>JAOTQM010000500.1:940000-1272500 GCA_026939265.1 Oreonectes daqikongensis
TTTTGCTTGTTACCAGAAATAATCTGCAGGAACTCGATTCTTTGCGGATGTGTACCGGAAGTTAAGTTTGGGCCACAAAAGTGTGCACACGCAGTAACGTTTGTTTCTGTTGTTGCTTTGAAACCGTCTATAACACACAAACTAGTAAATAAAATCATAACGGGATTACTGTGTCATCTATATAAGTGTATAGAGTATACACTATACTTCAAACACTTACATGTTGACTTCACAATTAAAAAATGTAAAAATGAACATTATATATCCAGCTTAAATGCTCAGATGTGCGAGTTGAGGGTTAAAATGACTTCCAGCAGTCTCTGGGTGTGTATGTGTGTGTTAAGGATCCATTTTTCTGACTGTTTTCTTATGAAAAGAGGGCGTACGGTGCATATAATCCATCAAGAATCACTTCATCGCCGTCCGCTGTGTTTATGTGAGTTTGACCCAACTGTACAGGGTGTGGAAAGACTCACAGACCTGCTTCTTATTAACCCACCACCCCAAAAGCGGCTCCAAACGGGGTGTGTGTGGGACAACATTAGGGAGTGGGATCCATAACATTTGGAATGAGTTATTAAAGTTAAAGCGCGAGGGGGAAGTGAAATAAGAATGGAATGAACGCTCCCATCCAACAGGTTTCTCAGAGGAAATCCAAAACCTACAGAGCCAAGAAACGGCAATAAATTATAACACATCCACATACAGACGCGGCTTCATCATCGGATTATACGGCTGGACGAAAACAATTGACTGAGTTCAAATGAGTATGATGTGTACCACAACACACATTTACACTTTCAGGCAAATGCGAGCGAGTTTTACTTTTGACCCACGGAAGACCCTCGAGGGTTTAGCCCTTTCGAGACAAAAGGCGGAGTTTAGGCCGGACCAAAAACTTTTCCATCTGCGCTTGGCTTTCTTTCTGAAAGAGTTTGCAGAATTTGGTGGGATTTGATTTCGCTCTGGATCAGAACAACGTGACTTCATTCGAAGACAAAAGAATCCTGACATTGAGAGTTGAAGTAAACTAACCAACTAAACCAACACACGTGACATAAAACAGCTAATGTTAACTATCAACAGATAAAGAAAATTAAACATCATTTACCATGTTAATTTCATAATGGATATTAATAAACCAACAGACAATTGGAAAATGCTTACTAACAAACTTGTAGCTTGTGTCTCTGCAGCGTAAACGCAGCTAAAGATGGACAAAAAGAGACACATATGAACATTTAGTCTGTCCTGTTCAGGATAAATGAGATCTGTAAGTGATCTGGGTCTTGTATTGCCTCTTGTACTGATGTCCAACATCATATCTAACCATACAAATCATTCTATAATCTTCAGAAACACATTATAACAAGTTCACAAAGACAAACCAGAGCAAGTACAACCTTAAAAAAGCTACACAAGGGGAAAGAGAGAGAGACACGTCTGCAGCGTTTAATAAATGGCCCCCAAGACTCATTGTGTGCAGATGTGTCTCAGATGTGTGTGTGCGTGCGTGCGGGCGTGCGACAGCTGGTGGACCGATACGAACTTGAGGAGTGTAACCCATGATGACAAATAGTTCGACTAGTTCAAAGGTCAGTAGTGTTCACGTGTACTATAATGCTGCATTCCATTACAGAAATAATATTATATCTGGTATTTTTATACTATCCAGATTCACCTATGCATTTCATTTCGTTGAGTTAAATGAAACAGAAGTTCCCTGCAGAATGAAAACAGCTTAAACCGGTCTGATGTGGTTTTGTCGATCTCAGCTGGTTTCCATACGTTTTGTGCATTTGTGGGGCTGAATGCAAACCACCTCAGACTGGTTTAAGGAGGTTTTCTCAACACAATACCTTGTGTGTACAGCATAGCAAAAATGAATTTCTGTCTGGTTTTAAAGTAAGATTTACTTAATAAAGAAAGTGACCCAAGCAAAATAAACTTAATTTATGCATCTTTTTCTATAAGCAACTTAATTTTGTATAAATAAGAAGTTCATTTTTCTTTGGTGAGAAAAAAAATGTTCTTACAAAAAAATGCTTGAAATCAAGTTTTGCTTAAAATCGAATAATGCCGACAGGTTTCTCATTATTGTCATATATCACTGTCTGAGGTAGATTTTTATATTGATAGGATGGTAGAGAGTAAGACAGGAAGTCGTGGGATGAGAGAGAGGAGAACAGGACCACTAGTTTTGTCTCCGTGTGTAAGCAGCAGCAGTCCGTGTCTCATTAATATCCAGATTGAAGTGAACATGAACCGTTTCAGCAGCTCTCAGAATACAGACGGATGGATTAGACTGTACTGTTCAGAGGGGCAAATGCCATCACACACCCTCGCCATTAAACCCTGTCGACACCCTGTCACCGGCCCCTCCGCTCTCAATACCATTGTGTGTGAGTGTTTGTGGATGTTATTTCATTGAAATAGCCAGTCGCAGACAGTAGGGCCAACATAAGGGGCCCAGGGTGACAGCGTGGAGAACGCATTTGCATTTGTGACATTAGATCATATACATGGTGAATAATTACAGAAATACTGTATGTCACTTTGAATAAAAGTGTCTGCAAAATGCATTTATTGTGTTTATAAATGTGTTTATAAAATAATGTGTTAAATAATGTGTTTATTGTAGATCAACCCAGACCACGCACGTATATTGAAATAAGAGTTCAGCGTACAACAAAAAACATGCGTGGCCCCTTTAAAGAATAAGCGAGAAAGAGATCACGAGAAAATAATAAGTTGATGGTGTGTGTCCAGAAAAAAATTCAATAACATTTACGGACTATTGGATTTTGTATTCATCCATCTTCCCAACATAAGGAATCTATTGAGCAGCATGATTATGAGTGATGTATGGTGACGGTCAATCTATGAGAGAGAGAGAGAGAGAGAGAGAGAGAGAGAGAGAGAGAGAGAGAGAGAGAGAGAGAGAGAGAGAGAGAGAGAGAGAGAGAGAGAGAGAGAGAGAGAGAGAGAGAGAGAGAGAGATAACAAGGGTTCTTTTCATGATGTATCAATATTTTGTACTTTATTTATTTTGTATTTTATACTGCCAGAAAGATATTCTTACTCTTTCAGAATAATCTAACAAAATGATGTGATGTTTTTGCTTAACACAATTAAAAAGCTGCTTTCTAATCTTTTTTTCCCATTACAAGATTAGTTTAACTCAAAGGCAACCAGCTTTATTCTTGTTTTTAAGCATAACCCTCACAAAACTTTTTATGATTTCTCTGAAATTAAGATGTGAATATTTTTTGGGGGGGAATTGGGAACATTTTATAAGAAAAGTTCATGTTGAGATCTTGCAGACTTGCAGACAAATCTGAGACATTGTTGAGATCTCTAGACGTTTATAAGATTTCTGCTTTTTTCTCAAGAGAAATATCTGAGATGAGACTTAAACACAAGTTGCTCCTTTTGCTTTCTTTTCAATCTCAATAAAGAGAAATAACTAACTTTATTTCATCTCTGATCTTCTTTCCTGGGAATAAAGAGAGTTCGAGAAAGTGTTCATAAATGTTTTATTTCTTGCTATTAGGGAAATCCAACAAAATTTTGTTATGTTTTTGTTAACAAAATGAAGAAGCTGCTTTCTTATCATGTTCTTCCATATTATTAAAAAGCTTTCAAATGTTTATTTGGGTAAGAAGATCGACTTGCAATGTAAAAAATAAAAGCAGATCTGTGGTGTTTCACTGATAAAAAAAAAAAAAAAAAAAAAAAAAAAAAAAAAAAAAAAAAAAAAAAACTTTTACCCCTATTTTTCCTTTTCTAATGTTCTCTATATACTTGCTTATACTATCTTGACGTTGTATTTGAAACCTTGTATTACTAGCACCTCTCGTGAATATTGCTTACTTAGACGAATCGCTTGCTGTTTTCCTCAATTGTAAGTCGCTTTGGATAAAAGCGTCTGCCAAATGAATAAATGTAAATGTAAATGTAAATTCATCAAAACAGAATGATAATGCTGAATTGTACACAAAATGTATATTTTGGGGCTAGAACTTGTCCTATTCTTTTCATAGCTTCAGGAAAAGAAAGATCTACAGCAGAAATACTGTACGTCCTGTAATGTGGTATGAAGGTCGAACACCATGAGCGGCGAGTGGTTGAGCAGATTCACTCTGTGTGGTCAAATCCAATCGAGTGATGGGCTAAAATGTGACCTATTTCTCTTAGCATGATGATTTCTGGTTGTGTAGTGATTTTGTGCACATATTTAGGTCAGAGTTAGGCTGTGTGTCTGCGTTACAGACAAGAGCTTAGACTACAGCAACCTCAACGTCCACTTCATGGGTATTTATAAACATAAACTGCACAGGATTCACTGACAGACAAGGTTGAGAGAGAGAAAGAGACCACTGTAAAATAGCACAGATCTATTTAACATCTCAATCATTTCTCTTAGACATCAATGAGATTAAATGGAGAACTGAGCTCAGATTTGTCTCGTCTGCAATCAAAAGTCAATTGAAGATCTCAGTATGAACTCAAATATTTCTCATCAAATTGACCCAAATCCAGATTATTTGACCTCTACAATCTACATTTGTTTTACACCTCTGTACGCTTCATGGATTTGAACAAATTGTTTTTACATCTCCTTGAAAATTAAACGTCAAATTTGATACAACTTCATCAAATCTATAAAAGAGCAACATCTGAGAAAACATCTGGACACTGATTTATTCAAGACACCATACTGTTATTAAATAAATAAATGAATGACTCCAGAAATGCCTTTAAACGAAAACATCCGTACACACATTATCTTTAAAAAAATCTCGATCTGTATTAGGACACAACAATAGATTACAGTGGATTAGATTAATCTGTTGTGTACAAATCCTGTACTAATATGTCAATTTTAAAACGACGGCTAATTTCGATGCGGTTCAAGCAAGCACTGAAAGAAACTTACAGTAGTGAGGCGAGAGCTGATGTGATGTAAAAGAGATGAGATCAAAGAAGAAGACAAACGTCTCGTGCAACACCTGCAAATACAACACAACATAACGCACAACAAACAGTTGTCTCTATATAAACGTCATAGTTTTACATTCAAGTGAGCTACATAGGGAACTGAAATGAGACTTGACAATCGCTGTCAATGATTTTCTGTTTCCAAACTAACAAAACAACACCAAAATAGGAATACATGAAGGGTAAATATTCATCACAATGCATTATGGGATTGAGTTTTCTGAGATGCTGCATTCAAATTTGACAGAAGGAATTGTATGAGGCTTTCATAGCTATACAGCTCGCTAGGTTTTAGATGTGTGTGTGTGTGTGTGTGTGTGTGTGTTAGATGGTAGAAAAACAAGGGTTGATCCTGCCGGCATGGAAAACGAAACGGGAGAACGAATTTTCAAGACGTTTGTTTTAGATGGAAGGTACAAAGTGAAACAACAGCCGTAGGGAAGATAATAAAACAGGAGGAAAGACAAAACTAACAAAAGAAAAGTTAAAGGAATGAGAGGGCCGGAATGGAATTTTCAAACAAAAACACAGAATAATGTGAGTGACGGTTACAGTGTTGCCTGAACGTTTGCATATTAAAAGCGACTTTGGTCTGATTTGTTCATTCAATATAATGTCGACTATACACCTGCGGCTCATGTATGAGTACAGAAGACGTTCACAGAGAAGTCAGAGAGATGGTGAGAACACGGTCATGAAAAACTGTATTACAGTAAAATAATAAGCTAATATTATTATGCAGTGAAATAGAAAAAATAAATAAATATAAGTAGGCGTCACACGTTTCATTATTCTGTACTGTTTTTGATGAAATAAAGCAGATTAGCGATACACTGAAGCAGTTTCTGACCTACATTCCTGCTTTTCCCCAGATATTCCTCTGTTTCCCGCCTCCCCATCCCTCGCTCATAAATGTTTGATCATTTCTCCTACAACAGCTGAATTTGTGCCAAATCACACACAGAAATCTTCTGACTCGAGCGCTTTCGTCTCGTGTAGGACACAGAGATCTCAGAGAGAGAGAGAGACGACATGTAAAGAGAACAAGTGTGAAGGTGAGATACGGGTACGACAGGCCCGACTTACATCAAATAACTCAAGCAGGCTCGTGTGAAGTGATCGACATCTGATCGAGACAGTGGTAGTACGGTCATGTTTTTAGTTTTAGTTCAGCAGAACACGTAAATGTGCCGCGGTCCAGATAATCTGTGTGCATCACACATCGTCATGACCACATTTAAGCCCTGGATGCGGTCGTCATGGTTACAGCGCTGCAGAGACGAGCCTGTCTCCAGGGTTACCCATCTGGGTGCACGTGCAAGAACTGTGTGGGACCAGTTCAGACTAATAAAACAAGAGAATTGAACGCGGATTTATCGGTCTCTCTGGTTTTCACTCTCTCTCGAGCGCACACGCACAGCTGTTAATCTCATTCCAGTAAGCAGCCAGAACTGGCTCGGGGAGGTAATCTGCAGAAAGTCTGCGTTTTGGACACACTAGGACAGCTGCCCTCGAACGCAGCCAATATACACACCAACGCACGCAAACGCTCTCGTTTCTGAATCAATCTCTTTGCTCTCTCTGTCAAACACAAATACTGCACGACAGACGAAGAGAAGAGAGAATTGTAACACAGAATCGGTGCCTACAGAATTGAACTGCAGAGGTTCTTCAAGATCCCTGATGCATGCAGTTTTGCAAATATTTTGAGAATAATTTGCAATTTGGTTGTTTACAGGGTCTCGACAAGCGACAAAAGAGAGAGAGAGAGAGAATGAGAGAGAGAGAATGCAATGTTGCTTTGGATGAAAGCATCTGCCAAATGCATAACATAACAGCTGTAATGGAAACAGCCTGAGATTTATGGCCTCTAATCACATTGACCTAATACGCCTTGATTTTAATCGCAAGACACATCAGATCAAGTCGATCGATACATGTTTCCTAAAGCAGAAAACTTCTAAAGGATGGCAGAGCATCAGAATGTTTCATCATTCACAGGTTCAGTCTGTTAGATGTGGACGGGTGTTTCTCCGTCTTAAGGTAACACAATAATTCATCTTTTTACAAACACACACACACGGTTGCGTTCACTCTGCAGACAAATCATCCCATTTAAATCTACTGCCCCCTTGGGTTGCCATGGTAACAGCCTGTGTGCGGTGCTAGCGATGGATTGGTTGCCGGGGGCAACATGCTTTCCAATCAAACCTGTTACTGGGGTCCTGACTAACACCCCCCACAAACATCCCATCATGACAAAATAAAGACGACGCTTCTCGGAAATAAGAAGTGATGACGGACCTTGCGACAAATATGGACAACAGGATGTGATGTCACTCTGTATATTTAATTAGAAAATGCAAACAAATGTATTCTATATGCTGAAATACACTTACCACCCATTCCAGCTTCAGCTGTGAAGTTCAGGATTTGAGGTCAATACGTGACATTTACATCCTGGTCAAACGTCACGAGAACAATGAAACTTCTGCACATATGCTCACGTTCCCACACTGGTGAATGAAACGCTGTGTGATGAGACAAACACACAGAGACAGAATCTATATGTTAGTAAAGATCACAAGTATAATAACTCCAGTATTCTGCAGAAATATATTTATACATGCAAAGAAATACTACACATAAAAGGCCCGTTCATATATCACAAAAAGATTCAAATTTATTACAATTCGTCTTATGGGTCATTTTTTTTACATTTAGATTTTACATACATCATGTAAAAGCTGAATAAATAAGCTATTGATGTATGGTTTGTTAGGACAATATTTGGCAGAGATACAACTATTTAAAACTCAGGAAACTGAGGGTGCAGCAAAATCTAAATAATGAGAAAATGGCCTTTAAAGTTGTGCAAATGAAATCCTTAGCATAGCATATTACTCACAAAAATAACGTTTTGATATATTTACGGTAGGAAATTTACAAAATATCTTCATGGAATATGATCTTTACTTCATATCCTAATGATTTTTGGCATAAAAGAAAAATGGCTCATTTCGACCCATACAATTTATTTTGGGCTTTAACGACAAATGTTCTTGTGCTACATAAGACTGGTTTTCTGATTCAGGGTCACATATCATTATACATATACAGCCGTGAAAACTATTTCCAAAACCATTCAACCAAATGTTCATTTATAAATGTATTGTGGTCATTCCAGTCCAGTGGCTGTTGAATCAAACCTCAGGAGTGAAATAAAGTCATCCAACAACCATGTTAAAAACTGACAGCATGACAAGATTATCCCATAAAAAAATACTTTTATGTTTTATTTGTAGTATTTGAGGTCTGAAAAATAAAGAGCATCTTCTCTTTATTTTGACCCGTTTCTCCAGTTTTATACTTTCTGCAAAAAAATACAAATGATATAACATTTATATTTGAAATTTGGGAGAAATATTGTTAGTACTTCACAGAACGAAACAAGAATGATCATTTTACCTAAACACACCTATTAATAGTACATTTTAAAACCAGATTTCTCCGCAGCTGTAACCAAAACTATACGGGGAAATGATGGCGTTACTTTTAGAGTTTTTTTTAAAGAACCCACACATTTAAAATGTGAAACTGCAGCATGAAAGTTTAAAATAAACACAACACTATGGTGTGGATGCTAATTTAATTATTTTCACAGTTACGTTTTTAATCATCATTATAGTCACCTATCAACTTTATTTAACACATATTTCCTCCTCGACTACTCTGACCTGTCTTTACCAACAACCACCTTTTCAGACTGGGACTATACTGGGTGCACATTAAAATATATGACCACTTCTCTCCATAAGTCGCTTTGGATAAAAGTGTCTGCTAAATGACTAAATGTAAATGTAAAGTGTGTCCTGCACTTTTCAGTCTGCTCCTATACCCCTGTTTGAATGCAGTAAATTCCTCCTCCGACGGTGCAGAACACGTGAACACAACGCGCAGGTTTCATGTGGGCTGTCACAGATGGGAAAATCCCGGTCAGATCTGACACGCTGAATGGCCGACCTGACACCCTCGACAGAGACACAGCGCCACCTAGCACACGCTATAAAACAGCATCTGTGTTATTTAAAGGAAACATGTTTTCTCCACGTATGAGCTCTTTCTGTCACACACACACACACCTCTCTCTACACAAACATAACACACACACATACAGGAATGTGCGGAGCAGCACATAGCAGAAGAGAACATTAAACACTTAGTGGTTAGAGAACCGGTCCAATTAGGAAACATATTTCAGTGATTTATAGGATCGACAAACACATCATTCCTGCGTGCCACATGTGTTAACTTCTGCAGCCATCACATTCACTTCTTCACCACTCAACACTGACTCATTGTTACGCCGATAAATGCCAAGACATCCCAGACGAACAAATGATGAGCGCTCGAATTTTCAGCAGATTCTTAACTTCATCCGTTTATCATCCACAGAACGCTCAACAAACATCAAACACTTCTTCGAGTTGTCACTCTTTAGAGAAAATGTGGCTCGTAAAATGCCAGATGGAAATGTTATCGCTCACCGGTTGCTCTTTCATAGCTCAGAAGATCAATGGAGTTGTGTCTCATTAAAGTCTCAGATGTTTCTCAAGAGAAATATACACAGAAACAAATAAGACATGAAGAGTCTGGAGGTGTAAATGAATGTAGATTGTGGAGGAAAATAATCTGGATTTGAGTAAATGTAATGAAGAATATTTGAGCTCATATTGAGATCTTAAATAATATTGACTTTTGATTGCAGACGAATCTGAGCTCAGACATTGTTGACATCTCTTCTGAAACTCGAATGAAGATGTTTTTTTTCACAAGACAAATATATCTGAGACACAGATTTTGCTCCATTTGCTCTCCATTGCATCTCAATGATGTCTAGAAGAAATAATAAAAATAACTGATGATTTTCCTTCCTATGGGAAGAGAGAGAGAGATTGAGAAAAGTGTCATTACGTCAGAGATAATCGACAGAAAATGTTGAAACTGAAGATTTTATGAGTTGGCAAAGAGCTGGAATAATATTCCACAGAGTATTTCATTTCCCCTCAAAGAATATCAAACCCTAAACTCACAGGCCGTGATGAACCTCTGACCATCTCTGTCTGTCTGTTCTGGTGAAGTTCTGAAAAGATTCGCTGCACGTATCATCTGCAAGACAAACAGACTGAAAACCCTCAGAAACGGACACGCCGCTCCTCCACCGGAGGAACAAAAGATGAGAGAGATGCTGAGAAGAGATACGAGCAGAAAGAGAATGAGCATTAAACTACCATCATTGAGAAAGAAAACATCAGAGGATGGATGACTTGGAAACACAGAGAAGGACACAAACACAGAGATACAGAGAGATACGCTTCATCTGGTGAAAGAGTGCGGAGATAAGACCAAAGAACAACACAGAGAGAGAGAGAGAGAGAGAGAGAGAGAGAGAGAGAGAGAGAGAGAGAGAGATGGAGCGAGAGTGTGTGTAATGGATAGCAGATGTTAGAGATGCGGTCAGTGGGGAAATCTGCATTTAATATGAAAGTTGTGTCCATGAACACAAATCACGAATTCCCATCACATCAGCTGCACAGAAACTGTAATGCTCTGGTTGTATAAGTCCCTTAAAATGTCTCTCATCATTTATTCTCTCTCATGTGTTTGTAAACCTGTATGTGACTCTTTCCAGAAGATATTTTGAGAAATGTCTCAGTGGTTCATACAATGGAAGTCAATGTGTTGTTTGATTATCAACATTCTTCAAAATATCTTCTTTTGTGTTCTGAAGAAGAAAAAAGTCATACAGCTTGACATGATGAATAAATGATGACGCATTTGAATCCCTTTAACTAATCTCAACTAACCTACAGTAAAGTGATTTGTTGCTAACTACCCGCAGTCTATACCATCAGTCTATAGTAAATATCTTTCAGCGTTCTCTCACTGTTTATCTCCAGGGTGAAAGAGAATGTACAGAACATGCTCACATGTCTTCTGATCATCCATCATTTTCACAGACATGCTTTTATTATCCGAGCGGAGTGATAGACCGGATAACAGGAGTCATGACACAGGCCCGACATCCCCTGAGGAAACACAGACCCTGTGCAACTCGTGCGTGCGTGCGTGATCACAAGATCAGTATTTTATTCATCGAGACATTTCTGTTTTTGGATATTCACAACATTCAACAATTAGCCTGCTAACATGGCAACCGTTCTCATATCTGTAATATTAGTTCATCGCTCTGAGAGTCGACAGCTATAACATTAACCTTTACAGAGTCAGGCACTTATGCCAATGAGTTATAAATATATAATCAACTCTTTAGGGGTTATTTAAAGGGATAGTTCATGCATTTATTCATCCAAAACCTTTTTTCTGTAGAAAAGAATGTTGATAACCAAACAACATTGAACACCATTGACTTATTGTTCGCATTTCTTTTAAGTAATTCCAATATTAGTTTCTTTCCTTCATGAAAAATAAAATGTTTCCATATATGTGAAATGGATGGTTGAAATGATCATGAATATGACTCAAGTGCTCGATTCCTTCTCTACCCATACGATAATTTAGTATGAGGAACTGACCGGTAGCTTTGAGCTCAACATGTAATTTTATGGAAGAAAGATAATAATACAGTGTTGGAATGACAGGGAGGTAGTTAATGACGACTAGATTTTCTTTTTTGAGTGCACAACTTGTTTAAAGAGCGAATGATATTGGCTTTCCATGTGGCTCGGTGGTTAGATCATGGCGCTATAGCAATGCCAAGGTCACATACATGCACAAATGTATAGTGTAATGCAATGTAAGTCGCTTCGGATAAAAGCGTCTGCCAAATGCATAAATATAAATGAAAGCTGGCATAAGCACATACTGATTCCCAGTATAAACCCATTATAGTCCGTTTGTGTACTAAAAAGTATTTTAGGGTGAATTAGATCTCAAACTATAAGTAGCTGAGTGGCTAAACTTCATCCTTGATCCTTTAAACCAGTGGTTCTCAAACTGGGGGCCTCAAGATGAATCCGGGGGGCCACAGATTTTGTGGCATACAGAATTTTTCATATAATTTTATGCAATCATAAGGCCACCAACCAAAAAAATTGATGTTCCAGCATTGTATGACTGCATATGTTTTTGATCTAATACAAATTCTAAGATTAAAAGTGTTTATTTGGGGGCCACAAAGTAATGTACCCTACACAAAGAGGGCCTTACAACAAAAAGGTTTGAGAACCACTGCTATAAACCAAATCCCAAACACTTTCTCATCTTTCAGAGCGCTCAGGACACACACGATATTCACAAGATGCTTGAAAATGGTGTCTGTGCCTCCGGGGCTTTAAGGAGGGGAAAAGAGACTCTTTGTCTGCCATTTTTGGCTGATTAGAGGAAACATTCCCAGGATTCCTCAGTGGCAAGAAGGGCTCCATCGCCGCTGGCAACATTCCTATTCTCCCATTCATGTTTACGGATGAGAAAAGAAGTGATATTGGGAATAATAAAGCAGTGCCATGAGCTTAGTTATCCGTCACACGTCTAGAAAAGAGACCCTAAGCCTGGTCTGAAGCAAAACTTACAGAAAAACACTGAGAATAAGAGGCAGATGTGATCAAATATAAATAAAGACTTGACGTGTGTCTGCGGAAAGACTACGTTTGAAGAAGAAAAAACAGGTTGATCTGGCAGTTCTCACCTGGACCAGTTTGGGTCTGTGGACTGATTTTATGGGGGAAAGTTTGCAAAGTAAATTTATAAAAGTTGATCAAATCTGTTTAAATTAGTCAACTAGTACTACATTACTCTTATTGGTAAAGGAAATCATAATAATATCAGCCGCCGAGCATAATAGGCAAAGGACGTGTAGCGTATGAGAAACACTCCAATTCTCTGGAAATCTCTAAAGCTTTCTGCTTATTTCTGTCCATGGATTTGTAATAATGATGCTAAACTACCAGCCCGAGCCAGCTAGAATCCAACACAGCAGAACCATCCGAAGCTGGCATCACACTCTCAAAAAAGTGGTTCTCTGACGCCGTATATCAGATTATAAAAAAGTAAGAGATAGTTCGCTTTGACTGAATGGTTCTGTGTGGAACCATTTTTGGTTCTGCTATAGCATTGCTGTGAAGAACCTTTTAAGCACCTTTCATTTTAAGAGTGTAGACAGATTTTCTGGCACTGTATCATACAGTCATCACAGTCAAATTTTTCAACAGGTCCTTACGCATGCGGTAAACAGATGGCAATAAAACCCACATCTATTAAACGACAGATTTTCAATAATAGGAACGTAACACTATCTATTACAGAATAACAGGGAGGATGCGTCTGTCTGGGGGACACAGATGACGCAAAACCCAATAAAGATGAGAAGCGCTGTTTCTATGGTAACCATTCTCCTAGTCTCATCCGAATGCCTCCCAGTTTGGAGTTTAATATTTTTCTCGTGGAAAACCTAGTTAGCGAGGGTTTCTACATTTGTTTTCTGTTATAACTTTATACAGACTGTGCTCACTTGGTTTTATACAGCACAGTGGTCAACTAATGTTGTTTTTATAAATCATTTAATGAAGTGAACCAAATAGAAATATGGAAATGCTTTCATTTGTTGCACCGTGTTACTGTCTAGGCCAGAATTCCAGCCTATGAAACTAGATGAGATTCATAACTGCTTGCTTAAATCACTCACTACAAGCAAATCTAAAACACACACCCACAATAAAACCCTGACATCTAAAGTTGTGATGAGCACATTTTAAGTATAAGAGCGATGCCAATCCCACGGAGAAAATCACAGGCTTCCCGCTTGAGTTCTGCCAAGCCACACAAACACGTCAACAACTTCACGCTGATCTTAACTAAAGCAAACGCTGGCAACGGCAGGCAAATCAATTCCAAAAGATGCCCATCAAACCCAGAGAGAGACGCCAACCCAAGCCATGCAGACCACTAATGTGTGCCACGATGGCCAGACGTAAACCATTACAGCCTCTCTGAAAACAGGTTTCTAATTTGGTTAAATGCGTTAAGTGACTTTATTGGTTTGAAACGTTACAGCAGGAGCCCCGGGGCCACCGTTCACATCCCTGTTCCAAAACCTAGAGAGCTGCCGATGGTACGAAGCCTTTTGAGGGATGTGGTGGGCAAAGCCTTCAAAGATACCTTCTTGTGGCCAGCGCTGCATGCGTTCTTCACAGAGAATGCAATCCCATAATGCATTTCGGCAACATCCATAGCTGGTGGAAAACGTTCGAGAAAAGTATCAGCAACTATGACCCAGATGTAAAGCATCTGTTAAAGCACAAAAATCAAGCATTTATGTTGCGTTTCCGCCCACCTTGATCATGGTCCACTCAAATGTCTGATACAGACAGCAGTGCATTCTGGGATATATGAAGGTTCCCAGCTAAAAGAACAAAAGCAGGCAAACATCAGCAGCATTCAGGCAGAAACACTTTACAGACTCGCGATCTGTTCAAAGAGGAATCAGGTGTGTGCGTGTGTGCGTGTGTGCGTGCACGCGCGTCTGAAGGCCTCTTCAGGTGAAAACACTGGAGTGGAAGGTCTGAAAGAAGTCTGGAGGAACTGAAAGGGTTTTACTCTGATAGGAAAGTTAAAGAGAGTTCATTAAGAATCTCATTATTTTTAATTGGCTTGGTTAAATGTATAGGAACAGGATAATGACAACCACGCCTTTTCCTGCTTCATTCTTATATTCCGCGTTGTTCTCTTTCCAGTTCACTTCTGCTCAATAACTACATTTTTCAATTCACTAACTTTCTCATAACACACACACACACACACACACACACACACACACACACACACACACACACCAACTTCTACTGTGATTGCAGAGTGAAAAGATGTAAAGAAAGTTATGTGCCTTACGTTTTTATCGAAATCGCATTGAAATACAAAACCCGTTTCTGACCACTTAACCCTGGTTAAATCAATTCAATCTGAAATATAGTGAAGACGTAGCAACACTGTAGCAACCTAATGTTTCCGTTGCTGATAGCAAGTAAAATGACTCAATATGCAATAAAAAGACAGAGTTACACATCCAGATCAGCACAACCCTTATAAACAAACATCACAAACAGATGTTAATCATGAACAAGTGAGATTGCATCTGCTGTGTTTTATGTGTACAAATGATCCATGTACTGCATGCCATCAATGACAATATATTCAAGTAGGTATATTAAATCCTTAAAAAACGACCATACTTATTAAAATAATGGATTAAATGATTTCCAGAGACTGTACCTGTTTAACATGCCAAGAGTGTGTCGAGTCTGCCCTCTGGTGGCCTGTAAAAGAACTAGATGATATATGTTAACACGTTCATCTGTCTGCTGTGTGATTGCAATACCTTACATGATTATCTTTTATGTTTTAATAAACATTCATTTAATAACGTCTCTCTGTTTTTTTCTTTGGAAATTCTCGGTTTACCCCTAAAACATAGAAACCCACAACAGCCTTATTTATCTGTATTTCACCACAAATAAATGCATTTATATTGACTACATTTCCTTTGTGTTAATTATATAAGAGTTACAACAAACGTTTATTCTTAAACAAATGAAGGTGCCCTTGCACATGTAAAATTGAATCTGGCTTTTCTATGTAAGGAAATAATCGACAAGCATCAGTTTTCACAAATATGACAATAAATTATGTCCTGTTTAACTATAGAGATGATAAATTTGTTGTACTCAACGGCTTTGAAATATATATGAATATAAACGTTAATGTGTTTTTTATTCAGGAAAACAGCAGTTCCCCTATTGACTTGTGCTGTGTTTAAAAGACACTGTGCCCGGACCAATATGGCGCCTGTGCATGTCAGTGAAACACTTTATTTTTCATTACAATACAATCCTAAATAAAATACTTGAAATGAATGAACGATTTAAAGTCTGATTGAGGAGATCCAGTGTTCATGTTTTATGGTCAAACAGTAATAATCAATGTGATATTTTGTGACACATTGAAACAACAAACATTATATTTAAACAACAGATATTTAAACAAATCCCCAATTTGCATGATATTGCTTTTAATGGTGATGCTCATTGGAAAAATAGAGGACAATATAGTTGTAAAAATATTGACAAGCTTGATAATTATTAACAGATTATAAATCAAAGTAAAGGACTGAAGAAATACTTGAGACATGCAGCATTACTTGCGTCGAAGCGGCAATAAATCTTAGTCAGCTAACAATATACCAAAAATGAGCTAAATGGCAAACATAGTAAATAGAAAATATTTCTTAAATTAAAGTACCCTCAGGCTAATTATGAACCCATGAAAGTCTCTGATAAAAGATGATTTTAACATATTTTCATGTGTTTTCAGACAAATTTAGTAAGAAACATGACAAGCATACAGACAGGACAGAAAAAGAAAGTGGACAGCACAAGAAGCAACTGGTTGTGTTTAGTGAAATATTAACTTTTTACTTTTGCATACCTTTCAGTTTCACACAACACTGAACAAAGCCATGAAAGACCAGCAGAAGGAAAAAGGTCCAAGAGCTCAATTTCTGTTCTCAGTGCTAGAATAACTTGTTGCATATGATTTAAGGTTTTAGTACATGAAGAGAACCAAGATATATGCCAGAAAAGCCAAATATAACTTAAATATATTTTCATGTGAAGAATGATGAACAGCATCATATAATACAGCTTTTCAGGTAATTCATTTCCATTTCCCGCTGTAATCTCCGAAGAATAACAACATGAATTTACATACGGCAAGTAAAAATGTTCCCTTCTCAATAACAAATACTTGCTTTCTCTGTCTTAATGTTTCACCGCAGTTAACTTAAAGCAGAGACAGATATATTTCAGACGAGTGTTTATCTTGGATGTGAATGTCATTCGCGAGGGGGTGACCTCTTCACCGTAATGAGCAGATGTGGCCGTAGACTATGGGTTAAATACATTAAGCATGGTTCGACTAGTGAACAGCAATGTTTCGCATTGATGTCAGGCCAGCAATCCCACCACCAGATTATTATTCCCAGTTCTCCCAGTCGCCATCCTCCAACTGGTGAAGACATAACGTAATTAAATTACATGTTAAAGTAGAACTGTAAAAACATGTTTTGGCTTTTGATGTTTAGAGCTAAAACTACTTTCATCAGTGAGCAACAAACCTCTTGTGTTGCATCTATTTTAGACAAAGCCAGCTGGACCTCCTCTTCTGTCATATCCAGATCAAAATCTTTCTCCCAGTCTTCACTCACATCTGTACTCGAACCTGCAAACATAACAGCATTCGTTGTCTTCATTGGATTATAACGACACTTCATTTATTATATCACATGCATTCAATTTCAAAATCTTGTTTTGCATCAACATTTTGAAAGCATCCAGGATGGAAACGGTGCCACACTGAAACTGATGTCACACAAAACTTCTCACATCTGCAAGTACCGAAAGGTCTCGTTCGAGTCTTCTTGTGCTTGACTATTTTATTTAGTCAAGGTGAGACCCCCTCACCTTTCTTGCCGTTATTGGAGGGTGTAGATTTGCCGCTGTCCGAGTTGAGCTCAAACACTCGGAGGTCTTGAGGTACATCCTCTTTGGTGGTCTCTTCATGCTGTGATGGTCTCTCCTCTGGGACCGTGTCCTGCACGCTGACCTCTGAGAGTTTGATCGAGAGCTGTTCCTCAGCAGGTGGCGTCTGGGTCACTCTGACGGGGTCCGACTGGTTCTCGATCTGTGTGGGGAAACTGACACTGTCGCTGCTCGCAGAGGGGGTGATGTCAGACGTTACGTTGCCGGGGGAAACCACCACTCGAGGGGGTGAGGAGCTTTCTAGAGAAGTGTGTATCGTCACAGGGGGGGTGAAATCTAATCGAGACGTAGACGTAGCCCCAAGAAACTCACCTGGAGAGAGAGAGAAAAAGTAAGAAAGGTGAGATCTTTGAGAGATATATTTTGTTTTGATATTAAATCTTTAGATCAGACCTTCTTCATCCTCTTCCTCCCAACCGAGACTCTCAGAGTGAGCCGTCTGTTCTGCTCTCTGCTTTAATGCCCCCCTCCTGACCTCTTCCTAAAAACACACACACACACACACACACACACACACACCATATAAACACTGAGAAAAATCACCTTAAAATCATCAAATCACACGCATCAGTGCTGTTACAAATATTTGCTTTGTTGATTCTTTTATGATTCTTAAAATCTCTTGAAGATTCACAATAATTCCACACATTTTATAATAGAATGTATTTTATCATTGTTCTGCTTTTTTTTCTATTCTTATATAACAGAAAAACTTCCTGTTTTAGTTTTTTAACACTGCACAAACGTATGAACAAAATACAACCAATAGAACATTTATAACCAAAATAAATTGTTAAACAAAAATAAAAGTGTCCTTCTGAAACCTTGTATGTCCAAATTCGCTGTTTTTGAGGAAATGGAAAAATACTTAATTTTTTTAAATGATTACATACTGTGTTGTTAAAGTTCACAAGCACTTTTTAATACTTTTTATTGGTTAGATATTTGCACGACCCAGTGACAAACATAATTAAAAAAAAATTAATCATAAAATATGGAGATCCAAGGGTTCAGAAGGACAGCAGCGATATATTATATATCAATACACACACAAAAATGTTATCTAATATTTAGTGAATGGGTGCCGTGGCTCCATGTAGCTTTGAACATTTCCTTTTGTGTGGTTCTGACAAAGTTATTAATCTGCATGTATTATCCTTAATAAAATCATGACTTGAATATGATTAAGATTATATATCTCTCTTGGATAGGGCTGTCTGTGCAGGGGTGTACTGTATATAGCTGCTTCATTCCTTTTTCGGGAGGCTTCACTCCACTTGGGAGTGGAAAGACACTGAGCAGGTAAACGTTACTGCTACTGTAAATCGCGAACCAAAGCTCTCTTACTCTAGCATCCAGATAGGGCCGTCTTGATTTAGATCAAGCAGTTAGGGAAATTTTCAAGACTTCACCCAAATTGGATCTGACCAGTAATTTCCATACAAGACTTGACTGTGTCTGAGCTGTGTGTTCGGATAAAATCATTAACCACTTCAGGTTGGTATTAAACACAGATCCACTGTACCTGCTCCAACTGGAAAACTTTATAGAAGTACCGCTGCCAGAACTCTGAGTGTGCAACTGCAACAGGCACCTGAAAGAAACAAAATCTATGACATGTAACACACCTATCTACCATTTCAGTTCAATGAATAAGGAAGAGCACTAAATAGTCAAAAGTAAAGGATGGCAAAAGTTTCATACCATTTTAGTGTAGAGCGCTCTGATGGCTGGACTATTGACCAGCAATTCAGAGATTTCTGCTTTTCTCTCTTCCAGATTGAAACTGGAAAGCCAGGCGTCAAACTGTTGTGGAGGGCCTGGAAAGAGACGAGTCGATGAATTACACATTGATAGATTGAAAAGCAACCTGTCTGGGTGTGTGAAAATTCTAGAGATGATAAAATTCTGACTTGAGAATACAGACATACAATTTGTGTTGCTCCTTACTTTATAATCCTTATTGTTCTTATCTTTTCTTATTCATTACAATTGTATATATTTAGTTTATTAGTTATATATTCATTTCATTCTATCTAGTTATTCTATATTCTCTATGTTAATCATACGTCAGATGCTGTTTTTGTATTGTCTACTTTTGTATAAGTAGATATGAGTTTCAAACTATGGTATCATTCTGGATCAATATCAAAAACTATCAACATTAACCTCTCAAACGTATAGAGCAGACATTCAAGACACAGACCACAACTGACATCCATGTTTCAGAGAGAAAAACATGGCGGTTACATACCATCAGGTTCATTGCAGTATGTAGCAGGGTCTGCCTGGAGACTGTAGAGTCGAGCCTGACAACAAATCCAAAACATGTTACTCAAAAACAGTTAAAGATTGACAAATCTTACGCAACCTGTCAAAAACATGTCCAGGTCCAATTTCACCAAACATATGAAATACTATTTTGTATTTTGAGATTCACAGATCATCATGACCAATACTGAAAAGCTGCTTATATAAAACTGCATGTTTAACACATTCACAGCAAACTCTAAAAACAACCGCATCATTCTGTATATAGACATCAGAATATTCTAGTGCTCTGCTAAGGAGCTGTACAGACGACTGGGCCTGACCTTGTTGCTGTCGTACACCTCTGTTGTGCCTGTGGGAGTGGCTACCAGCGTAATGACATCACAGTCAATGGTCTTGTCTGGGGGAGGGGCCAAAGTATCTGTGATCACACCCAAAACATTAGTAATGCTTTTCTTCACTTTTTCTGCGGCCTCTGACGAACCTTCCACCTGAAATAAAAACATAAATTTGTGAACAACATTTAGATTCACCAAAGAATTCCAAAAAACAAACTGAAAAAACAAACCTACAACATAACAATGTAAACATTCATGTGTTCTGTACAATGTGCTTGTTTTTCTTGTGGATTCTTATAGTGGGCCTGCTTACTGCCAGTTTGTTCTTTACGACGTTCGCTGTCGCAACAATAGAGCACGTCGCGTCATGTTGGACCACGCTGGAGAATTCTGTTAGGTCCCGCTTGATAAATTCGAATGCCTCGGCTGACTGTTAAGACAAAAGATCATGTATAAGAAATTTAGTATGAATATCTGACACTTAGACTAAGAACACTTGTGATGGAGGGGAATTGAAGCATAAGTCAAACATAAAGACAATATCATGACTCGACTAAAAACTGACATACTACATCACTAAAAAAAGATTTAACCTTTAGTGGGGTCCAAAGGTTTGAGACAACATTTGAAATGTATTTTTTATCAGTCTGGATTCTCACCTTATCTCTGACGGTCTGGAAGCTCTGTGTTAGCCAGCCCCCCCACCATCCTCCTTCACTATGATCACATTACACATGATTCATGTCATTAACAATCATCAGATATGACATAGGGCTTTATGAATCAGTCCTGTTATGCAGCAACCTGAGAACTCAAACTGTGTTATACTCTTCTGCATATTTCCTAGACGATGAACATGAGTTAAAAAATCCATTGGTTATAATATAAGAGTGTTGTTGTGGATAAGTCTTGCAAATATTAGTTAAAAGATAATACAAAAGATAAACAGGGCGGAAAGTGAATTGACGACATAAGGACACCTTATAACTTAAACATCAAAAAGAGAAATGGAGCGCTTTTAATATACTTCAAGATTTGTATGCTCAATTCACAAATGGAATTTCTTATGTTAACCCGAGTAGTGAAATATCTTAAAATGTAACTCTTCGTTGTTTTGTTTTGATATAACATTCTTACATAATTACTACGTACATGACAGGAACGTGACAAATGTGTTAAACAGGATTGCCCGTACGACATAATGCATGTAAACAATGTGATTTTAACGCTGACATTCTGGAACAATCCGTGGCTCATTAGGCTTCACATCATTTGCCTCATTCACATCATTTATTGTAATACACTTTATCCATATCTGCTGTGTCTTTATATTAATACAACAATTAAATATGTCGCTAATGTCCTGCATGTTTGTCCATGACTCGGACAAGATTTTTGTAAACAAACCCATCTGACTTCCTCCTTCACATCCGCCAATAAGACACATTATTTAAAAACACCAAAATCATGTATTTAACGCAGCTGCACAACAAAAACGTCATTGTTATTACTAATAATTCTACACAGTTGACATATGTCATAAATCTACTCGAATAAGTGAATGTTTGTGTGCTGTGAACTCACCCGTCCGCCATCTTCAATGCATGACGTCATTCACCATGAACTCTGACCTCAATGACGCGGCAAAACAACGTTTAGAAACCCCACATTAAACAGTATATTATGATAAAAGAAAAATAATTTAACAAAATAAATACAAAATAATACAAGAAAATAATAAAAAATAAACATTTCCAGTTAAAGCACTACTTTTGCTCACGGGTTCCCCCGTGTGGTTAATAAGCGCATTTGTCTGTTAAGTTACCAGTGTTGTAAATAATGTCGCTTTTTAAGTTTCCCCGTGGGCAACGCATAATGTTTAAATAAACATTAATTAATTTTTGCAGAGATATTATTTTTGTTATTGATTTGTTGAGAAATGATGGTGACTTATTCTAAAAGAGAGTTTGTTGGAGTGGATACTTTAATATGCAATGTTGGTTTAATGTAGTTAAACTGTTGCACTTGGATTTGGCCACTTTGTATGTACAGTTTTTCAGATTTTGAAGTGCCTAAATTATCTGTTGGGAGATTATTAAATGTAAAATGTATCTAGTAATAAGAAGAATGTTATTTAGGAATAATAGCCAAAAGCACATCTGGGTTTTTTCTGTTAATTAGATTTTGTGCTCTATGAATGTTTTTTATGCATATATAAATAAATTATTGTAATTTTTCCTTTAAATTTTAACGTGAACATCTCTCCAATGTACATTCTAGCTCTCACATAGGAACAAAACTAGGAGCACAGTTGATTTTCTCACTTCATTACAGTTTTTTTTATTATTTAGGAAAATACAGATGTTTTTATGTTGGATTTCTAGGGTTAAAACACTTTTTTGTTACACACAAATGTAAGGTTGCAGCACCCTTAGTGAAGGGTCTTGCAGACAAAAGAGACCAGAATATGAACGCAAAGCGCTAAATAGCAAGTTTTATAGGGACGTTCTAAATAACGTACCTAAAATATGTAACGTACCTAAATAATGACAGTGAAACCACATTTCTGTCAAACCTTCATTATACTAAACACTAGCTTCTGAGTTTTTATTCCACTGATAAAGTGAATAATTGCACGTTAAGCGTTTTCTTCTAATTACTTTTCTGGTTGCTATGACCTGCTGCTACACACTGTGTTTAATATGTTCACTTCTTTAAAGCTCGACTACTGGCTGACTCCTCGAAAGAGAAAACAGAATCATAGTTGATGGACTTATAGGTTTTGATATTTTGATTATTTTTATTTGACTTGCTATTCTAATTAAACTTGTCCTTTTATAATAGAAGTCAATATTTACCTATCAAGTATTCACACACATTAATTATATTAATTAATTAATTAAAATTTCCCTGGATTTTTGTTTGGTGTATCAAATAAAATGCTTCTTAATACCATGTCCAGGTGTCTGTGTTTTATTCTTGATTAATACTTAAACGTGGTTATTTTAATTTACTATGCTGTTGTTTCTCTTGCATATTCATAACACATCACCAAACAATGTATTTCCAAGAATAACGGGCACAATTAATTAATATTTCACAATTTGCTATGACGATTTTATTTGTCTAAGTCAAAATATTGTGATTTTAAGTATCTAGAGACGTGATGTTTTTTACTCCACGTATATCGTAAATCATTGAAATGTGTTAAGGAATGTAAACCAGGGAGAGCAGCTCCCGGTTTACTTGCACCTGTTTACATGCTGCTCTTGACCCGACCAATATGGCGGCGCTAATGACGTATCGGAGCAGCTCACCAATGCGCGGGCACTTGTGCAACGTAAGCAATGACGCGCATCCGGTTAACAAAACTGAGGGAAGTTAGCGAAGGAGCAGCGGATAGCCAGTGTTTTTAAAGGTATGGTTTAAGAGTTTCTTTAACGTGATTTAATGCAATGTAACTTATTAATAATAAACTACACAGTGTGAATACAAGCGCTAAACACGTTAGCAAGTTAAGAGTTTTTTCTCCTGAATTAGCTCAGTATTTGGGATCATAGTCATAGGTGCCCCGTGATAACGTAACGTTAGTGAGTTGCAATGATGCACACGGTCTACTTTTGAGCTGCAGACAAAACGTCGATTATGGTCGGTTTTGAAGTATTCATTAAAATAAGTACTGTAGCTACATTAAGCCTCCGCTTTGCGATCCAAATGCTCCACATAGTCTTTTAACAACTAACTTTACTTGTACGTTATCTGAGAGGTGTACCTAAATCTTTCGCAATAAAATGATGCGTGTTTAGCGGGACTTGCTTGATGTTTAAAATGGATATGTTATCTTTCTCGCGCTGACTGAAAATATCTGATGTGTAACATGTTAGATCCATGCATGCTACCATGAATGAATACAATAGCAGAGCTCTCAAGTTTCATCAAAAGTTTGGCGTGAGATTACATGTGTTAGGGGAGGAGCCTCCTATCCGTGTGTCTCACGGTGAATGCGTTTGACTTGAGAGCCCTGCATTTGATAAGTGGTGCTTAACTGATTTATTCTATTAAACTATATTTTAAATATAACATGTTCTGTTACAGGCCTGTTTGTCTGAATCTCAGAGATCAAAATCCCAGAAAAGTGCAGACATGAGTGATACAGACCCATGCAGAATGAGAAATGCAGATACTGCAGAACAAAATGGTTGGTGTCTATTCTTGATTCTTCATTAATTATATAGCAATACTTTAAAAATCACTGCAATGCTGTGTTGTGTAGATTTTATTGAAAAAATTGAAATTAAAATTGAAAAAAAAATATGACCAAATATTCTTCTTCTGTTTCCTTTTAGAACTAATGGAACTTGAGGAAGCACTGGTTTTAGACATATCTTCTGGTTGCTTGCAAAAGCAAAATACTTTCTTTCCAAAAAGAAAGGAAGCCAGCAAATCTTTTGCTTGCTCTCATTGTGGAAATGGATTTGGAAGTGAAGAGCAGCTTGTAACGCACATAAGAATCCACACTGAAGAAAAGCCATTCACCTGCACTCAGTGTGAAACAAAATTCACAAGAAAAGTTCAACTGATAAAACACATGACCGTTCACACTGGAGAAAAACCATACACATGTTCTCAGTGTGGAACGAGTTTCACTCAAAAAACTTCTCTTAATAACCACATGAGAATTCACACTGGAGAGCGTCCATACTCATGTCTTCAATGTGAAAAGCGTTTCAAAACTAAAAGTGTTCTTAGGGATCACATGAGAATTCACACTGGAGAGCGTCCATACGCATGTCTTCAGTGTGGAAGAAGTTTCAGAGTCAAAGCACATCTTATTGTTCATGCTAGAATTCACACTGGAGAGCGTCCATACGCATGTCATCAGTGTGGAAAGAGTTTCACACAAAAAAATACTCTAGATGAACACGTGATAATTCACACTGGACAAAAATCATACACATGTCAGCAGTGCGGAAAGAGTTTCACATACAATAGTAATCTTAAGGAACACATGAGGACTCACACTGGAGAAAAAGCGTACACGTGTCTGCAGTGCGGAAAGAGTTTTAGATTCAGTAGTAATCTTAATAGCCACATGAGAATTCACACTGGAGAGCATCCATACACCTGTTCTCAGTGTGGAAAGAGTTTCACACAAAAAAGTTCTCTTACTAACCACATGAGAATTCATACTGGAGAGCGTCCATACACCTGTCCTGAGTGTGGAAAGAGTTTCATACAAAAATGTTATATTAATATCCACATGAGAATTCACACGGAAGAAAAGCCATACAAATGTCCTGAGTGTGGAAAGAGTTTCACACAGAAAAGTACTCTTGATGCCCACATGAGAATGCACACGGAAGAAAAGCCATACAAATGTCCATACAAGTGTGGAAAGAGATTCACACAGAAACACAGTCTTGATGTCCACATGAGAATCCACACCGGAGAGCGGCCGTACGCATGTCTTCAGTGCGGAAAGCGTTTCATAAACAAAAAAAATCTTGACAGACACACAAGAATTCACACTGGGATGCATCCATACACATGTACACAATGTGGAAAGGGTTTTATGCGGAAAACAGATCTTACTGTTCACATTAGAAGTCACACTGAACAGCACTCATAGTCGTGTGTTTAGTGTTAAAGGATGTTCATACTGTCAGTGTCTTACAGGTGAAAATGTATGTTTTTATAAAATATGTGAAAAATATATTATTTCATAAAAAAATGAGTTAAAGCATATATATCTGCTTACACTCTTGATATAATGGTGCAGTGAAAGTAGAGATACTTTCCTGGTTGCTATGACCTGCTGCTACACGCTGTGTTTAATATGTTCACTTCTTTAAAGCTACTGGCTGACTCATCGAAAGAGAAAAACAGAATCATAGTTGATGGACTTACAGGTTTTGATATTTTGATTTGACTTGCTGTTGCAATTAAACTTCTACTTCATTCAAACAAAGAGAAAGAAAATGTAAGAATTTTTCTCCCATAATTCCATTTGACAATTAGACATTTCCAGATCAGCTGATTCTCTTACTCTTCTTTATCTTAACAACAAATATTACAATAAGATACATTGCATTGGGAATTTAGTAGGAACATGGTAACATTGCTCTTTGTGTTTTTCTCAATTGTGTGATCTGGTGGCCATTTGCTCATGACTCAGACAAAGGTTTGAGTCAGGAGTGAATGCCAGGCCTAAGCTGTGAACTCCTCTTTATGCCTATAATAATGATGTGGTCTATGTGAGGCAGTTATGTTAATTGAATTGAGGGTTGGTGAAACCCCAGGATTTGGAGTGGGCTTGCTACTTTGCCTACATGCATTGTTAAAAGTTGTCATAAGTGCTTTTGTGCAAAGTATTTACTAATGTAAGTCAGACTTGATGACTGAACAGTACACTCTTGACTTGAAGACTCTTCTGCAATAAAGACTACTGCTCAAGGAAATCCAAGTCTCCTGGTCTTTACTAGAAAATGTCTTTAAACTTCTTTAAATTCAGTCTTTTTATTTGTCATTTTAAATAATTTGCTTTTTAAAGATGACCTATGAATTTTGTTCTATTTTGCCTTCAAGCATTTTATGTAAAGCACTTTGAATTACCTTGTGTATGAAATGTGCTATATAAATAAACTTGCCTTGCCTTGATGTTTGATTGACATGTCCAATGATTGGTTATTTTCTTGTGCGCATGACTTGAGCCTACAAGATATTAGCGACATTAAAAATAATTGTCCCTTTATGAGCCAAATGTGGAAGGTGTGAAAGGTCTGATATTGACATCCAGTGGAACACATTTTTAGTTTATCAGACTAGTTTCAGTTTACACATGGAATTAATTGAGACTTTTTGAAATAAATTAAGTTGAATTATTTGAATGCAGTAACATAGCAAAGCAACCATTGAATCAGTGTTAAAAATTCTCAGTATCACTTTTGTACCTGTAAAAATCACATGTTTGCTTTAGTTGAGCTCTTGGCTCTTCTATTTTAATGTTAAATTAGATTTCCTTCAGCCATAACTGTGTGTTAAAATACATTTGTTGTGCCAAAGGAAGCAAGAAGAGATGATGACTTCTGAATGGTAATGTATTTTGATCACTGATAATAATTGGGTTTGTGTTATTAATGTGTTAGCTCTGTGGATCTGTAGTTTGAAATATACTGTGAATTTTTTTCTAGGAATTAACATATTCACAAACTGCTAAGCCACTTTAACACACAAAGACATCAAGAATTTGCATATGAAACTCAACAATGGTGACAATGAACAAAAGAAAGCTTCACGCTGCAATGCATGCTGGTTATCAACTTAGTACAAAACTCAAACAATTTCTTCACAAATGAAGCATGTTAAAGGTCATGTTAAAGAGTTGATTCTACCTGTGCTGTGTTGCTTGAGCTGAATTTTTCTCATTATTTAAAAAAGCTAAATTAGTAGACAAAATATAATTTTTCAAACATAGGCTATATGTTTTTTTCATGACAAAACTAACATTTAATTTAGTAAAAAATGTTTTTAAATGGATAACTTTGACTGAATAATGAAGAAAGAACAGCCAATAAGAGCTCAGAATAGATCAAAACTCTTGTTCAAAAAGCTGCTTGAGAAAATTACATGCTTTCTGCAAATTCTAGTTTGAAAGGTGACGACACACTGAAGACGTGTTTTCATTTATTTTTATTTTTTTTATTACAACATAATTCCCATAGTTCCCCTTGTTTTATTTCATAATTTTGATGAGTTTATTATTATTCTAAAATGCGGGAAAAAATATGAACACATAAGCGAATAATTGTCACACAACTTTTAATGGGTCCGCTAGTATTAATAGAATAAAACATGTGAAAGTCAGATTCCGGACACCGGAACTAGGCAGATTCTGAAGAGGTACATACACGGAACAATTTCAGTGGTGCACCAAATACATTGTTTATGAGTATCTTTAATGTGACATAATGCAATATACCTTATTAATAAACTACACTGTGTGAAGTCAAGCGAACGAGACCAGAATATAAACAAAGCGCTAAATGGCAAGTTATTTCGTTTTTTCTCCTCTCATAGAAAATCGTTTTCTTTGCTCGTTTTTTATTCTTCGCTCACCAGTGAATTAGGATCTGGGATGTAACGTTATAGGTGACTTGAATCGAAATGCGCACGGTCTAATTTGACGGATTAAATGGTAATAAAAGGATAGCTAATGATTTTTAAATGAATTTCTATGATGGTTTCTGTATTTTAAACAATAAGAAAACCAATTCTTATGGTTTCAATTAAAATACCAGTATGAACCATTCGTTTTAAACCAAAGTTAATGCAACTCAAATGATGGAGAAATGTCATGTAAATGTAACAGTTAGTGCAGATGAAGGACAGTGGATGTAAAATGCAGCAGATACTGCCGGTTGCAAGAGTAAAGGAAATGGCCCCTTCATGCTTCCCATAGTGTGCTGAACCTGTATTCACGGAGTAGGTAAAGTCAGAGTGACCTAAACTATTGAACGAACAAGGCCATATGTTGTGTTATAAATTGAGAATGTAGAAAGCATCATTTGACATTATGATACCCTGTATACATTTCTTTGTTCTGTTGAACACAAAGGAAGATATTTGGAAAAATGTCAGTACTCAAACAGATCTCATCCCCCATTTACTGCTCTAGTAGGAAAAATAAATACTATCTCACTCTGTATTCATCCCTATTTCCTTCGAAGAGTAAAGCTCTTTATGTGTATACTCTACAGGGAAAAATGCAATTGTATCTTTTAATGTGTCTGTTTAAAATTCACTTGGCAAAAGAAGCAATAAAAACAATATAATTTCTCTTCATTTGGAGCAACGTTTTGCATTGTGTCCCCTTCCCGAAGAGCCCTTCGGAGAGCCTGTTGAGAGGCAGTTGCTGAGGTGTTTCAGATGCATTTTTCGATGGTCAGGGCTGATCTTAAATGTTATATATAGGACGGTGTTAAGTGCATTGCTGAAATGTAAAAAACTTAAAAACATTATTATCATTTTTATGATGAGACGAGGTTTATGCACTTGTCATTTGAGTACTTTGTCTACTGGGCAACTATTACTTGTAAAAAAAATCTGAATTATAATAAGTAATAATAATGGATTAGTAATGTTATGAATTAATACATTTGATGATAAGTGATGCTTAACTGATTTATTCAATTAAACTATATTGTAAATATAACATGTTCTGTTACAGGCCTGTTTGTCTGAATCCCAGAGATCAAAATCCCAGAGGAGTGCAGACATGAGTGATCCAGACCCATGCAGCATAGAAAGTGAAGATACTGCAGAACAAAGAGGTTTGTGTCCATTCTTGATTCTTCATAATTATTGGTGAGTAACATCACCTGATAATTTACGAATCACTACAAGGTTTTGTAATGATTTTATAGTCTTGACATGAAAAAAATAATTTTAAAAATCGCATAAAATATCCTTCTGTTTCCTTTCAGACGTAATGAAACATGAAGAGACACTTGTATCTGGTTGCTTGCAAAAGCAAAATACTTTATTTCCAAAAAGAAAGCAAAGAAAGGAAGCCACCAAAGGTTTTATTTGCTCTCATTGTGGAATGGGGTTTGGAAGTCAAGAGCAGCTTGTGAAGCACATAAGAAGAATCCACACTGGAGAAAAGCCTTTCACCTGCCCTCAGTGTGAAAAATCTTTTATAAAGAAACAAAGACTAGCAGAACACATAAGAGTTCACACCGGAGACAGCCCATACACCTGTCCTCAGTGCGAAAAGAGTTTCACACAAAAAACGAATCTAGAGGCACACATAAGAACTCACACTGGAGAGCGGCCATACTCGTGTGTTCAGTGCGAAAAGAGTTTCAAAAGCAAAATTCATCTTGAGAACCACATGAGAATTCACACCGGAGAACGCCCGTACACGTGTCTACAGTGTGGAAAGACTTTCAAAAACAAAACTCATCTTGAGAACCACGTGAGAACTCACACTGGAGAAAAGCCGTACGCATGTCCGCAGTGTGGAAATAGTTTTCCAAGAAAAAGAAGTCTTACTGATCACATGAGAATTCACACCGGAGAACGCCCGTACGCATGTTCACATTGTGAAAAGAGTTTCACGCACAAAATTTGCCTTGATGTCCACATGAGAGTTCACACTGGAGAACGTCCGTACGCTTGTCCTCGCTGTGAAAAGAGTTTCACACAAAACAAGAATCTAAAGGAACATTTGAGAGTTCACACTGGGATGCGTCCGTACGCATGTCTGGATTGTGAAAAGAGTTTCACGAGGAAACAAAGTCTTACTATTCACATGAGAATTCACACTGAGGAGCGCTCATGACCGTGTGGTTCACACTGTCGGTGTTTAGGATTGTCTTACATGTATGATATGTTTTCATGTGAACACAATAAAGACGAGTTAATCGCTATGTATTACAATTTTGAGTTATCACATATAATAAATCTGCACACCCTGCACTTTTGATATTCTGTAATTACGCATAACAGTGCAGTGAAAGTCCTGATACTTTCCAGGTTGGCTGCTATGTGACGTCCATGGATGTTTGTTTATTTAATCATTTATTTATTATTTTATTACATCTGTAGATGTAGTGCTTGGTTTATTTTGCATTTGTGCTCTGTTTGGTCAGCTAAAAGAGATTCCTTCCTCCTGTCCCAGCCTGCTTAGCGCTCATGTCATGTTTGTAGTTGGTTTTATGTGGAAAACAACTAATTCTGTGCCAAAAATGGTTATGCTTAAGTATACACTAGCGGTCAAAAGTTTTGGGACAGTTGAGCGAAGAAACTTTTGATCTGATGTGTTTGCTTTAATATCTGAAATTAGGTTAGAAGAGAATAATATAAAGTTTTTTCATGACATTTTTAAATGGATAACTTTGACTGAATAATTAAAAAACAATTAATAATTAATTGTTTAAAAAGCAATTTTAGGGTAAGACCTCAAAAAACAAAAAAAATGACGTGAAAACATTTCTGCAAATTCTAGTCAAAAGGTAAAGACGATAAAATATAACATGTTTTCATTTCTTTTTTTATTACAACATAATTCCCATAGTTCCCTTTGTTTTATTTCATAATTTTGATGAGATTATTAATATTCTAAAATGTGGAAAAAATATGAACACATAAGTGAGTAAGTGTCCCAAAACTTTTGAACGCTAGTGTATGTTACCTCTGCACTTTCTTAGTTAAAAAGCTTGCTTATGTTGTTGTACTTTTTTAAAGCTGATGTATTGATATTCAATTAATACCCAGCTGTTTATAACTCTTTCATCCAAGGAAGCGGAAGAGAGGTGGATACCACTCCTACTGTAAATACTGTTTTCTCCTGTTTTAGGCTTTAGCTAGTGAGAAAAGAATTTTGTTGTTTGTTTCTTTTTTGCTTAAAGTGATAGTTCACCCAAAATTTAAAGTCTTTCATCATTTACTCACCCTCTTGTCATTTCAAATCTGTATACATTTCTTTGTTCTGCAAAACACAAAGGAAGATATTTGTAAGAATGGGAGTAACCAAACAGATCTCACCCCCCCATTGACTCTCATAGTATTTATTTTCCCTACTACGGCACAAAACGGGGGGTGAGATCTGTTTGGTTACTGACATTCTTCCAAATATCTTCCTTTGTGTTCATCAGAACAAAGAAATGTTAAGCTTTTCTGTTTAAAAGCTTTTTTAGTTTATTATTAAGTTATATTGCATTAAAGATACTCTTAGACCATACAAATAAAATACACTGTCTTCGCCGTGTTTGGTGCATCGCGTAAATTGTTCTGTGTATGGACCTCTTAAATTCTGCTTAGTTCCTCCCCACCCCGCTTGACCACAGAAAGACCTGAGCAACTCCATCTAAATGTCAGCCTAAAAATGAAAAATTATGTTTTTATATCAATTTAAAGCTTTTTTGTTTTGTTTGTTACTCTTAGAACATGCAAATAAAATACACCGTGTTTGGGTTTGGTGCATCACTTAAATTGTTTTGTGTATGTACCTCTTAAATTCTGCCTAGTTCTGACACAAAATGCTATTTAAAAAATGATTTTAGTGTAAAATTTGTATTTTTTGGTAAGTTTATATGATTTTTTCTTGTATTCTTTATATTGTTGTGTTGTTTTTTATTTCTCAACAAATCTACAACAAAAGTAATACCCTTATTAAACTGATCCATTTTTTTAACAAAGTTATATTTCTAAACATTGCATTACAAAAATAATTTCTTAGATATGGAGGTAGAAGCATATAAATTATGTCCAGACGGTAACCTTTTACCTTCGGTAAACTTGTGACACTTTTCAGTAGTCAACAGGCTTATTTACATTTATTTGAGATCTCAAGTATAATCTCAAGATCCACCAAAATATTTTCAAATGGAATTCACATTCATTTTCTCTAGTTTTGTTTTCATTTTCCTGGTATAAATGAGGTTCGCATCGTATCAAAGCAGCTGACAAAGAAAAACTACTGAAGTTGAACACACAAAAAAATATGAGGAACTTTAAAAACAATAAAAAATAGAGAATGTATGTACAGTACACACATATATAGGCATTGTATACATTGTACAACTCTCATGGTATCATTGCAAGTCGTACAGATATATTATATATAATCAACAAGTCAAAAGAGAATTTGCAGTAATATCATGGATTGCACAGTGAGCATTGTTGGGAAAAGCTGTTATATGTCTTTACGGTTTAAGTCTGACTAATACGATAAAAGCAAAATTCAAGTATAGAGCCCTAAGCCTGATATCAGCAGGCTCCCAGTGAGCAAGCACACATCAGCTAAAAGTGGCAAGGAACCAAAACTCCAATGATGTATAAAAATGGAGACAAAAAAACCTGGTAACAGCATGAACAATAATTTGACACAAAACACATTGACTATGAACGCTCTCCAGTGTGACTTCTCATGTGATAGGTAAGATGATTTTTGGTGAAGAAACTCTTTTTACACTGAGGACATGTGTACGGCTTTTCTCCAGTGTGAATTCTCAAGTGATCAGTGAGTGTTCTTTTGCTTATGAAACTCTTTTCACACTGAGGACATACGTACGGACGCTCTCCGGTGTGATTTCTCATGTGATTAGTAAGATGTCTTTTGTTCGTGTAACTCTTTTCACACTGAGGACATGCGTGTGGCCGCTCTCCAGTGTGAATTCTCAAGTGATCTTTAAGTTGTGTTGTGGTCCTGAAACTCTTTTCACAGTGAGGACATGCGTACGGCTTTTCTCCAGTGTGAATTCTTATATGATTAGTAAGTGTTATTTTTCTCCTGAAACTCTTTTCACACTGCAGACATACATACGAACGCTCTCCAGTATGATTTCTCATGTGATAGGTAAGATGTCTTTTGGTTATGAAACTCTTTTCACACTGAGGACATGCGTACGGACGCATTTCAGTGTGAATTTTCACATGATTATTAAGTGTTATTTTGCTTATGAAACTCTTTTCACACTGAGGACATACGTACGGACGCTCTCCGGTGTGATTTCTCATGTGATTAGTAAGATGTCTTTTAGTCGTGTAACTCTTTGTACACTGAGGACATGCATGTGGCCGCTCTCCAGTGTGAATTCTCACATGATCTTTAAGTTGTGTTGTGGTCCTGAAACTCTTTTCACAGTGAGGACATGCGTACGGCTTTTCTCCAGTGTGAATTCTTATATGGCTCTTAAGATGACTTTTGTTTTTGAAACTCTTTTCACACTGTGGACATGTGTACGGCCGTTCTCCGGTGTGAACTTTCAGGTGATCCTCAAAAATTAATTTTTTTACGAAAGTCTTTTCACAATGAGGGCAGGTGAAAGGATTTTTTTCAATGTGGATTCTTGTGTGCTCCCAAAGGTCCTCTTTACTTCCAAATCCTATTCCACAGTGAGAGCAAGTTAAAGATCTGCTGGCTTCCATTCTTTCTGGAATGAAAGTATTTTGCTTTTGTAAGAAACCAGAAGATATTTCTGATACCAGTGTTTCTTCAAGTTAAGTTAGGTCTAAAAGGTAAAAATCTGAATATTTTATGTGACTTTCTATTAAGTTCATAAAACAAAAACGGTAAAATTGTAGTGATTCGTAAAGTATCAACTGATCTTACTTTATATTGTTCCTCCTTATCAATCATTAAAAAAAATAATCAAGAATGGACATCAACCTCTTTGTATCTTCATTTTTCATTCTGCATGGGTCACTCATGTCTTTCAGAGAAACAAGCCTGTAACACAACATACAATAACTTCATTTTTCATCACCAAAGTAGTCAAATGTATTAATTCATAGCATCACTGATTCTTTATGATTTACATTTGAGATAAATTACTTTGTATTATGGGCTGTATTAACGTAGTAAGAAACGCTCAGCCGTCCAATCACAGTGCAGCAGGGGCGGGAAAACTACCACCACCAACCAATCGGCGCATCGTACTCGTACAGCCGCATGTAACTGTAAAAACAATGCTGGAATTAACATTTTCGTCTTAATTTCAGTAACAGGTGATGTCTCTGTCTGGACTTCCACAATATTAATGTTTGATATCCGTGACATCAGTCACCAATAATACATTATTTCGGGGATATTCCGTTTCATATCAACCAAAAAGCCTCGGCTGAACAAAACTGTCTTATCGTCCCTGCAAATGCGTATCAGTTTTTACAGTATTGGGATACACGACAGAACGGGATATTTTCCTGCTGAGCTACACAAATATGAAAGATCCCACCAAGACTAAATCTTGCAACTACCGTTACAGACCCTGAGATCACTGGTAGAAATAGAAATACAACGAGCAAAGCGCTTTCTATGAGAGGAAAAAAACTCTTAACTTGCCGTTTAGCGCTTTGCTTTCACACTCTGGTCTCTTTCTGTTTGCCTGCACACGGTGTACTTTATTAATAAGACATGTTGCATTAAAAATACTCTTCACTACATAGAAAAAATGTCCTCGTCGTGTGTCTGTGTTTGGTGCAACACTGAAATTGTTCCGTGTATTTACCGCTTAAATTCTGCCTAGTTCCTCCCCACCTCGCTTGACCTCAGAAAGACCTGAGCAACTCCATTCAAATATCAACCTTAAGATAAAATAATCACGTTTAATATCAATATTTGTTTGATATATAAAAGCTCTTTTGTTTATTTTTTAAGAAGGTAGGTAGGTAAATTGTCACATCCATAACGGTTCATATTCCTCATAAATGTTAATATTTTATGTTTTTGTAGTTATCTCTTCATAATTTAATATGATATTGTATTGTATTAATATATTATTCTCCTTGATATTGTAATTGTGATTAATCATGCTGATTAGATTTTACATTGAAGTATTAAAATGTTTTCAAGCCTTCTATGAGGCAACCGCATGTTATCATGTTATTCTAAACACAGCAAAGTCCTTAACTTGAGTGAAAGTATATAACAAACAAACAGATGGACAAGAAATGTTGTTATTTCTAAATTACAGGAATTGTATTTGTTTTAATAGAAACTATAATGGTGTTTGCTGGTGATGGATTCTATTATTAGTAAGATGTATCTGGCTTCTAACACTCAGAGAGAAAACAAAATATCTTCAGCGTACAAAAGGCCACAACTTAACTAGTGACCTAAGATATTTAGTCCTGTTTTATGAAAGAAAATATAAGATCTAGGTAAGTTTATGTTTGAAACAAAATAGTACATTTGATCTACAGCAAGTTACTGGCAACCTGCTGCAAAACTACAGCACATTTTTTACAGTGTACATTTTTGAGTGTTTTACAGTGCATTTGCTTTCCACCTGGGAATTATTCCAACAAACTTTCTTTTAATTCAGAGGTACATTTTACATTTAGTATTCCAATCCATCAACCGATAATTTAGGCACTTCACAATCTGAAAAACTGTAGCGGCAATGTGACCAAGTCCTAGTGCAACATTTCAATCACATTTAACCAATGTTTCATATTGAAGTATCCACTCCAAAAAACATCAAACTTCAATATCATTTCTCACCACATCTATAATAATTCCCTTTTTAAACTGATTCTTTTTGAAAGACATACTTCACCCAAAAATAAAGAAATGACTCATTCTCTAGTTGTTCAAATCTGTTCAAATGTCTTTGTTTACATTTACGCATTTGGCAGACGCTTTTATCCAAAGCGACTTACATTACATTGTACTATACATTTGTACATTTTGTATAGTAAGCAAGTGGCGGTTAGGTGCCTTGCTCAAGGGCACCTCAGCCGTTACCCGCCAGCCCTGAGAATCAAACCAGCAACCTTCTGGTCATGAGTCCAACTCTCTAACCACTGGACCACGACTGCTGTTTTGGTTGAACACAGAGAAAGATATTTGGATTAATGCTTGTAAGCAAACAGTTTTTGGGTCCCATTGACTACCATAGTAGGAAAACTGACAATGGTAGTTAAAAGTACTCCAGACCTGTTTACTGTCCTACATTCTTCAAAATATCTCATTTTGTGTTCAACAGAACAAAAAAAATATAAAGACATTTTTCCTACTATGGTAGTAAATAGGGTCCAAAAACACTTTGGTTACAAGCATTCTTCCAAATATCTTTCTCTGTGTTCTCTGTGTTCAACCAAACAAAGACATTTTGAAAGATTTGAAACAACTCACAGATGAGTAAATGATGACTTTATTTTGGGCGAACTGTCCCTTTAACATTGTCATATTTCCGAACAATGCATTTCAAAATAATTTCTTAGATATTACAGATGTAGAAGGACATCAATGGCGTAACTTTTGGACAGCAAAGCTTGTGACACTCTTATAGTGAACAGGCTCATTTGAGATCTCAAGTAAAATCTTAAAACCCACCAAAATATTTTTAAATGGAATTATGGTAGAAAAAGAAACATTTATTTTTTAACATACATTATTAAAACATTTCAAGCTTATAAGAAAACATAAATTTCCAGACTCACACCTGTAAGAGAATCATAAACACTGACAGTGTTTAACACTAAACCATCTGTAAATTACTTCTGTATATTTATTTATGTAACTTATGCAACCAATGTATATCCTGCACTTGCTGCTATTGCACTTCTGGTTAGACCCAAACTGCATTTCGTTGCCTTGTACTTGTACATGTGTAATGACAATAAAGTTGAATCTAATCTAATCTAATCTAAACACACGTCTATGAGCGCTGTTCAGTGTGAATTCTCATGTGCGTATCTAGATTTCTTTTCTGTGTGTAATTCTTTCCACATTGAAGACAGGTGTATGGACGCTCTCCAGTGTGAATTCTGATGTGAATATCGAGACTATATTTTTGGATGAAACTCTTTCCACATTGAGGACACGTGTATGGACGCGCTCCAGTCCAGTGTGAATTCTCATGTGAACATTAAAACTACTTTTATGTTTAAAACTCTTTCCACACTCGGTACATTTGTATGTTTTTTCTCTAGTGTGAATTCCCATGTGATCAGTAAAATTCCTTTTGTTTTTAAAACTCTTTCCACACTGACGCCAAGTGTATGAAAGCTTTCCAGTGTGAATACTCATGTGGTTATTAAGATTATGTTTACGCGTGAAACTCTTTCCACACTGAGGACATGTATATGGCTTTTCTCCAGTGTGAATCCCCATGTGGTTATCAAGATGATGTTTTTGCGTGAAGCTCTTTCCACACTGAGGACATTCGTACGGGCGCTCGCCAGTGTGAATTCTCACGTGGACACTAAATGTTCCTTTGCTTGCAAAACTTTTTTCACACTGAGGGCAAGTGAAAGATTTGGTGGCCTCCATTCTTTGTTTTCTTTTTGGAAAGAAAGTGTTTTTTCAAGCAACCAGTTCCATTATGTCTAAGAGGAAACCGGAGAAGAATATTTTATGTGATATTTTACTTATTGTTTTGTTTTTTCAATTTTGCGTCAAGAAAACTATAAAATCTTAACAAACACGTAATTTTTCGTAAAAGTATGAAGTGATTTTTCTTTAATGTTCCTCACCAAAAATTTATGAAGAATCAAGAATGGACACCAGCCTCTTTGTTTTTGCAGTATCTTCATTTTGCATGGGTCTGTACTACTTATGTGTGGACTCTTCTGTAAAGTTCTGTAACAAAACATAATATTTACAATTTAGTTTAATTCAATAATTCAGTTAGGTATCATATGTATTCATTTATAGCATCACTAATCGATTATTAGTAGTTATTATTATTATATTTTTACCAGTAATAATAGTGGACCAGTAGACAAAGTACTCTGTGGCTGTGTCCACCGAGCGAAAACCGTCACTGAAGCCGTAACTTATGTTATAATTTAGCGTTATAATGAATAAAGTTGACTGCATGAAACACTCGTTATAAAAATAAATGAGTCTGACTGACCGTATCTGCACTCTGTTGTTTCCGTCAGGGAGCAAAAGCTGTTACACCGATGACTTATCTAAACTTCTGATTGGTCGTTACGTTCATACGCTGTCTATGATTGGCTGTAATAATCAGCGCTGTAAATAACACAGATCGTGATTGGACGTTAACGTATTAATGCAGAGTATGAAAGCAAAGCGCTTTATATAAGATCAAGATGAGATAAAAACTCTTAACTTGCCGTAAAGCGCTTTGCTTTCATACTCTTCCGATGCTTTCACACAATGTAGTTTATTAATAAGTTAAATTGCATTAAGAAACGGAAAAATATCCGAAGCACCGTGATCGGACGTTAACGTATTGATGCTGTACGTTTGTTCATCTTCACATTTTATTTAACTCGACAAATTGTATAAAAGTTGCCCCTTACTTCTCAGCGTGAGTGTGAGACTTGAGAGCCCTGAATAAAGTTTGATCTTTTAGGCACCTTACCGTTACTGAAATATTCCACAGCAGTATTGGGTTAAAGCTACGCCAGAAAAATACCAGCATAACGGGATATTTTCCTGCTGAACTACACAAACATGAAATATTCCACCTTGACTAAATGTTGCCACTATTGTCCTATAACCCCAGATCCTAAACTAATTCTATAGTGAGAATAGAAATACGAGCAAAGCGCTTTCTTAACTTTAAGACTTAACGCTTTGCTTTCACACTCTGGTTTCTTCCGATGCCTTCTCACGATGTAGTTTATTAATAAGTTATATTGCATTAAAGATACTCTTAGTCCATACAGATAAAATAAGCCGTCTTCGCCGTCTGTATTTGGTGCATCACTTAAATTGTTCCGTGTATGTACCTCTTATGAATCTGCCTAGTTCCGCCACCAAGCCGCTTACTTCAATTGAGCGTCATATTTTACCATACGTAGTTTCCCCCGGTTTTAAGATTTTGTTTCGGAGTGTAGTTGGCTTTTGCCCTAACCAAGATGGCGGCAGCTCTTTCATGGGGCAACGCGTCATCTAGGTATTTATTATGTCTATGGTTTCTGGCATGCAGCAGATATAAATTTGTCCCGACATATTTTAGACTTTTAGTCAGTCTCCTCAAAGAACTTATTTGAACACCAGCAGCCTTACACTTCCACTATTTTGCAGTGAAAGCTACTCGGCATTTGTAGCTTTTTGCTGTCGCTTTATAGCAATATCAGCTGCTTTGTTTTAAAACAAAAGTACATTAAAGCTGAAATCCAACCTGAATGATGACAACACATAATAATGTAAAATCACTAGAGTAGTTTATTTTACAGACTTTGTATTTAGTGTTTCATTCTTTTTCACAAAACCTTTGCTCTGAAATTCTTCAAGTACTAGCATCATAAACACTGAATTAATACCAACATACAAAATTAAATTAAAAACATGCATCAGAAAAATAGGGAATGTTGGAAAATTAATATATAACAGCTTGACAGTAAACTTGACAGTGTCTTTTAAAAGCAAGACTGTAAAAAACACAGACAAAATTTTTTGAGTATTCAATTATGACAGACGCAACAATGCATCACGTTCTATGATTTCAGACCTAGCGGAGTAATAGTAACTAATAATAGTAATAGTCAATGTGTAGTTGCATAAAACAGAAGACACAGTAAAGTAGACTAAAGCGAATACTTAATACAGTGATTAAGATTTCTTAAGCTTCTGCAGCGTGCGGACAGATGGCATAGAAAACACGTTCAACAGTAGCCTATAACACTCTGGACTGGCATGTAGCAGAGACGAGAAGAAAGCTTTGTCCTGGGTGGTCCACCGAAAACCACGAGTCTTTTGCCGAGACACACGTATCTGTGTACTCACAAAAGCACATGTTTTGGCTGGTAAGAGTTCCTTCAACTGCTTCATCACTGACTCTTTATTAACACAGGCCTTCCTGGTGTTCTTTAGCCGGATCACTTCCCTCATTTTCGCCTTCAGCTTGCATACCTGTACCTGCAGACTCCTAATCTTCATCTTCAGGGCATGTTCCCTGGCGGCAGCAGTAGCGTCAAGGTCTGTTGGTGATGTCAGAGGCATCGAAGGTCCTGCTTCAGATGCATCAGGTGAGGTATTATCTGTCTCCAAACCAGTGGGTTGTTGAACACTGTCTGCAGTGGATAAGCCTGCATTTGACAGGTAAACATTTTTTTTACCTGTTAAAAAACAGCAAACAACAAAGTGTATAAGACTGCCACACTAATTTAATAATGTGATATACACTAAAAGAAATCTAGAGCTTTCGAGCTTTCACTCAAGGTATGTATCTTACGTCTCTTTGGTGGCAACTCCTGACGTGTCTTTGCTGGCTTTCTCTTTAACACGAAGTCCACTGTGGGTGGTGGGTTAGAGACATTAACGATTGTGGGCACTGCATTCCATTTCAATCCTGCATGGCTACAAAGTAATGAGAAAGACAGATACCGGTTTATCGTCCCCAAATATGAAGCATCTTTAGGATTTTCTCAATGCAATTTTTTCTGAAGGATATTTGTTTCAGTATATACATACACATCAGATGGTCTCTTAAACTGGTTAGCGTTAAAATGTGCACTGCACACCCTGTAGTTTTGATTGAGTCGCTGAGAGCTTAGCTCCATCAAAGATGCATTCCTGAGATTCTGCACCCACCTGGCACACCTGTAAAAGACAGTATTGTGTGTGTGTGTGTGTGTGTGTATTTATTCATTTTAACATGACATTTTCAATACCAAAACCAAAAAATTGCTGAGAATAAAAAAAATCTAGATAGGAACACATTCATTTTAAAACAAGAGGGAAAGGTAAGCCAGTCTATTTAGTCTCAAGCATTTATAAGACAGATTTTGTTTGCTCATATTTTATCGTTCAAATAGGCATTGCAGGCAAGTATAAAGATGACTACTACATATTTTTTGTCCATGTCATTTTTAGGTTGAAATAATTATTTTAACACTCAACACGTTTTAGCAGTTAGCTAACCATTTTTTTCCCACAGAACTTGAGACAGGGAAGTTCAATTATTTCAAAACACACAATATATTTACACGTTTGTGAATAATTACCTATCAGGGTCTTTGGGAAAACGATGAAAAGCAACATTTGTACTGTCACACTGATAATTTTTGCAGTGGATTGCAGAACATTGAGTTCTTTTACTCCACTTTGGCTTCTCCTTTGCTGCCATTATTCTGTCTGCTTCTGCGCTTCTTCTTTTATTTTTATTGGCGATTGGCAAACCAGCTTAACGGTGCATTACCGCCACCTACTGGACTGTGGCGAGGGCAGTTCATGACACCGTTCTTTACGTTCTGAAACCACATTTGATCATTAAGCAAGAGGACATCAAAATATAGGCTAAAACAGAGGTCACAAACTTTTTCGAGTATAATGTATCTCAAGACAGACCAAGCCCATTTTAAAAGGAAGCATAGTTGACATGAAGTCAAAAGAGAAGACGTCTGTGATTACAGGAGTCACCTGGAAACAGAATACAGACTTCAGCCTTCATATAAATGTATTTCAGCTTTGAGCTGCTGTTTAATACAACATTTCAGTAAATGCAGCTTTCAATCATAAACACTAACAGTATGAACAGAGTAACACTTTCTACACTCATAAACAACATGAGAATGTTTTTTATGGCTTTTTACCAGTTAAAAGTATTTTTTTTGTGAAAACTTTTAAACTTGTATGGCCTTTTTCCAGTGTGAGTTGTCATGTGGTCTTTAAAGGAATAGTTCACTTTAGAATTTAATGTTTATGATTATTTACTGCCCCTCGAGTTGTTCCAAATCTGTATAAATGTCTTTGGTTGGATGAACACAGAGAAATATATTTGTATGAATGCTTGTAACCAAACACTTTTTGGGTACCATTGACTACCATAGTGACTTTATAATTGTTTTGTTCTGTTGAACACAAAATGAGATATTTTGAAGAATGATTGACAGTAAACAGCTCTGGGGCACTTTTGACCACCATTGTTATTTTTCCTACTTTTTAGCAAGGAGCAAAGAAATAAAACCAAACAAATCAAATGGAGAATTGCATTTTCAGTGTACAAAACACAACTAATCCCTCTAAACAACCGACAGAAAAAAAAACATGCTCCTCATCTATACTGTAAATACATGTGCTGCAAAATGTATCCACTCCTCTCCAATAAACACAAAGGGTTTGTTATACAAATACAAGAAAAGGGAAAACAGGTAAACAGAGTAACATACATACAACAATAACAAAAAAACACAAGCCGCGGTGATAACAAACTGATCTAATGATGAATAGCTTCTCTTTAACTGTGGTGACCAGCAAGTTTATTTTTTTAAACAACATTTCAAAGTGAATATTTTTTTGTAACAATAGGCAATTCAGATAGGATAGTTTCTCCAGGGTGCAAGTAAACTTATTCTTTTCTCAATGCAGCTGAACTAAAACGGCTAAACTAATACCAATAAAAACATGAAAATGGACAGTTCATCATTTATTCATCCTCGAGTTTTTCCAAATCTCCAAATGTTTTTGTTCTGATAAAAACAGAGAAAGATATTTAGAAAGAATGCTTGTAACCAAACAGTTCTGGGGCACCATAGCAAGAACATGTACAATATCTCCATTTAAAAGAACAGAAAACAGGCTTGACATCAGTTGTTTGTTCGTACACACATAGTATTTTAGCTGAACAGATGACAATAGTGTGAAGAGAACCGCTGTGAAACCCTTTCTTTCTCTTAATAAAGAATCAAGAATGGACACCAACCTCTTTGCTCTGCAGTATCTTCATCTTTTATTCTGTATTACTCATGTCTCTTCTTTTGTTTAAATCTTGAGAAACAGACCCGTCAACATCAAAAGGTTTGTCAGTGAATCTGTCTTTCTGATTCCCTCCTTTCATTTCATACTATTTCAAATGTACGAATCTTAATTGAATTCTTCAGATAAGGACCTTACAACATTCGTATATTATTATTCAAATAATGTAACATTATTTTTGCTTTAAGTTTGAACAAGTTATTTACATTCTAGCAATGTAAATTAACACTGAACGGACATCACGTGCATAATTTGTTAGAAAAAATGCCGGATGATTACATTCAAAATCCAATGTAAACAATAGAAACATTGTCATGGACAGGCAAATGGACCAGTGTGAAGTATCATGTGATTTTCAAAACCACGTTTTTGTGTGAAACTCTTTCCACACTTAAGACATGTGTATAGCTTTTCTCCAGTGTGAATTCTCACGTGGACATCAAGATTATTTTTTCTATTGAAACTCTTTCCACATTGAAGACACGCGTATGGCTTCTTTCCAGTATGAGTTGTCATGTGGCTTTCTAGATTATCTTTTCTTGAGAAACTCTTTCCACACCAAACACATGTATGCGGTCTGTCTCCGGTGTGAATTCTCATGTGATCTTTAAGTTTTCCTGTTAATCTCTTTCCACACTGAGGACATGTGTATGGAAGCTCTCCGGTGTGAATTCTTATATGGTACTCAAGATGACGTTTTTGTTTGAAACTCTTTCCACACTGAGGACATGAGTATGCGCGTTCTCCAATGTGAACTTTAATGTGGACAGAAAGTCTTGCTTTGCTTGGAAAACTCTTTTCACACTGAGGACATGTGTACGGCTTTTCTTCAGTGTGAACGAGCATGTGGTCCTCAAGATGACATTTTTGCATGAAACTATTTCCACACTGAACACATACGTATGGACGCTCTCCAGTGTGAACTCTCGTGTGGACATCAAGATGATGTTTTAGTATGAAACTCTTTTCACACTGCAGACAGGTGTATGGACGCTCACTGGTGTGAATTTTCATGTGGTTTTCAAGATTAGATTTTCTTATGAAACTCTTTCCACACAGCAGACACACGTGTGGACGTTCTCCAGTGTGAATTTCCATGTGGAGATTAAGATTTCTCTTGCTTTTGAATTGTTTTTCACACTGAGCGCAGGTGAAAGGCTTTTCTTCTTCAGTGTGGATTCTCATGTGCTTCACAAGCTGCTCTTCACTTCCAAATCCATTTCCACATTGAGCGCAAGTAAAAGATCTGCTGGCTTCTCTTCTTTGCTTTCTTTTTGGAGATATTTCTGATATTGATGTTTCTTCTACTTCCATTACATCTAAAATTAAACAAAAGAAGTATGTTTTATGTCATGTTTAACTTTCTATATTTTTCTGTTGAGACCATAACGCATAACAAAAGTGATTTATCATTAATTACGAATCAAGAATAGACACAAACCTCTTTGTTCTGCAGTGTCTGTATCACTCATGTCTGCACTCTTCTCTTGAGGAAATCTTGATCTCTGTGAGCTTCAGAGAAACAGACCTGTCAAAAAAAGTCAAAAGGTGTGTCAGTCAATCTGTCTTTAAGAATAAATGAACGATTCTCACACACATATCAAAAACAACTCCTTTCATTTCAAATATATTATTCATATCATCTCAATTCAGTATTTCAGTTAAGTTTTTTTAGTAGGGCATTACAACTGGCTGTTTATTTATCTGCCAATAGGTCATCAAGTGTAAAAAAATGATTTAACATTATTTTTTGCTTTACTTTTCATTTACATTCCAGCAATGTAAGGTAGCACTGTATCAAAATCTAATCAACTACATTATATATTGTTGTCATGTTTGTGATGGAAGTTCACACGTAAAATAAAATTTTTTTTTGTAATGACTGCAATAAATATATATTATATATATTTACAATTACAACCTTAATCGTTGTGCACCTGTTAGAATAAATGTTATTCTGTATAATCTCAACCAGGGCCGGCCCAGCCTCTGTTGGTGCCCTAGGCAAGATTTTAGATTGTGCCCTTCCTATACAAAATAAATACATTATTAAATAAAAATACCTGAAAATTAACTTTTTAAAAGCAAACTTCATATTTATTTTAATATAACATGAATTGTAATTAACATAAATAGGAAGTAAATAACAACAAAAAATATTTGTAATAAAAAAAATTCTAATTACCTACTCATTATTTAAAAATAATGCTGAAAATAAAACTTATTGTTTTCTCAATAATACTGTATTTGAATAGTAGAGCTCATAAAACGAATGTTTGATTATTATTATTAAAGGGGCAGTTGTGGCCTAATGGTTAGAGCGTCGGACTCGTAACCAGAAGGTTGCTGGTTCGATTCTCAGTACCGGCAGGTAACAACTGACGTGTCCTTAAGCAAGACACCTTACCCCCGTTTGCTCCCCGGGCGCTGCAGTGTTAGCTGCCCACTGCTCCCGGTGTATGTGTGTTCACGACTTGAAGTGTGTGTGTTCACTATTCACTGGTTGGGTTAAATGCAGAGGTCACATTTCGGGTATGGGTCACCATATCTGACAAAAAATAGGTCACTTCACTTCTAAACATTTTGTCAACCTCTGTGCAGTAGGGATGCAAATAAAATTGTATTGTATTGTTTTGGATTCTCTTAAAGGGGGCATTTTTTACGCAGTTTCTGCCAATGTTATGTTAATCTTGAGTACCTGTAGAGTAGTATTGTGTTCTTCATATCTCTGAAAAGTCACATTTACAGAAGACAGATACAGCTGTATGATTTTTTCCAGCCCGGGGGCGTGCTGTGGGCGGAGCTAAAGACGATTACGCACAGCCTTTGCGTAACCTTGCGTCTGCCGGCTATTGCATGGATGGAGATACTGCACAAAAAGTTGCGCGTGCTTTTCCGGGAGAATTGTCCAATAAAACAAATAGGTTCCTTGTTTCGAAACAGAGGTCCAGACCTATAAAACACTTTCCGAAATAGGTTGTAGTGCTGGGGGAGCGTATCTAGCACAGAAATACTCCGTCATACGTCGAACTCGTTTTTTAACACGCTGACCATGTTAAGCATGAGAAGACAACAGTTTAATAGTGTAAAGAAGTCAGAATGCATGAAACACCATTCAACCCTCCCTTTAAATAAATGACACGGGCATACCACAGTGCAGTAAACACACCTTGCAGTTCACTTAGTTGAAAGCAGTCAAAAACAGCACGCAGTGTCACTGTTAGCAGTAAAATGGTTTTAAATAAAGAAGCTGCTCCAAGCGGGATTCGAACCGTAGAAGCATTCGCGCTAACAACCAGGGCACAGACACTAACGTATGACTTAAGAGCACGCAGAAGTCGGCCAGTGAGGTTTACTTATACACATGCAAAATTAACGCGTTAAGATGATGAATTCTAATCATGTCATGAAGCAAAAAGCTATTTACATGTAGCGTGTTTTTCTGCGCTCTCGCCTGGCGCCCCTCCGGTCATTTTGCGCACTAGGCAACAGTCATCACAAATATTCATTACTGATGTCCGATGGGTGATCTTTCTGCTTGATACAGAAAATATTGCTTTTACGTGCTTTTGTCCCCCTCATTTACACATCCATAAATACCTGTAACCACATAGATAATGTCTTAAGATCTTCAGCACGCAGATTTATATTTTTTTGTGCCGACAGTATCAATCTCTTGTTCATGTTGCGTTAACTTCTTCTTTTTACTGGCGGCTTGCATTCATAACTCGAGAATTACCGCCATCTACTGTATGTTGTGGATCAGAGATAAATGACTATAGTATTCCTCAAACATTTTATACAATTTCTGCCTCCCTTTCCTCTGAAATTCCTCTATTAATATATTTATATCCTCTGTATATCTTTTACACGTTCACTAGCTGGGGTGGGATTTACAAAAGGGGCGGAGCTGGAGCAGGGACCCAGTCATGAACCACCATAGACATCATCAACCATAAGCAAAATACCTCCCATCCCTCTGACCAGACTATATATATATATATATATATATATATATATATATAGATAACAAAAAAATTATATGCTATGAGATTTTGCTTTGTCTATATCAGATATGGCAACTTAATTATTTTCTGCTAAAACTGTAATTTGAAATGTTCTTTAATAAAAATGTATCTATATATTTGGTACCAATACAAAACAATTTATACAAAATATATAAATAATACAAGAAAAAGTACAAATAAAAATCAAGCAAAGACATTTTTTTACAGCTTTCTTAATAAAGGTTGAACATAATGAGTTATAATTTTAAATCAATACAGCAGGCGAGGTTAAAATGCTGCAAAACTATGCTGCTAAATGCTGTTTCTAAGATATGGATGTAGACAATAACTTTCAAAAACTTATCAATAGTCTTATTTGATCTCAAGTATAATCTCAAGACAGACCAAAACATCTTCAAATGAAAATATGCGAGACAAAAACACATTTGTTTTCTTTTAGTATAGTTTAGTTTTTACAATCCTCCTTTTTGTATGAATGATATCCAAGTTAAATTGCAATATCAAGTCAAATTAAAAGAAAATCTAATGTTGTGTCAAAAATGTTTCAAGAGATTTTGGGCATAACAGTTTATAACATGGCTTAACAGTGACTGTGAAACACTTTCTACACTAAAGACATTGTTGTGAGCGCTCATGAACTCTCATGTGTTTCTTAAGAACATTTTTGTGTGTAAAACTCTTTTCACATTGAACACATGAGTACGGACGTTCTCCGGTGTGAGTTCTCATGTGGTCATCTATATGGTTTCTTTGTGTGAAACTCTTTCCACACTGAGGACAGGTGTACGGCTTTTCTCCAGAGTGAATTCTCATGTGGGACTTAAGAACATTTTTATGTGTGAAACTCTTTCCACACTGAAAACATACATGTGGCCTTTCTCCAGTGTGAGTTCTCATGTGTTCCTCTAGATGACTTTTCTGTCTTAAACTCTTTCCACACTGAGGACATACGAATGGGCCCTTTCCAGCGTGAATTCTCACGTGTTTCTTAAGAATGCTGTTTTGTGTGAAACTCTTTTCACATTGCAGACATGTGTATGGCTTTTCTCCGGTGTGAGTTCTCATGTGGTCATCCAGATTTCTTTTTTGTGTGAAACTCTTTTCACACTGAACACATGCGTAAGGACGCTCTCCAGTGTGAATTCTCATGTGGATCCAAAGAGAACTTTTTTGTTTGAAACTCTTTCCACACTGCAGACACGTGTATGGCTTTTCGCCGGTGTGAAGTCTCATGTGGTTCTGAAGAATATTGTTTTGTGTGAAACGTTTTTCACACTCAGTGCAGGTGAAAAGCTTTTCTTCAGTGTGGATTCCTCTTATGTGCGTCACAAGCTGCTCTTCACTTCCAAATCCCTTTCCACAATGAGAGCAAACAGATATCAACACTTCTTCCAGTTTGATAAGGTCTAAAATCAAATGAAAGAATACATTTTTTTGTGTAAACAGGCTCCATTTTCTATATATATATATATATACTTTTTAATGGTTTTGATACTACTCAATTATTAATCAAACTCAAATCATCTATTTCAAATAGGATCATGCTGATTAACAATTGATTAGCATCAGAACCATAAAGGATATATATATATATATATATAAATATATCAGGATCCACAGCACCCGTCTCTTTAGGCACAACATGTACAATTTTTTTTGTAAAATATCCAAAAACCACTAGCACAGTGTGGTGTGTTTCCCTCACATGTGTACTTTCATTATCCCAAATATTTTCAACAATGTTTGAATCAGATTGCTTTACATGTTTTAACCATGAACTCTGTGAGTCTCATTTACCATGTGCTGTGTATGTGACTTGTGTGCCCATCATATTATAATATTCATAGAAAATCATTTGATGTTTCTCAACAATCATTAATGAAGAATGAACACAAACCTCTTTGTTCTGCAGCAGTCTTCTCAGTTTTCATTGTGCTGGTGTCTGTATCGCTCATGTCTTCTTGCTCATCTTTGATGACTTTTAACAGGACTGTGTCACACATAACTTGCTTTATATGTTTGGCTCAGAGAAACAGATCTGTCCAAAATCAATAAAATAAAAAACGTTTGTCAACTTGAATTACATTCAGTTCAATTGTAACATGAATCATTTTACTGTATGATTGCAATGAAACAGATACACAGATAAATAGCTATAGAATAAAGAAACAACTAAACAATTATTTAGCTTTCTCGTGTTATACATGTTTCAAAGCCAAACACACACGTCTTGTTTACGGTCTGTAGTTCAGTCTCGCTTTACCAACTGTAAACGTTTGTCATGTTTATTTTGCGAAATGTTAAGACATCCCATAACAATAACAAGCATACAGTGCACCAACCTGTCTTAAAGATATCAAGCAGTTCTCTTGACCTCGTTCTTCATTTCTGGTACACAAATTAATGTTTATTCCAACAATTTAAAGTCAGTCGCTTCTTCTTCCGTTTCAATGGCGGCCTGGTGTCATGTGTACATACCGCCACCTACTGCTTCAAAACATAAGTGCAGTTCTCTCCGGTATGTCTCTTCTACACTCAACTATGTTGCTGTTCTACAGTTTATTTTACAAATTTAGCATAAATCATTTTTTATTAACTCAATTAAACGCTTGTAAATCTTAAAAGCACGTATGTCTTATTTATTAAAACCTTCCTTTTTTCAGCACCAAAAATGTTTTTACAGCTTACACACATGAGAGTCATAAAATACTTCCACCAAATCGGTACAAAAAAAAACTAAAGCTTAGCTTAAATGCTGCTAAATACTGTTTTTAAGATACACATGTGGACAGTAACTTTCAAAAACTTATCAATAGTCTCATTTGATCTCAAATATAACCTCAAGACAGACCAAAACATTTTCAAATGAAAATATGCAAGACAAAAACACATTTGTTTTCTTTTAGTATAGTTTAGTTTTTACAATCCTCCTTTTTGTATGAATGAAATCCAAGTTAAATTGCAATATCAAGAATACCAGTCACAATGAGAAAATCTAATGTTATATTTGGGCATAACACAGTTTTTAACATGGCTTAAAGTGATAGTTCACCCAAAAATGAAAGTTCTGACATTATTTACTCACCTTCTTGTCATTCCAAACCCATTTGACGTTCATTCTACCGCAGAACACAAGAGAAGATCATTTGAAGAATGTTGTAAACTGGCACCCATTCACTTGCATTAGTTTTGTGTCCATACAATAGAAGTGAATGGGTGCCGCTGCTGTTTAGTTACAAACTATCTTACCAAAATATCTTTTTTTGTATTCTGTGGAAGAAAGAAAGCCATACAGGTTTGAAATGACAAGATGGTGAGTAAATGATGACAGAACTTTCATTTTTGGTGAACTATTCCTTTAACATAGTGGCTGTGTAACACTTTCTACACTAAAGACATTGTTTTGAGCGCTCATGAATTCTCATGTGTTTCTTAAGAACATTTTTGTGTTTAAAACTCTTTTCACACTGAACACATGAGTACGGACGTTCTCCAGTGTGAGTTCTCATGTGACTTTCTATATGGTTTCTTTGTGTGAAACTCTTTCCACACTGAGGACAGGTGTACGGCTTTTCTCCAGAGTGAATTCTCATGTGGGACTTAAGAGCACTTTTCTGTGTGAAACTCTTTCCACATTGCAGACACGAGTACGGCCGTTCTCCAGTGTGAACTCTCATGTGGTCCTCTAGACTCAGTTTGCGTGTGAAACTCTTTTCACACTGAACACATGCGTACGGACGCTCTCCGGTGTGAATTCTCATGTGGACCCAAAGATTACTTTCTTGTGTAAAACTCTTTCCACACTGCAGACATGTGTGTGGCTTTTCTCCGGTGTGAATTTTGATGTGTTCGTCCAAATGATTTTTTTGTGCGAAACACTTCCCACACTGAAAACATGCGTATGGGCCCTCTTCAACGTGAATTCTCATGTGTTTCTTAAGAGTGTGTTTTTGTGTGTAACACTTTCCACACTGAGGACATGAGTATGGGCGTTCTCCAGTGTGAATTTTCATGTGGTTATCTAGAGCTTTTTTATTTGCAAATCTCTTTTCACACTGAACACATGCGTAGGGACGACCTCCAGTGTGAATTCTCATATGGTCCACAAGACTACTTTTTTGTGTGAAACTCTTTCCACACTGCAGACACGTGTGTGGCTTTTCTCCAGTGTGAGTTCTCATGTGGTACTCTAGACTTCTTTTATTTGTAAAACTCTTTTCACATTGAACACATGCGTAAGGACGCTCTCCAGTGTGAATTCTCATGTGGGACTTAAGACGACTTTTTCTTGTGATAATCTTTCCACACTGAAGACATGTGCATGGGCTCTTTGCGGTGTGAAGTCTCATGTGGTTCTGAAGAATGCTGTTTTGTGTGAAACTTTTTTCACACACAGTGCAGGTGAAAAGCTTTTCTTCAGTGTGGATTCCTCTTATGTGCGTCACAAGCTGCTCTTCACTTCCAAATCCCTTTCCACAATGAGAGCAAACAGATATCAACACTTGTTCCTGTTCCATTAGGTCTAAAAACAAACAAAAGAATACATTTTTTTGTTAGGGCTGTCATATATTATATATATATATCTCGGGATCCACAGCACCCGTCTCTTCAGGCACAACGTACAATTTTTTTGTAAAATATCCAAAAACCACTAGCACAGTGTGTTTCCCTCACATGTGTACTTTCATTATCCCAAATATTTTCAACAATGTTTGAATCAGATTGCTTTACATGTTTTAACCATGAACTCTGTGAGTCTCATTTACCATGTGCTGTGTATGTGATTTGTGTGCCCATCATATTATAATATTCATAGAAAATCATTTGATGTTTCTCAACAATCATTAATGAAGAATGAACACAAACCTCTTTGTTCTGCAGCAGTCTTCTCAGTTTTCATTGTGCTGGTGTCTGTATCGCTCATGTCTTCTTGCTCATCTTTGATGACTTTTAACAGGACTGTGTCACACATAACTTGCTTTATATGTTTGGCTCAGAGAAACAGATCTGTCCAAAATCAATAAAATAAAAAACGTTTGTCAACTTGAATTACATTCAGTTCAATTGTAACATGAATCATTTTACTGTATGATTGCAATGAAACAGATACACAGATAAATAGCTATAGAATAAAGAAACAACTAAACAATTATTTAGCTTTCTCGTGTTATTTTCAAAGCCAAACACACACGTCTTGTTTACGGTCTGTAGTTCAGTCTCGCTTTACCAACTGTACGAATTAGAAACGTCATGTTCATTTAGCGAAATGTTTAGAGCACGACATCCCATAACATAGACAAGCATACAGTGCACCAACCTGTCTTAAAGATATCAAGCAGTTCTCTTGACCTCGTTCTTTATTTCTGGTACACAAATTAATGTTTATTCCAACAATTTCTATTCAGTCAGTCTCATCTTCTTCTTCCGTTTCAATGGCGGCCTGGTGTCATGTGTACATACCGCCACCTACTGCTTCAAAACATAAGTGCAGTTCTCTCCGGTATGTCTCTTCTACACGCTACTATTATATGTTGTTCTACAGTTTATTTTACAAATTTCGCATTAATAATTTTTTATCAACTAATTTAAGCGCTTGTAAATCTTAAATCTTCCCTTTCTGTTTTCCGGCGGTAGCTAATTAGATTAGATTAGATTAGATTCAACTTTATTGTCATTACACATGTACAAGTACAAGGCAACGAAATGCAGTTTGGGTCTAACCAGAAGTGCAATAGCAGCAAGTGCAGGATATACATTGGTTGCATAAGTTACATAAATAAATATACAGAAGTAATTTACAGATGGAAATGTACTATGACCATGATTTACAGATGTCTCTTACTATAAACAGAAATTTACAGATGGATATATACTATGATCATGATATACAGATGGCTATTACTATAAACAGAAATTAACAGATGGATATATACTATGCACATAATATACAGATGTCTATTGCTATAGACAGAGATTTACAGATGGATATATACTATGAACATGATATACAGATGGCTTTTACTATAAACAGAAATTTACAGATGGATATGTATTATGAACATAATGTACAGATGGCTTTTACTATAAACAGAAATTTACAGGTGGCTGTATACAATAAGTTAGGCTATGGTGAGCAGCAGTGCGATAAATATAGAGTAGTGCAAATAAATTATGGACAGAAGCTATCGAAGTAACAGTGCAATGGAAGAAGTTATTGCATATTTCAGTTAAAGTGTAGGAGTGCAAGATGCATAGTAAACAGTAAACAGTCGGTACTGTAATGAACAGTTGGCATAATAATGTTAATACAGACGATGAGTCAAGAATTGTGACATACTGCTTTGGATAAAATCTAGAAAGTAGTAAGGAATACGAGTGGAATATGTTTAAATAAAAGTTGAATAATTTGAAAATATACACATTTATTCTGATGGATCAAAATGATCCAATGGCTTTTCTTCTTCAGTGTGGATTCTCATGTGCTTCACAAGCTGCTCTTCACTTCCAAATCCATTTCCACATTGAGCGCAAGTAAAAGATCTGCTGGCTTCTCTTCTTTGGTTTCTTAGATATTTCTAATATTGTTGTTTCTTCCACTTCCATTAACTCTAAAATGAAACAAAAGACATGGATGTTAAAACCAAACAACATAACAAAATAGTTGTGATTTTCCTTTAATGTTCCTCACCAATAATTAATGAAGAATCAAGAACGGACACCAACCTCTTTGTTCTGCAGTATCTTCACTTTCTATGCTGCATGGCTCTGTATTACTCATGTCTGCACAAGAGAAGCTTGCGTAAATCTTGATCTCAGAGAAACAGATCTGTCAAAATCAAAACGTTTTCAAATCAATGATTCTCACACTCTTTCTCTATAGCCGATCATATGTGTAAATGACTGCAGCATTCACACAATGATGGGCGATACAGAAACATTTGTAAAGAAAGACTTCATCTAGCTAAGTTTGCCAGCAGGGGCACAAAGTAACGCAGGGTTAATCATTTGATGTTTTTCATAGTTACACAGGGTCGACTGATTTGTGGTTTCGGTCTTTTGGACGATTATGTGTGAATTTTTGAAACGTTTTAATGTGTTTTCATGGAGATATAAGTTTAAACAGCATGAAAGTACATTTCTTCATTATACGTGTTTTTTAATCTCTCATTTGGGTGTGTAAGTCACCAATCTTTTATTATCTCAATCATTGTCAACGCATAGCACCATATTGAAACATTGACACTTCGAAAAAATGTATACAAAACAATGAGGTTACTGAAATGACAATATTAGCGAAAGTAATTTTTTTTGTTATAATTCTGCAGCATTTTTTTATCATAAATCTATCCATATGTATTGGTCAGATAAGGGGGTGGGTGCATGATAGATGTGTAGATATCTGTCTGTTATAGATGTACAAACAATTTCCACCTTTAGTTTATAGACAGAATAATGTTGAGTTGTTTGTGTTGAAACCTCTGTCTGGTACACTGAACCCCGCCCATGGGGTAAGTTGTAACGTTTTAACGTTTGTACAAGAGCGGTATGTTCTGGAAACAAACTTTAAGTGTTCATTAGTAACTTTCGCTTGGGCAGCCACATGAAACTTTTCATAATAACATTACCGCAGCGTCCTGTTCAAATGTAGTCCTCTTCCAACAAAAGACAGGGCGATTTAACCGGGTATCTTAATAAAATCGTATTAACATATTTTCAGTGCACTAGCCTGTTTGAAAGAAAGTCTTAATGTCCAGCAGTTTTCTTAACCTCCTTAACGTAACGGGGACGCAGATTTATTTTTGTATGAACAGTTCTTGTTGCGATCGCTTCTTCTTCTTCTATTTTAATGGCGGTCGTCATTCAACATTACCGCCACCTACTGTACTGGTGTGTGAGCCTGCGTCTACTTCCCAAATAGGTAATAGGTTATATAATACATTCTGTTCATTAATCCAGTTCCATTAATATTTATCTTTTTACATAGTATGATCACAAACCAGTTGAACGTTCCCTGTTATATGTAACATTTTATTTAATCGTGTAATTATACCTTCTATTTTGTTATTTAGGCCTACATACCCCTATAATATTACGTACTTCCACTTTTCTCCTGGATTCTACAGTAATGTCTGCTTTTGATTTCTTTATCCCAGTTACATTGCCATTTCTTTATTATACTATTCTTAATTAATACTTTTACTTCTGATTTACTATATAGGATTTCCATAATCTCATCTAATTTAGCCTATACATGCCTCTTTAGCGCGTTCCCTTTAATTCTAATGTATGCTGGAATCCACTTAAATGCTATTGTCACGTTTACTTTCTGAAGTTGAAATAAAATTTCACATATTTCATATATGCGATCCTGTCTGTTTTTTGATGATATCGTTTGATTGAAATCAATGCTGAGCTGGAATTTAAATATATAACTGTGGTGGTCTGAGGAGAGACCCCTTGCATGGTTGTAAATGCCTCATTCATTCATTTAGTCAACTGCCTTCTTCATATACCTTTTTATTTATTATAAACACATAAAGGCACAAACATTTAATAGCATTTATTGGTTAATAAGAAACAATACATTCTCGCTGCTCTTACAACGTTTTCACCAACAGGGGTCGCCAGCACGCAGCGTTTCGACTGCTTCGAAACACCTGTGAGCCATTTGCAATTGATTCAATTGATTCAAAGCTCCGGAAAGCTTCGTTTCTTCCATCACTAAAAAGAGTCGCGTGATGTTTGCGTGCAAACTTCATTTAAAAAATAAGAATCCTGAAACTTATTTGGTGACCTATTCTTCAGAGCCTTTCGTTTGCATCATCTTTAAATATAAAAATGTTTTTCGTAAAAACCTCATTTTACACATTCTGTTTTAAACTGACAGTCAGAGATTGTATGCAAGTGCTGTTTAGTCTCAGGGGAGAGAGTTTGTCTGGTCATATAATCAAGAAATGAATTTGCTCATAATGGAACTGACATGAGGAGTTTATCACCTCATTACAATTCAGATCAGGCCATATGGGTTGAGTCCTAATGGGAGTGCTTAAGCACACACCTGAGACCCCGGACCCCTCACGGAAGCCCTATCTCAGCTGTATGTTGCTTGTCAGTAAGCAGTTAAGGGCGACGGGAAGTGAGGTTTAAGCGGGTGTCACCGGCTCATCTCCTCCTCTCTCTTAATTGAAGCCTCCTTCTATCCAGACGCTGAACAATGTGTGCGTATGTTGCACAATATGTCCCACAAACGCTCCCCAATCCCATTAATTGGGACCTTTGGTTCCCTAATTAACTCTGTCAGTCTAAATCTGGGGCCACAGAAGGCGTATTCACGTATTGATCAGATCATCCTGCAATGTCTCATTTAGAACAGATTGCAAAAGCAAAGAAGCAAGACAAACAAACGTTATGTGTTTTTGTGTTGTGTGGCAGCTTATGCACATCGCAAGTTGAGGGTCAACTGACTGAAATGTTTTAGTATAAAATGTTTGATGTCGATTTATTTGATAAGTACCTAGAAGCTGCTTAATAAAACGACAAGAGAAGAATTCTGCAAATTCATACAATTCAAGGTGACTGAAGGCTTTTTTTAAAGAGGGGGAGTACATTTTTAACAGGTATGTTTTTGTCATTGTAAATATTATACTCCCCTCAGTAAACCCACCGTATTGAAGCTACAGCCAAATGCTTTTAAGGGCACAACCTCTATACTAAGATATGTCATTATCCTATATGTGATGAACTTGTGACCATATTGATCTGATGGGTTTAATGAGGGGTGTATAATATTTACAATGACAAAAACATACCTGTTAAAAAGGTACAGCATAATTCTCAGAGTTACTTTTGTGTTGAGTTATTCTAAAGTATGGAAAATAATAAGTGAACCGTAGTTTTCTATACAGCCAACAATCAATAACGTCTGATATGAAGAGACTTTATTTGCAAAAACAAATGCTCGAAAATCATGTTTTTATTATGTTTTCATGTTTTTATTGCGTTAGTTAGCTGTACTTGTTGGAGTTATTGTTACTTAATCAAAACAACCCAACTGCACTTTAATACAAAAAAACATGATGTGTTTTTGCAAATGAACTTTTCATATACTTACACACAAATACATAGATACATAGATATTATATATCCTTCATGAAACCTCGTATCTCCTAGCTCATGATTTTTATTTTTTGCACTATAGTCACTCTTTATGTTTGTCACCGTGTTTTGCAAATATCTAACCAATTAAAAGAATTAAAACTGGTTCCTGAAAACCATCCAATTTGGACATCCCATGTTTCGATATGTTTTTGCCTTCACCGAACGATGTGTACACATAGAGATACACAGCCTGCTGTTATATCTCTGTAGACCGTCACCATCTGCCCCCAATCAGGAAACACCAGCTTTGCACAAGTCAATGTGTCTAATTATCCTCGTGCAGCAGGCTGGCCCACAGATCCCAGTAATCCCCACAATGTGTTCAGCTTCCCATACCCACCTGTGCCTGGGACCCGGAGGGGGGAGAGCCCTGACTCAGGGGGGGCGCGGGGACACGGAGACCCGCTGAGGGCGCTTCTTCTCTGGGCAGGATGGCAGCTGCCTCCCCCCGCTGGGACGTTCACCAGCTGACTGTGAGCGGGCCCCTGACAGGAGCTCTTTAGCGCTGTCAATGGGCCCATAAATAAGGAGCTAAGCGTCTTTGTGTTGCCGTTGGGGTGTCAGAGTCCTCTGTAGGCCGACCGGGCCGCTAACCGCACTGAAAAAAGGGCATAAAGAGTGGGCTGTGTTACGGGGCTGCCCCCTGCTCTCTCTCTTTGTGCTCGGAGCGAGTGCTATTGTCTTCTGCCATTTAGGGTGAGAGAGAGAGGGAGGAGAAAAGAGGAGTCGAGGAGAACGGCTCTTCATCTCTCCTCTGATCTTTCGCTTGTCGGCCCCGGGATTCCTGTGAAGAGAAATGTGTATTTTTCACGCCTGACAGTCTCAAACTGGGTGCGTTTGTGTGTTAAAGGATTGAGCACAAATGAAGATTTCAAGTTTAAACAAATATTGGATTTCCGCGATTTCCCACCAGCATCGATGTTTCCTGATGTGTTTTTTCTCTTTAATGCAGCGCCGTGTCGTGTTGGATTCAAGAAACTGACGTTAATGTGATTTGAAAATTGTGACAATCACTGTAACGCAAGTCCACAAAGTTGCTTTAATCTGTTTTAAAGAAAAAATAATAATTCTTCGGTCAAGTAATAAAACTCATTAGTTGTAGGCTGTCTTTAAATCCTTCAGTTTGTAAATAACAAACAAACCAGTCTTACTTACTGATCATGTCAATTCATATCCAATTTTCTAACTGGGCTTTATCAAAGCCAACCAATATAGAAACTAACACAAAACTTTAACAACGTTCACATTCACAAGTAATCCACGATGTAACTAGCAGTACTGTACTGATTTTCTTCATATATAAAACTTGTCCTGCTTATGATAGGATGACTTACACAACGTACAGCTTTTGAATCTATCGCCCCCATTATAGCTGCATTATTGTACACATTTCTGACAGCTTTCATCACACATGACGAGTCAAAACGATTGTCATTACTGACAGCATGTCACACATATTCTTGTGTCATTATAAAGTTAAAATCCCCAACAACCCACATGAAAAAATACTATATGCTATAGTTTCAAATTGCAGGATACTATAGTATATTGTAGTAAAATACTGTGTACTAAACAGACTATCATAAGCATAATTTCATAATTTACTATTTATAGGTGTTTAGGTAAAATTATAGTTCTGTGAACTACTAACAATATTTTTACCAAATTTCAAATAAAAATATTGTTTCTATTCTAATTTATTTGCCGAAAATGAGACCTGGAGAAACAGGTCAAAATAACAGAAAAGTATTTCTGCAAATATTCACTTTTAAGCAATATACAACAGTACTTTCTGTTTAGAGAATGATTTTTATGTGATACTTTATCACAGTTTTCATGTGTCTTTCACATTGCTGTTGGACGACTTCATGTCACTGAGGTTTGATTTTGTTAAAATTCAACAGACACTGGACTGAAATGACCACAATACATGTAGAAATGCTGGTTTGAAATAAAAAGTTGTAGTGTATTTTTTCCGCGGCTGTATATATATTAACCATATAAACTGTATTAAATAATGTAGTACACTATTGTCTTTACTATAGTAAGACTCAAAACATCGTAGTATCCAGGAATTGTACTATATAGTATATATTACAGTATACTAAAGTATCTTTAAGTGGCAATATCAGAAAGAGCAAACCCTGATCTCTCCAGCTAATATAAATGATGGTGCACACAGCTGTCAGGGGCGCTGCTGAAATCGACTCCCGGTGAGGCGGGACTGAATATGATCACAGCTTTATCGGACAGTGACAAATCTTCCTGTGCTAACATGAAAAGAGTGGCTGGCCGTCCCCTGCGTGCGCCGCACAATGCCGACGCGCCAACCTGGCGACAGCTTGCGTCTCCCTCTCTCTGATTGATGGCTGAGCGTAGGCCTCGGGCTCCGAGCGGTCTGGCTGTCTCTCCTCTCATACATTAACTAGTCCCAGTACAGATGGTTTAGGCCGAAGCGGGCTGAAATGATGCCGGTGTTTGTTAGCATACGCTAAAGGCATAAACAGGTTGTGGGCAATATTGTTCTAAGAGGATGAACACATATGGACTCATTTTATATTCATATACATCATAAAAGACACTGATGTGTGTAAGCAGATGTCATGTTGAGAGGTTTTTTACTAGCTCATTATTTCATTTGGTTGGATCTTTTAATGACTATATAGGTTATTTGCTCGATACTATATTTGTGTACATTACTCATATATTCATTTATCAAAAATCAAATGAGAAAACAGTTAACGTTTTGTCAACTAACTAAATGAGCGCAAAGAATAAACTATATGTTGTATATTTGTTTTGTTAAAGTTTTATCCCTAAATAGTACTCGGTGCATTTCTCCCACAAATACAAAACGCATTGCTTAGATTTAGATGTTTTAAAAAGGAGACAGCAAAAAATTCTTTATAATAATAGATTTTTAATTTAACAAATCGTGAGATGGTACAAAACTATACATTCTCGGTTGTCATACGGCTACAACGTACAAGAAAAAGTGTCTATTTAAAACCACTTTAACATTACGAAACGCTCTTCAGTACAAAAATAGCAGCAGCTTGTCAAGAGGAAATTCTGTACAGGATATTTACACATGTATACAAAACAGATGTTTTTAATTCATCAGTCCATTATTCACTTTCAGGCCTTCTCTGGCATGAAGCCTGGGCCTCGCTTGAATCACTTCCCCATGGAGAGGCTGTGAAGACTGGCTGTGGACACCGGAAGGGGCTGGCAGAGGGAACACGGGCAGGGCATGCCGGGGAAATGCCTGTATCCGCTGGAGAGGTGCAGAGGGTCCTTCATGAGCGTTGGGAGAGGTGGGGCGGGGAACCCCAGATAACCAGTCGTGGGTGGAGAGCGTGGAGCTTGAGCCACCGTGGGTGGTGTGGAGGTGTGATGGAGATGCGTAGAGGTGCTGCCCACCAGAGAGTGCAGGGACGAGGTAAGAGACAGCAGAGGCAACTGGGGGACAGATGCGACAGAGGCCGGGGGGAGAACCCGTCTAGCCGAGTGGCTCTGAGCGCTCGCTCCGTACACGTCACCCACGAGCTTCTTCATCTCGTCCAAGGAGCTGGACAGCATGAGGATGTAGTTTCGGGCGAGTAACAGGGTGGAGATTTTGGAAAGCTTGCGTACCGAAGGTCCCTGTGCGTAGGGCATCACCTCTCTGAGCCCGTCCATAGCCTGATTCAGGTCGTGCATTCTCTTGCGCTCACGGCTGTTGACTTTCAGTCGCAAATCTTGCAGGTCGTCTTTGGGGAGGTCCGCCCGTGCACGGCCGGATGCGGAGCTCTGCGCCTTTTCGGCCCTGATGCGACCCGATTCTCTGTCTCCGGAGTACGCCTGGAACATCTTGTTGGAGAAGAAAACGCTGGCAGGGGAGTCCACGGCCAGATCGGGGGATGAAGATCGGCTGCATGTGGACGCAGCGTCAGAATCCATCTCGTTTGAAGCTGAAAAGCTGTAGAACTTTTTTTTTTCAAATTAAAAGTTTTCTGTCTTGGTTGAGGACTCGTGATCTTCAGGGAAAATCCACTTGCCTAAAGTTTAAAATGCCTGGAAGTGAAAACAATGCAGAAACTTGTCCTGTATCAGCGAGCTCTGACGGAAGATGAGGAATAAGTGTGTGTGAACATCAGTGGGGCTGTTTTTATACCCCACAACACCACAAAGACACAATGAGACGCATGATGTGACATTAGGCCCTGAGCCAATGACAGAGGGGACACACTTTCACCCCCACACACACCCCTTCCCCAGCGTATAAACCCCACCTCCACACACACACACACACACACACACACACACACACACACACACACACACACACGCACAGCATTCACACATATGTGCAAAAACATTAATGAATCTACAGTCACTATAGTTTAATTCAATACATTAAAATGAATGGAAATGTGAGTCAACACTGGAACAAAACTGTCTTTTATGATCCATTGAAAGAGCAAAAACCTTTATATTACACAACTTTTCAAAAACACGTCACATTTAACCCTAACCAAGTAAAAAATTGACATTGTATTTTGCACATTAAATTGTGAAGCATTTTTCATTGTGACATTGTTTTAAAGGCATTTAAGCAATTTACATAAAAACTTTTCATTTACATTTTTTATTAAAGGCAGTTTATAGACACTTGGCACTAAAAACATTGGCAGTCTAAATTCCATAAGACACTATAGAGTTGTGAAATGAAGGGCATGGGAGGGAGGGACAGTGACTTAAGAAAGAGAGATTATAGTGCATTAACACCTCCATTACACACTTTACACACAAACACAAAACCACATCAATTCCAACTACTCTCAACTATTTTAAACAAATGAAAATACAATTTTATAACAGACTTACAGTAGATTGTTCTCAACATCTGAGATGATGAAAACTCTGAGGAAAGAAGAATATTATACTTAGAACAACACAGAATTAAATGATATTTTTCTACAAACATATAGCGACAAATATATAATTTACTCACCTTCATTTTGTTCCTTTAGTGGCAATCCCCAAACAAAAAAGTATACACAAAAAAATGATGTGATTAATATGGCAACATTTGACATTGCTTACAAGCAGTTTAATTTTTAACAGCAACTTCTCACTAGCCAAATTTCAATTTTATATATATATATATATATATATTGCAAATATAAAAGTATAACAAAAAAGGTATATATCAAGCATTGGCATTTTTTCATGGATTCAAGGGCTCGTTTACACAAAACTAAACATTCTTTCATAATTTACTCACACTGTAAAAAATGTTTTTTGATTGTAGTCAGCTAAACTTAATTTAGTAAATTAATCCAATCTAGTTGATTTGACTTAATTATGAAAGTGATCTCAACTTTTGGCAGTCAGTACAACTCAAAAAATCCAATGCAAAAAAGAAATTTTGAGATTTTTTTACTGATGTTCTGCCATCTGTAGAACACAAATGGATGTTTTTTATATACACCGTTTATAAAGCTTTACAAACATCTTATAAAAAACATCCTAATAAAATAATTCCCAAAGAAATGTGTAGTTTGCCATATGCTACAGACTGCAATGTGTCCATCTGTGTGTGTGTGTGTGTGTGTGTGTGTGTGTGTGTGTGTGTGCTTATGAATACATGAGAGTGTTTAAGAGATTCATTCAAATTCATGTGTTTACTTTCTCCACAGGCCACACAGAGAGCGAAGAATCTGAATGCATCCTCATGAATGGATGAAAGAGTATCTCTTCACTTCTCTAGCTCTTTTATGTTTAATCTGCGTGTCTTTAACTTGGAATTAAAGTGTTTGACTTTCCTAAGCTGTTGTTAAAGACCCATGTGTGTGTGAGAGAGAGAATCTGTGTGAATTTTCAATGTTCAGGTAAGCAGAAAATGAAAGTATTATCCCAGGCGTGTGTGTGTAGTCTCATCAGATCAGTGAGGATTAAAGCATGAGCTCAAACACACACATTCACAGATCTTACAGATCTTACGCTTTTGAAACGGAGAAATCCTCTCAACGGTCCTGCAGGACATTCATATACAGCATTAAGCTCAGGATTTGGCTAAAGCTAAACAACTTTATCTCTATCAGTTACTGTCACAAACCACATGAGAAGACCTGACATCAATCTGACGCCGCTGCTTCATTATCATACATCAAATCATTAATACACTTATTATGAAGTAAGAAAGGATGTTAGAAATCATTCAACATTTTGTGAACAAACAAATATACAATGAGAACAATCTCAGAAATGCAAACATTCGATTAAGATCTTACAGTAATGTTAAAAGAGGATTTTATTTCATTGTATTTTTTTAAACATATTTTACATTATATGTCATTGCTAAAAAAAACATTGGTATCAAAATATTTTTGCACAGTTAGATGAACATTCAAAACATTCAGAAATAAGGTTTTCCTAACATATTTTTGCTAGCTGAGTTATAGTTAAGTGCTTTCAAATCTACAAAAAAAATATTAATTTTTTATTAAAAAATAAACGTATAGGCTATTTAATGCTCTTGTATTTAAAAAAAAATTATATTTGAAAAAATAGTTTTAATACATTTATATACAGGCTCTATATTGCATGTGCAATGGACAAACATCTCTATTTACAATGACCTTAACTAAAGGCAATTACTAAATATGAAATATTTTAGCACAAGAAGAAAAAGTTTATGAGGACAGATGCTATTATATTTTAAATGACATGCAAATTGTTTATTACTTTACATTTTAAATATTGCATATCACATAAATTTGTTAAAATTTTTTTTAATGATTCATGTCAAATGCTATAGAAAAGAAACACTAAAGGTAGCTATGAATGGAAAAAACTTTCTAGATGTGTGTGTGTGTGTGTGTGTGTGTGTGTGTGTGTGTGTGTGTGTGTGTGTGTGTGTGTGTGTGTGTGTGTGTGTGTGTGTGTGTGTGTGTGTGTAGCCCAATGTGGAGTTAGTGATTTATTAACTTCACCCACTTGAAACAATGCCGTTAACTAAACTACATCATGACAAGCACAGTGTGAACGGCCCCGAGCTTTTTATAACCGTTACTAACAAGCCCAATAACTTTCCCTAACAGAGAGAGGGGTGTGGGGGGGGGTTGAGGTAAAGTGTGCCAGCAGGCGTCTGTTATAAAAGCTTCATTCGGACTGTTGCAACATCATAAATTACAGCCCAACTAGAAGAGAGAAAAGAAGAGAAGAGAAGAGAAGAGAAGAGAAGAGAAGAGAGAGAGAGAGAGAGAGAGAGAGAGAGAGAGAGAGAGAGAATGATTCGCCAGAGGCTGAGAAGAGAGGAGGGGGATCGGCTCTTTGATCATTGTATGATATTATATGAGCCTTTTAAGAAATGCAAGAATTCACATTTGACATTGAAAACAAAAACATATTTCAGTTGTTTCTGATAGAAAGTATAAGAATGAGAGCAAATAAATTAAGGTTTATTACCTCAGAAATATCACACGTGTCTCCAAGATCTCCACAACTGCTCTCATTTTTACTAAAGTACCTGCAATTCAAACATCTGAATGTGAACACAAATATTTCTCACTGAATTCTTCCGAGACCAATTGATTTATTACATTTAAATGTCTCACTTTTTTAAAATACTTTTTTTTTTAGACTTTTCTAAACTAATTTAATGTAATAGTCATCCAAAAAACCCATATAGATAAAAACAGTTTTTAAATGGTTGAATTAAACAAACAGAAAGACCCTGAACTCCAAAAATAATGTGCAAAAGACAAACAACAAAACATTCAGCTATTGAACATACATGAATGATTCCTTTAATAAGTTTATAAGTCTTATGGTTATATCATAGCGACAGTCTGAGACACACACACACACACACACACACACACACACACACACACACACACACACACACACACACACACACACACACACACACAGAGTTGTGACTTAACAAAACATCTGTAACAAACTCTCGTCTTTAACACTGAGTGTGTTCAAACATCATGAGGTGGCTTTGAATTCAAATGAAGAGATCAGAGACACACACACACACACAGATGGTCATGCATTACGATAAGGGCAGACTGTGTTAACCTCCTGCACAAACACACACAACAGAAGGAGAGAGAGAGAGAGAGAGAGAGAGAGAGAGAGAAGAGTATATATATATATATATATCTGATAAGTTTTATGATATATATATAATTTTTAATTTTTTAGTTTTGTTTATGCAATATATATTTGTTGTTTTATTTATGGCCAATGCTTTGGCAATACTATAAAAGTCATGCCAATAAAGCTCATTTGAATTTGAAGACTGAATAAATAATTCTCATGATACAAAAACACACGTTTTGATCAAATCCTTTAATAAGAGCATCATGATGACACATGTGACACATTCATCAAATCTATCATAAAAACAACCAGATCGCGCTTAATGATAAACCTTTCCTCAGTCGAGTCTCTTAAAATCTTTTGTTTTTAAAGTCTAGCATGAGTACTTTGACTAAAGTACCAACCTGATCTCACTGGAATTCGTAAGTATTTTACGAGGTGGCTTATTCGTATAAATTCATACGTTGTGAGTCGTCAAAAACGTACGATTAAAGCTATACCGAAGGCCCGCCCCTAACCCCGCCCACCTAACGTCACTGCCGCGAAAGCAAACCGTACAAAAACGTACGACTGAGATCGTACGAATTCATACGAAATAACCAAAATTAGTAAAATAATTTCCATAATTCTGACCTCTGATGTATTAATGTGTCTGCAGTCTATGCTGAAGATATCTGTGAGCATTTGAAATCTCGAATTTAGGCCTATATGTCACTGTATGTATTCATTGACTTCATTAAAGTCATATATGCCAATACGCTCGGCTAAGTGTCACTAATTCATCGGATCCCCTCAAAAAACAAGCTCACACCTCCACACATTAATCATCCTCAAATGAGACTCAGTACAGTGGCCACCAACTCGAGTGTCTTTGTGAGCCGTGACCTCCGGGTCAACGAGGAATGACTGAAAGCAGGTCTGTCACTGTCCACACACAAAGCAAACAGTCCACACATGGCACACATGGGCTGCTGTCGCCCACAGCAACCGCAGAATGGACACATGGCACAAGACCCCTCACAGATGGGACCTGGTGTGTGTGTGTGTGTGTGCGTGCGTGCGTGCGTGCGTGCGTGTGTTGTCATGGAGAATGAGCACAAGCAAAGGTAACTATAGCTAAAAGGCCAGTGACAAGCACAGATGAACAAGAACTGTGTGAAAAGACACTAAAGGACGAAACCTGTCAAAAGCACGTCTGAGTCGTGTTTCATATCACAGTTTAACTTTATTTTAATGATGTTTGTTAATAGATCTTCATCTTAAAGAACATTTTAATTCATTCAAAGCTTTTATTTCAGAAGAACCCCTATAGATTGTTTACCATACAGTTGCAGCAATTCTTTAGGACCTCAAATATTATTTTTATATCATTTCTTTACATGTAACATACAACGTTAGAATTAATGTGATGAATTTAACTGCACACGTTGGTATTCGTTTGTTTTTCGTCTGAGTCTGCTATGTTATCATGGTCATGTAATATTCGGGCTATTTTAATTTTCTACTTCCACAAATTTGCAGTCCCTATTAACACTTTGATACATTTGAAATTTGTTTTTCATTTATATATATATATATATATATATATATAAGCTTAATATAGTTTAATGACATTTTAAAATATATTTTTAGGTTATTGTACTTTATTATTTTAGCAATTTTGATATTTACTTTTATAATTTATTTATTTTTAATACTGCAATATAGGTTTAATATTTTTCTATTTTATTTTAGCTTTTATTTCTTTCCAGTTGTAATTCTAGACTTTTAAGGCCTCAGCTTAAACGTATTTCAGTTTATTAATAAGACAACATTTCTTGTTTTTGATTAGTGTTCATTTTTAAATAATATTTAAGCATATATTAAATTTAATTTCAATTAATATATTTTAATAGTTTCAGTTTTATTTTAACTATAAAATCCCTGGTGTGGTCTAAAGAACATCAATATTTTATATAACAAAAAATTATAATAAAATAATGAAGGAATATTCCAGTTACTTATACAAAATGATACCATTCAAAAACATTCATCTTAAAGGGACAGTTCACCCAAAAATGAAAATTCTGTCATGAATTACTCACTCCAAGATATTTGGAAGAATGCTTGTAACCAAACAGTTCTTGGACCCCATTGACTAACATAGTAGAAAAAAAATACATTATAATTTCTTGTCGAACACAAAATGAGGTATTGTTTTGGGCTATTTTTTGACTACCATTGTCATTTTTCATATACTCAATGGGACCCAAAAACTGTTTGGAGCATTTGTCCAAATATCTTTCTCTGTGTTCAACCAAACAAAGAAATTTGTAATGGGTAATTCATGACAAAATTGTCATTTTTGGGTGAACTGTCCCTTTAACATTTCATTGAAATGCTACCAGACACATTTTCAGATGATATACCAAAATCTTTTTTAAACGCCCGTCACGCCCACATTTCTACACACCCACCCAAGTTTGTTAAACATTAGAAGCATCATTGTCTAGTTAACACCATCACTTGACTTCAGCCCACATGCACACTCACAGCTGTCAGGAAGTGGAGATGTATGACTGCAGCACACGCCGCGCCAACACACAGAAGAGCCAGAAAAAAACCTAAAACACAACAGATTGGACACAAACACACACACACACACACACAGTGATTGTGTCGTGTATGTGAAAGGGACAACAAACAGACAGCAGCTCATTTCCACAGTGTGTGTGTGTGTGTGTGTGTGTGTGTGTGTGTGTGTGTGTGTGTGTGAGGACACAGGAGGCGCCGTCCAATTAGAAGCTGGACACCACGCGGTCCGCCGGGGGGCTGAGGGGGGAGGCGCAGGTTTTGTTGTCTTGAAAAAGTGCCATAAAACAGCTCTCCTTAATTGGTGCCTTATAAAATTAGCATCTGCAAGAGCATTAGATTTCCTCTGTCTTTGTCTGGGTTGTTGGCCTTATTCAGAGCTGTTCCCTTTCTGTTATGTCTTTGCTTTTATTGAGAAACAGACTGAAACGGAGAGGAAACTGGTATTTCAGGAGCATCTCTTTATACTTTCGCTGGGCTGTGACGTTAGTCACGGGTGATCCTGATGGCTTTCACTGCATCTGATGCTCGAGCTGTGAACCGTGTGACCTACACTGACATTCATGAACACATCATTAGCACTTTAACCAGAAACAATCCTGTCAGGTGTCTTAAAACCATAAAACCACGAGGTCCACGCATGAAGCTATTAACAAACTTTATCATCCAGATCATTAGTGATAACAGATAGATTATATACTGTATCAGTAACCCGTTTCCTCTTGGTTCTGTATACTAATACATTTATTATATATACATTCTTAATACAGGAGAGAACTTTTGTTTGGTCTCAGATGATTTGGTCACAAATATGTTTTGGAAAAAAGGAATGCGATAAAACCAAAGAATAAAAAAGTCATACAGCCCTGGAACTTCTTCCGTAAAACATGAATTCATCAAAAAGAGAGAAAGGAGACAGAGAGAGATTGTGTCTGTGTGTGAATCTGCTCTGACCTGATGTTTCCATCATATGTAGCATAAGTTTCTAAATGATACTTTATTTGGTTATTTATATTTGTTAATATGATATGATTGTTCTCATCAAAAAGATGTTTGGCAACCTCAAGCAAGGAAAAATGTTGTGAGAATCTTTAATACTGGATTTTGAGTGTGAGTAGGAGGGATTGAATGGATGAAGTTGAATGTGTGGTGAAGCCAAAGACAAATTTGAACTAAATTTCACTTGACAATTTATTTTTGTATACATTAAGCAACTGCTTTGGCAATACAGAACTACCATTCTGTAGTTCTCTGTAGGCTCTGTAGGCTTCACCACACATTCAGAGAGAGAGAGAGAGAGAGAGAGAGAGAGAGAGAGAGAGAGAGAGAGAGAGAGAGAGAGAGAGAGAGAGAGAGAGAGAGAGAGAGAGAGAGAGATCAGCTGAGTAACTCATCTTTGGGTGAAAAGCGTGCTGATGTGATAGAGAGGTCACATGGAGAGGTGAGAGGTCATTCATATTCGCATACTTGAGGAAAGTGAGGAACAGGCCTGGAAGAATGTAGGTGGACCAGCATTGTGATGCGTTATGTTTCAGCTCCGCCCCCCTGCAGATCTCTTTGATGCTGTAGAGTTGAGGATGTCGCTGGATCTCTCCAGAGGTCACCTGCACTGTGAACCCCAAAAAGTGCTCGCCTGGGGGCCCGGCAGGACCGGGGCTAAACTTTTGTCCCTAAAGAAAATAAACGTGTTGTCGGGACGAGAACAGGGAAGGTCTCGGCAAAATTTAAACAAATAAAACAGGAAAAAGGGGTCGGATGCTAATGACACAGGAAAATACACATTGCATAATTTAAGTGTGTGTTTGTAATACAAGTATATTTCAATTGAACAAATGTAACGTGTTTGGGCACTTTGAAAATGCTGTCCCACATTAAAAAACTTTAGTATTTACTATAGTAAACTGTAGTAAATTGTTGCATATTATAATTACTACACTAAAATTACTGAAATGAAAAATAGAAAGTGTTTAGTTCTGTCCTCTAGTGGTTGTCTGGTGTACTGCCACATTTTAGTTATGGTGCCACAAATAAATATGAATTTATTAATAAGAGCTGAAAATTCAGAATTTTGTTCTGAATCCACCATATCGATCATAATGATAACAGACTGACATATAACAGTTTAGTCTTCCTCTGTATTATTTAAAGAAATAAAAGTGAGACACAAACCAAATGAGGATTAGAGATGAGATGATGAGATAAAGGAAAGGAGGCATATGGAGGAAACTGCAAAATTGAGGACTGGAAGAGAAAAGTTGAAGAATTCTCTCTAGACTCAGTGAAGTCTGTATGTATTATTAAAGCATGTACATTACGTAACTCCATCCCTGCTCACAAATGTGCTGAACACTGGAGACAGTTATATTTTAGCAGAACATTTAGTCAAAGAAATAATAATGAAAACAATGCGTTTTTGTAAAATGCAAGATTTGTTTACTTCTTACTGTACATTTTTCATGAAAGCTCAGATTGTGCAGGTTGTTTAAGAGAGATGTGCTTACAATATTCATCTGATGGACAATAAAACAAGCACATCAGCAAACAACTCTGACATCAACAGAATCCCACAGAAACACATTACATCTCAACAAAGGTTATTTCATAGGGTTTGCGCACATGCAGATACTTGAATTACATAGAAATGTATGTTTTAATATCATTGATCAGAACAATGCTATCAATACTTGTACTGACTTCAGCTGAATTCTCCAGTATTCAGTTATTATGTAATACGGAAGAACCATTCGAGTATTGTCATTTATTTATGTACCTGAACATTTCTAGACCCCAAGAGAAAAAGCGAGTGTGAGAGAGAGAGAGAGAGAGAGAGAGAGAGAGAGAGAGAGAGAGAGAGAGAGAGAGAGAGAGAGAGAGAGAGAGAGAGAGAGAGAGAGAGAGAGAGAGAGAGAGAGAGAGAGAGAGAGAGAGAGAGAGAGAGAGAGAGATCTCCCCATCAAGGTGGGATGAGGGATAGAAAATGTACATTTACTTTACACATTACACACTTTTTTGCCGTTTTTTGTTGTAAAGTATCTTTGCACAAAATCCATTTAAGCAGAATACATAAGAAATAACAGAATAGAAATAAGGTAAAGAAAAATACTTTTTCCATACATTAAAACTACTAACTGTAAAAAGGATTGTAATATTTGGCCCGCTACTGTTTATTCATCATTTCATTATAGGGGTGTTGTATGGTTGCTAAAGTGTATGTATTTAGGTTATTGCTTACCGGACAGGTAAAACAACTTCATCCCAAGTCTCTATTTTCTGAATTTATCCCCCATTTCATTGTCTGCAAATGGCAAGTTATTGCAAGATTTAAGGTGTCATTTATATCTACAGCACAAACAGTGCAGAATGACTTTTGCTCCAAACCTGAATACTTGAACAAACCCCTCTGACTAGAAATGAAGAGTGATACTTGCCTTAACAAGAATAACAGTCAAGATCATCTTCAAAGCTCCATGTGCTGTCCCCAAAAAACACACGACATCCAAACCTTCAGCACTTCTGTTTTTCTCTGTCTGCTCCAGAACATGAAAGCTGACTGTGTACGAAAAACACTTTAGCAACCAAAGCGAGATCACACAGACGGCATGAGAGGAAGATACACAAACTGAGACAGAAAAATAATAAAGAAGAAAATAAGAAGAAAAAAAACAATAAATGCGCAAAATACACTTAAAAATGTGAAATCAGGGAGACTGGGGCAAGTTGTCACACGTGTTCATTTCGGAGAACATGTACATTGTGACAATATAGCCCCGGTCTTTCCTGACATGGCTTAAATTCTGCATTGCTTTGTTGAAGTGTCTGATATCGAGCCTTTCAGAAAATATATATATATTATATACCAGGATTCAGCTCTGAATATTACTACCAGAGTATGAAAGGAATAACAAACTGTGTGCTTTAACTTTATTTTTTTAAACTTTATGTATGATTTATAATAATGAGTACAGATGCGAACAGCATGAGACGGTCCAGTGATGAAGACAAACAACACTGTTACTCTATTCACCTAACAGAATATCACACCTGAAGACAACACACCTGTGATGGAGATATGAATCATTATATACTCATTAAACAACCGTTTTCGAAACATATTTTCATCATATAGTTTAATAAAACATACAACACGTCTCTCGTCTTTACTTCTGTGTCATACACAAACTCTTTCTCCTCCCCCTCCCGGGATGCAAAAATGCAAATAAGTGTGTCAGATAAACAATAAACAATGAAATATCGTCCTCCCGTGGCCTCTGTTCTTCACGCTTTGATCTGTGTGTTTGTATTGTTGTTCTCCTGAAAGCCTCTTTACTCACACAACGACCGGCCTTTCACATCTTATGGCATGTATCAAAAGCTTTTCCACTGTCATGACTACAGATTGTGCAGAGATCACATACTTAAAACACAAATGAAAACTTTAAAGGAGAAGTTTGCAATGTTTTAATGTACAGATCTTTTCCTTTTACAAGCCTTTCACGTGAATGTGTTTGGCAGACACTTTTATCCAAAGAGACTCGACCAACTGAGCTACAAGAACTTATGTTATTAAACTTGAAAGTATGTAGTTCACTCTTAAAATAAAGATGCGATGCCATAGAAGAACCATTTTTGGTTCCACAAAGATCAAATCCTTTAAAGAACCTTCTGTGATACCATTTAGTCAAAAAAAAGGTTCTTCTATGGCATTGTGAAGCACTTTTATTTTCTCCTTAGTTTTTCTGGTGTTCATAAATGATAAACTGCGTATTTTCTTGGTTGGATGACAAAGTATTTGATCATAGGATAATAGAGCGCTATATGCTGATGGCAACAAGTTTACAATGCTTTAAAAATGACTCTCAACTCTTATTTTAAAAGGGATATTTGCTCTCATATTGCTAAACATTTAAAGAACCACAGTGAGCGTTTACAAGAGATAAAAAAAAATGAGTCTACAATGTCACAAGAGTCGAACTGAGTTGAATTTAAGTGACATATGAAAATATCTTACCAACCCACACAAAAGTGACGCTGAAGGTTTTAACGTCATAACAGGTTGAGATAATATATCAAATGTAAGTGCCTGCAGAATAAAAGCTCAAGAAATGTAAAGAAGTTAGTGGTTATGTCCCTCTACTAGAGCCGTGACAATTCAACGCATGTCTTTCTGTAACGATGACATCACAGCGATCTACGTAAATGGAAAAATGCACTTTAAATTCATAGAGATGCATTGTCCAGATCTATAATCAGTCACATGCACAAGCATTTGAACGCAAAGAAACATCAGCAGGTTTTGTTAATGTTAAAAGCTGATGAGATTGTGCGATTCATTTTCCAAAACGGCTTCTCACACGAAACCCACAACAACAAGTATAAAGAATCTACTTCAGTTTCCTTTCATTTATTACGTCTGGTCTGACAGCGTCTCGCCTCGACCCTTTCATTTACCTAAACCACCAACACAAGCTTTCAGATCCTTTAGCCTTTCCACTGTAAATGAGACGTTTCCCTTTTCACAACACAACAACTAAGCCGAATCCACAACTACCCCCGGGGACTCAGAAAAGTTTCATTACAGCCGTGTCTCACATTGACAGAATGTATTTGTTAATGTGTGAGAGGTTAAACATTATAAGAAAGTAAGAATACAAATAAATAATATAAGTATATTTTTGCCACAATTATCTCTAAATAATGTTACAGTTACAGATTTTAAGACACGATTCTTCCAAAGCAGAAATGTAGTTAAATCTACAATTTACAGTATATGCAGTTATTCATGATTTCTTCTTTAATGTCTTTCATGTTTATTTATTTATATCTGTGTCCTCTGATCCATAAATCAGTCAAACAACAACAGAAAGGCCATAGTGACGGACGTGTTCTCAGGTGTGATTCTGTGCCGTTTAATGATAACACTGTGTACAGAACTGAAGAACGATCACAAACAGATAAAAGGATCCAGATACCTGAGGTCGTAGCATTAAATAATTCATACGGTTCGTTCAGATGTGATGGGGTTCAGGGCTCATGATAACATTTTTAAAGGAAAACTTCTTCAGTTTAACAGCTGCTTATGTAATGGTTTGTGTGAGATGTGAGAGCCGTGAGCTACACCAGAATCCCCATTGAGCTTCACAAAAACTTGACGTGTCTTTCATCTTAATTCAGTAACACCAGAGAGAGTTTGAATGAGCAGAAACAGGAGATCTAGAGAGATCTGGAGCGTGTGCAGTGCTGGACGCTTCAAAATGAGCTGATGATGAACAGAATCACACCTGCAGATTAAAGGAATTGTTCACAAAACTGTCATCATTTCTTCACCTTCTTGTCATTTCAAACCCGTGTGAGTTTCTTTCTTCTGCAGAACACAAAAGAAGATATTTTGATGAATGTTGGTCTCCATTTACTTCCATTGTATGAACACAAAACCAACGGGATCAACGACGTTCTTCAAAATATCTTCTTTTGTGTTCTGCGGAAGAAAGACATAGAGGTTTAAATTGAGTAAATAATGACAGAATGTTCATCACTTTAACAAACAGATATTTCTGCTTATTCACAACACACTACTTCACTAAATTTACTCAGTTTAGCTGTCAACATAATATTTTGATTAAATACTGTCAAAAATGTTTAGCAAAAATAATTATATATCAATAAAATATAAAAAAAATACAATATAAAATACTGATGACATGTTGTTCAAGATACACACGCACGCACGCGCGCGACCTTCTGGTTAGAGTCCGACTCTCTAACAGTTAGGCCACAACTGCCCCCTACTGCCCCACAACTGTAAAATTAATGAAATTGATCAAATGAGTTGATCAAAATAATAACATTTGCTCTAAATTCTGTCATTTACTCACCCTCACGTTATTCCAAAGCCGTATGAACACATGGCACACAAACAGTCCTTTTTTGAAGACATTTGCTCCATAGGTGCCATTTTTAACCAAGAGCTGCAAAGAGAAATAATATATCTCAGGCCACTAGTTCTCAGAAAAGAGCTTTAACATTCACTCTCTGTACGCTGATGTTGTCATGACATTCGGTTATGGCAGGTCATAAATATTTGAGATATGAGATGAAGGACATATGATGTCAGCACTTCTTGTTTTCTTTGCAATCCTTTCCCTCCACACACGTTCTCAACTCGTGGAAACAACGCACGCACGCACGCACGCACGCACCATCACATTCAATTCAACACACATGGCTGAGTTTCCGGTTGTAAAAGTGCATTTCTTTAAAACCAGAGAGTGCTTTGAGCCAAGTCAAAGTCCTCCACATTTTCAGCTCCGTCTTTGGTTAAAATGTGCATATTGTATGGAATGAATTTACATATGGTAAATATGTTAGGATGAAAGCATTAGCCACGTATTGAAAGCTCAAACATGATTAAAATTGCCAAAAAAATAAAAAACAAAACCGCAGACGCAGGTTCTCTGTGGCTCACTCAACTGTCTATAAAGCGAAGACGACTGGAGCTAAAGGAGGAATGGAGGAGGATGAAGAATGACTCTTGTTATATAAGAAGCCCAAACAGTGACGTAATGAAGAGTGATAAATTCTGTCTAAATCTCTAAAACCTGCAGAAGCCAGAAATACATTGTGTTTATTATTTTATCTTAACAAGCTAAAATGAGTCAATTTAGTCAAATTCACCAGTGTGTATGTTTTGGACTGTTTTACGAAGTTTAAGTAACAAGAAGAGTAGAAACCCTTGAATTATTTCGTTAATAAAGGTATGAAATATTTTTGTTTAACAACTTCTGTGCAGTTTAAAATGAAGAGCAGTGTGCTAAATCCAAACTGATTTAATTTCTTGCTGTAAGAAGCTTTGAGAGGACCAGGCACAGAGAAACTGCCCAAAGCATCAATATGAGTGATTTTACTTTTATCATGAACTCGTGAAGTAATTAAGATGATGTCAGCCATCACATCACATTGAAACTGAGAGAGAGAGAGAGAGAGAGAGAGAGAGAGAGCTTCAGTCATCACACACCTTCAGATAGTTTGAAGCCTCTTCAGTGCAGTCGTATGAAAACCCACAGACGCATCGCGTTGAAATTCTTCGCGTGAGCAGCCGCTAAACTCGAGGATGTCACGCGCACATGAGGCGCGCGTGTCGGGTTGATGCCGCGCGCTGTCCGCGGTGCTGAAATCAAGCGCGTTCACTGCACACAGCGACATTTATCGACGTGGATGCGAGTCGAGTAGATGAGATTTCACATCCAGCCTCCGTGGAAAGGATGAGGGGGTTCTTCATGCCCACACCGCTGCTCATATTGAGCTGTTTTGGAGCGTCGTGGGTCTCGGCTGGTGAGTTATTCCCAATAATTGAAATATAGAGGCTGTTGCTGATCACGGAATGTGTCTTTGATTTAGACATTCAGAGATGACAAGATGTTTATGTGGTCATCATGTATCGCGTTGGTTAACGTGTATCAAGATTCGAGAAGAAACAAACACACAAATAATTCTCACAAAAATGCTAAAGGCAAGGCAAGTTTATTTATATAGCACATTTCATACACAAGGTAATTCAAAGTGCTTTACATAAAATGCTTCTTGAAGGCAAAATAGAACAAAATGCATAGGACATCTTTAAAAAGCAAATTATTTAAAATCACAAATAAAAAGACTGAATTTAAAATACAAATAAACAGAAATAAAATTGATTAAAAATGTTTGCACATATAAAGAGAAATAAAAATGCAGCACAGTGCTCAGGTTGTATATGCACAGCTAAACAAGTGTGTTTTTAATCTGGATTTAAAAATGTCTACTGTTGGTGAACATCTGATGTCTTCTGGAAGCAGATTCCAGTTACGAGTGGCGTAATGGCTAAAAATGCCTTGTTTTGAGTGAACCCTTGTTACCTCTAACTGACTTGATCCTAATGATCTGAGAAGTCTGTTTGGTTTATATATAATAAGCATATCTGATAAGTATTTAGGTCCTAGGCCATTGAGTGATTTGTAGACAGTTAATAATACTTTAAAATCAATTCTAAAAGTAACTGGTAGCCAGTGTAGAGATCTGAGAATTGGAGTAATGTGCTCAGATTTTTTGGTTCTGGTCAGAATCCTGGCGGCAGAGTTCTGTATGAGCTGCAGCTGTCTGATGGTGTTTTAGAGAAGGAGTCCATAACAATAATCCACCCTACTGGTGATGAAAGCAACTAGTTTCTCTAAATCTTGGCTTGAGACAAAACATCTGATTCTGACTATATTTCTGAGATGGTAGTACGCTGATTTGCTTATTGCTTTGACATGACTGCTGAAACTAAGGTCAGACTCTAAAATGACACCTAGATTTTTAACTTTACTTTGAGTCTTTAGACCTCTTGAGTCAAGGTATATGTTTACCTTGTTAGTTTCGTCTTTGTTACCAAATACAATGACTTCAGTTTTGTCTTTATTTAACTGAAGGAAGTTTTGGCACATCCAGTTGTTCATTTCATCAATGCACAGGCAAAGGGAGTCAATAGGCCTGTAGTCATTGGGTGAGAGAGGTATTTACTATTTTTAAGAGCTCTGCTTTTAAAAAGTTAAACACTCTTTTCTGAAAAAGGATGTGGGGAGTGTGTCTAGGCTGCATGTTGAGGCTTTAAGATGCTGTACTGTTTCCTCCAAGGTTTTTTGATCAATTGTCTGAAATTCATTATATTATTGATCTTGTCAAGGAAAAAAGTTGCAAACTCATTGCATTTGTCATCAGAAAGCATTTCACTGGGAACTTGACTTGGTGGATTTGTTGTCTCTCTGTAGCAAAGTGAGTGCGACTGTTGTTTATGTTGCAGTTAATCATGTTGGAGAAAAAAATCTGTCTAACTTTGCCTAATTCGATATTGAAGGCACGCAGGCTGTCTTTATATTATAGTGAACTTAAGACATTAGTGAACTAAAGACAAACGGAAACGAAATATACCTAAAATACACACTTGTTGCGTCACAGCACACAAGCACACAAGCACACACGCACACAGGCACAGGCACACACACACACACACACACACACACACACACACACACACACACACACACACACACACAGTGCTTAATAAATATCTACTAAATTCCCGCAAACAAACATCATGCATAAGCACATTATAAGCCTTTTATGTATATTAAAATGATGCTGCAATTTTCATTTCACTCTATATTTTTACAATGCTGATACATGTAAATTAATTCATGCAATTACAAAAAGACGACAGTCACAGTGATTTTATACTGCATTGTTGTTGCCACCTAATTCAGGCTTGACATTTATGCTGAACCATAAAGAAGTTTCTTCTGCTGGAGACAAAGCCAGCGAAATAAATCCAAACTACAGCCAACACATCAACTCAAGTGCCTATAAATTTTACATCTTAATGCACTATATTCAACCCCTAGCAAAGAGAGGAAAGCAATGGATCAGAGTGTAAATGGCTTCTGGCAGCAGATACTGTCAGTTCTTGGATGCTTTTAGAGGTTCCACACACAGGATTCACTACACGCTTCCAGCAGAAAAAAACATCGAGCGTGAAATGCGGGTATAGAACACGAGATGAGAGATGAGAGAGAGGCGGGCTGATCTGAACTTAAAGTTGATCTCATGCATATAGCTGAAATATCAAAGATATTGCCCTCCTCTCTGAGTTTTTAAACCATACATCATCACATTCACAAAATCATGTGGTTCTTACAGACTGTCAAAATGACTCAAGATAACACGAGACAAAGGTTCTGTAAAATGTAAATGTAAAAATGTATTATTCTTTGCAGAGGTCTACCGGAAGCTGAGTTTGGGCCACGTAACATTTTCTTTTTGTCTATATATTTGAGCAGTACACTCCTTAAAATCAAGGTGCTTAAAAGGTTCTTCACAGCGATGCCATAAAATAACCATTTCTGGTTCCACAAAGAAGCATTAAGTCAAAGGTTCTTTAGAGAACCTTTCTTCCTTTTCATGATCTGAAGAATCTTTTTCGCCACAAAGAATGATGTTAGCGGTTCTTTATGGAAACATTCAGACAAAAAAAGATCTTCTTTGGCATCTTGAAGCACCTTTTTTAAGAGTGTATTTGTCTTGCTTGATATCAAAACCACAATCTTTGCATTGTTAGCGCAATGATCTTGAGTTTCATTCATTGAAACTGTAAATAATAATGCTTCTAATACAGGGGTTTTCAATAAAGTTTAACCCCAAGGTCCTACATTGTTTTCAACAATATTCAAAGTATCCAAATAATAAGAAATATATTCGTTTTTCGTATGTATTTCAATGCTCATTTTGTCAAATCAAACAGCCAAAAGAAAGATTTGATTATAAACTAAAAGAACAATCAGATTCATACATTGATGTCATGAACCATCTTCAAATCTCCTCTAAACAATCAAATAAATGACATTTTCTAACCTTTTATCTACTGACATATTAAGATTCTATGGAAGTTGAATCTCATCTTGAGAAAGTTACCTGGTCACAAAGGTATGAGATTATTTGAGAGATCAGACAGTTTGTTTCTGCATCTCTCAGACAGTTTGGTAGCTCCAGTGAACGTGTCGATCAAAGATCTGAAGTCCAGCTCTGCTCTGCTCACATGGGACACACCAGACGGGGAGTCGGTCATCGGATTTGCCATCACACAGCAGGTACTGAGACAGAAAGAACAAGAAAAAGGAGCATAAATAAGTGAACATTCTTAAATAGACATGAGAGTAAGAGTACAGATGTCATCACCGGTTGTCATGGTGATGCAACGTCTCTCATCCTTTAGCTCCATTTCTGGATTCTGGAGAAACGTCAGCTGTTACTCACAAAGAATTCCTGATCCTGAAGTATTCAAGTATAAAAATCTACAATGTATGACAAAATTGTGTCACATTTGCACAGACAATATTTGGCTTAATACTGACGGCTTTTTTTCTTTCTGCTTAACAGAAAAAAGACGTCCGCATGCTACGCTTCATCCAGGAAGTGAACACCACCACGAGGAGCTGTGCATTGTGGGATTTGGAGGCAGACACAGACTACATTGTGCACGTTCAATCCATTGGTGTCAACGGACCGAGTCCTGTCAGTGAACGGCTGCAGTTCAGAACCCCGAGAGAAGCTGAAACACAGGCATCCAAAAGCAAAGGTACACACACACTATTAATAAATCACATTTCTTCATGCTATTATTCACTGGATTATAATACAACTTTTAGCATTTTAAATAAATGAAAATATGTATTTTTGTGAGAAATCTGAATCTTTCCAGACGAAGTTACAATGGAGGAAGTGGAACAGAATCCTCAGCTGAGGGCAGGAGAGCTTATCATCATCGTGGTGGTTCTGGTCATGTGGGCCGGTGAGATCATCATGACATCATCATTTCGATCCTGACAATCCAAGATTTTTCCGTATTAAACACAGATCTGCGTGTTCCCTTTGTCCAGGCGTGATAGCTCTCTTCTGCCGTCAGTATGACATCATCAAAGACAACGAACCCAACAATAATAAGGATAAAGCCAAGAACTCATCGGAGTGCAGCACCCCCGAGCATCCGTCGGGTGGACTGCTGCGGAGCAAAGTATAAAGTAGGCAAGATTTCTTGAGAATTTATTCATGTACTTTCATCCAACCACCACTAACATTTTTGTCTCTCTCTCAGCAACAACAGGATGGCATCTGTAAACATGTCAACACATCAAGTGGTCACATGAAGTTTCTAAAGCCAAAAACGGGAAGATTTCTGTGAGCACATGTGAAGGATGATGTGAAAGTGAACCGTCACACTGACCGCTCTGGATCCAGCCTGTGTCTGAATGGAGAGAAACACCAGAGAATATATTTCTCTTTATCCTTAAACAAACTGCATTCTGCATCATTACAGATGTGGATTTTCTCTTTTCAACTCTTTTTACAAAAACTCTTTTACACCACAAACGGCATGATATATATTCCTCGACTCAATGTGATGAAATTCATCTCAACCTTTGTTTGCAACTGGAGATGAAGAACATGCACTAGCAGTCAGACTCAATATCTATCAACATAAATGTTGTCAAAATGATAAAATAACAGAAATTGACGTTTGTGAAACAAACCAAAATTCTTCTTCAAAGGTGCCAGTTCCTAGAATACAATTCTGCATGATCTCGTTTCCATAATGACTCCAAGCGGTTCTTTCTAGGTCTGTTTGGTTCCATAAAGAACCTTTAACATCCACTTATTTGTCACACAAAAGGTTCTTTGGTTGTTGTGATTTTTTATGGCATCACTGTGAACAACATTATCAATCAAAACTCATCAAAACAAAATCATTTGGACTGTCTAACACTTCATAGTTCACATAATCTGGACGTTTTTCTCAGGAGACTCGCATTTAATCTCAGAGACATTACAGATCGTTTTTCTTTCTAAGTCACACTAAAAACATTGTATAGTCTTTAATAAATCGAATTTCAGTCGTATTATTAAAAACGGTAATAAATAGTGTGTATTAATTCCACATTTCAATGAGCTTTCAAAAGGACTTTCAGAAACTCAAGAGCAGCTGTTAAAATAGCCGTTTGTTTGAAAGATTTGAGTTAGAACTCATGTAGTGATATTTCTGTCTGTTTTCTCATAAATGTGAATGTTGTTTCTGGGAGAAACTAAACTCTCTCAACAAGGGCTGAACATCTCTCACATCAGCAATAACATCATGAGGGATTCTGACCGGCCCTTCATGAACTTCCTGAACTTCTCCCGATGGGACTATCAGTGATGGTCATATACTATGAATTATGGGAATGTGAGGACTAAACCCCTCTGTACTACGTTCTCAATTGTACAGCGAGCTTTTAAAACATTCTCCTGGACTGAATGTCATTAAATCTGATGGACTTGAAAAAACGGCTCGTTTATGTCATTTATCTGCACATTTGCGACATATCAACACAATGACACCCTTAGGCTTTCAATCGAAACCTTAAAGACCCATTCACCCCCAAATACGCATTAACATCACGATTACTAGTGGCTTCCTAAAACATTTAAATAATATTCATACCTGGATCACTATGAAGACCTGTGTTTCTGACTAGCTATGTTTAATACACATCAAATAGATGTATTTATAACTATGATATAGTTGTACTGTGTGAGGGAGTCAAGAACCAAACATTGAACAGGAGTGTATGTATGTATGATGCAACGTATGAGAAATACACATTTTCTTTGCCACGGTGTATTTATTCCTCTAAAAAAACATAAAACACAATGGCCAACCCATTTAAGTCTTTAAAAACGTGATACATTCTAATTGATTTTACATTAATGTCGCATTATAAGCTAAAAATAAAGCGTGCGTTTTCGTTTGTTTGAAGTTCACAGCACATAAATATGGCAAACGTTGACTGAAATGTCCATTAGTTAATCTGGAGCAAACTTATGCAGTTAAAGTACACCTGAGATATTAAAAACACTGACTGAACATCGCCGGTTTGTTACATGTTAACTCATGATTTATTTACATACTTCATCCTTAACAAATTCTGCCGTCGAGTAATAAATCAATCAAATAAACATTTAATCCTTTTATCAAAAATCAGCAGCAGCATGACGCTCCTGTAAAAGCTGATTCCTTAAAACGCTGAACAATGCATTCGGTTCATTAAATATCACAGTTTAGACGTGTCAGGAGATGCTTTTCGGGCCTTTAGACAGCGAATCTCGCAGTCCTCGGGAGTATTAAACCTGTTGCCGTTCCCTTCACAGCCGCCGTACCAGAAGCGAAGGCATTCACCGCTGTGGACGCTGAAGTACCATTTAACTGAATACTTTGAGCATCTTCCTGCATCATAATCCAACTGGCAAACATCTAACAGAAGATGCAAAACACAAATGCTTTTACAGAATCACAAGCTTTATGTCTATAGATATGGAAAGGACTTGTTTATGTAAACATGTTTATATGTGTGTCTGTATTACCCTCATTTCGATTGGCATCATCCTGTGGATGATTTTCCGATTCTGTGGGAGAAACGAGAAGTCAAATGACGCAAATCTTACAACATGATTAAATTCACATACAATAAACGTTAATTGAAACAAAATACACAATTTGATATCATAAGTAACATGATGAATAATCGGCGTACCCATAGATCCACACTCGCTGAAACAGTCCGCCTCTGTCAAAAACCTGTTTTCATTTCCACCGCAACCACCGTACCAGAACTGCACACATCTAGCGGTTCTCAGGTCGTAGTGCCATCTGAGCTCATATGATGCACATCTCAGGCCTAAATCTCTCTTGAGAAAACATCGTGCTGTGGAAAAAATGATGTTCTACTTAACACAAGTTTCTCAGAAAAACAGCATTACATGGCCAAACAAACGGCTCGTGCATCATTTACACGAGCAACACAAAACATGTGGATTCACCGCGTTTGATCTTGGGAGGCTCGGTCGGGTCCTCTTTGTGTTCCTCTGTCGGAGCGTCAGAGTCATTTAGATAGGATTCTGTGTATGCTTGAGCATCTTTCTCTTCGTAAACATCTTCATATTCCTCTGGAGCTTCTTCTGTTGGGGGAACAGTGGGTATGACGTCTCTGAAACACAGAGGATTCATTTCAGTAAAGAACCTTTGTGAGGAAATTGTGGTAAAGACAAACACAGTTAACAGTGCTGACTCGCTTCATAAAAATATCATCTGCTAAATGACTAACCTCTCGACGGATTGTCCAAACTCTACAGACCTCGGCTCAAAAGCATCACACTCGCGGGCCGGAGCATCAGATCGAGGAATGGGCTGTCCTGCAGCACGTATACACAAAATTGAAGATTATGGGTTACATAAAGTAAGTTCATACAATGGAAGTCAATGGAGTTTAGTGTTGTTTGATTATCAACATTCTTCAAAATATATTCTGTTGTGTTCTGAAGAAAAGAGTGATTTTTTTTAGTTGAACCGTGGTTTGTGTCATTTCAAACAATGAGTGAATGATGAAAACATCATCGCTTCTTACTCTTCAGCAGATGCAAGAAGGCGCTGATGAAGCGTCCGGCGTACTCTCGTTCTCTCTGTCTGGCAGATCCCAGCAACACGAGTCGTTGCTCCAGAGGAACGCTGGTGAGCTTCTCCATCTGTCTCCAGTCGAATTTCTGCCCCGCCATGATGATAAACATAACAACATTCTGACACTTACACAGTTTAGACACATAGTCAAGCTGAGCTTTGTTCAAGTGCTCGTCGCCAAAAACGGCCACGATCATGCGCTTCCTCCGTGGTCTCTCGGCTTTCAGGAGAACGTTTGTGATCATCCATTCTAAAGCGAACTCGGGATGGGACGCCCCGCCGGCTTGCTTCACCGTATCTGTAATGTGTCTCTTCATCACGCTACGGTTTTTAAATGTAGTGAAGCTGAACTCCTCGTGGATATAAGAGGAGCCGTACGTGGAGCTCTGCTGGTAGACGGACATTCTGGTTTTGCCGTCGGCGGCGCTCGGCTCACTGCTCACGTCGACAGCATCCAACAGAGAAAGAGTAAGATCCTTCACGCTGAGATACTGTTGAGTGTTCAGGTTATCAGAGGCGTCCATTAACACAGACAGATCCAGATCTATCCGCAGGGGTTCTGGATTCAGATGAATGCCACACGCTGGATCCGGGTTACAGCGGTCTGACGAGAGGAACATTGCTTTTATGATTCTAGGACAACATGTGTTAAAAAGTGACACAACTCATTTCAATAGAAGTTTGTTGAATGCAATAGACTATTGAACGATTAATCGCATCCAGAATAAAAGTTTTTGTTTACATAATCTATATCTGTGAAGCGTGCATATTTATTTTGTATTAAACGCATATATCTATACATTTAGGAAATATTTACATGTATGTATTTATATTTATATATAAACATTTCTAGATAGTTATTTGTTGTTTTTTCTTCTGTATATTTATTTTCTTTATAAACACAAAAATGCAAAATTATTATGCACAGTACACAGACATATATATGTAAACACAAACTTTTATTCTGAATGCAATTAATTGTGATTAATCCTGAAAATGCAGTATTATAAATTATTATAGTAAAGTATTGTGTAAAATAGTCCACTGTAATACTTTTCAGTACTCAGAAATATGAATTATTATATCAATGCTGCCTTTCTTTTGACACAACCTCTGAATTAGGATTTTATTTAAATGAATTTATTAAAGCAATAAAGCCCCAAGAAGCAGTGGGTTACAGTGCATTTTATAACCGCTAACGGCTCTTAGCTGTTATACAATGCAGAGTTTTTGCTTTTCTTAAAATTCATCAGACATTGTAATGAAACAGCAGCAAAAAAATGTACACATTTTTCCAAAGCTGTATATTGACATGTTTGCACTGGAGCTTACCGAAACAAATGATGCACCGTTTAATACGACTGACTCCCTCTCCATCAACAACAATGAAGCTTCTGGTGTCATCAATCTGAAACAAACAGTTCATGACTATACAAATACTGTATTCATTTAAAACACAGAGTCTTCAAAGTTACCTGAACCGCCAGCTGCACATCCTCGGCCGGGCGTAAAGCGACGACTCCGAGACCGATGTCCGCAGCTTTGAACTCCAGCATGGCCGTGTTGATGCTGGACGCATCTTCTGACAGCCCGTTCGTGAAGAACACGGCCACTTTCCTCATGAGCCGGCCCTCTCGAACGCGTTTGAAGACGTTTCGCGACACGAAGCGCATGGCCTGTCCGATTTCTCTGGTTTTTGTGGTTTTCTCCAGAGGAATCATGCTCACGGCCTCCAGCAGGAGCTTCTTGTGATGGTGATCTGAGAAGCGGATCAGGTACTTGGACTCGCTGCTGTAGGAGATCACAGACACTCGAGCTCCCCACGGACAGGTGGTCTCAGCGATGGAAATGTTCTCCAGTAAGGAGACGGTGGCGGATCGCATCTGCTCGAAGACCTCAGGGGTGACGCCGGCGGACATGTCCAGAGCGATCACCAGTTCTGTGGGGTATGCTGGACACTGACCTCTGTTTGCTGAAAACAACAAACAAAAAACACAAACCTAAACTTTCATCCACTTTCATATGAATTTTCAAAGATAATGTCAAATACCATGAAACAATACTGTTGTACACTATATTATTTACTATAGTAAACAGTATTAACTATAGTAAATTAATAAACTAGTCAATACTTCGGATAATCTATAAAAATCATATATCAGAATTGATCTAGTTTACTATAGTAAATATACTACAGTATTTCTTCATGAAAGACTTTCTTCACAGATCTTTCAGTCTGTTGGTTATGAAAAGCTGTTCTTCTACATAAATGATATCTGTGAATGAGGCATAAAAATGTAGTTTCATACCTGTACAGCAAGCTGTGGAGACGGAAGACAGAAATAAAGATTAAACATCATGACAGAAGATACTAGAGTCATTTTGTCTTGAATGATACGGATGTAAACTCACCACAGTTGTTGCGGATGTACTCGACCAGTTCACATTCCTTAACATTGAGATGGCAAAGAAGTTAACGTCATTTAATACTGTATAAAAATATTAGAATTTATAGTAATGTGTACCTACAGGCATTACACTGGCTCCAGGGGATCCTCTATTGCCCTAAAAATAAAACAAAATCGCATTCAATATTAGCCCATTCAATTCAAAACATTAAATAATGATATGGACTGTATGGTTGATCTTGTTTTATGTTTTTAATTAAAAGTGTACCCGTTTCCTAACATACAGTATAACAAAGAAATAAAATTAATATTGTAAATCAAATAAGACAAAAACATTTTTTTCTTTTTTTTAAATGACTAACCCTGTGTCCATCCATGCCACTTTCCCCAGGATCACCTGGAATTCCTGAAGCACCAGTGTTCCCCTGATCAACAGATAATATCATAAACATCAATACAATTCAATCATACACAACCAGATCTATAGTGAAATAATGTGAATTCAGTGTCACATAACATGAGTTTTTCATAGATAATATTTTCAAAGGGAAATAAATAAAGTAATCTTTGGCGTACTGGTGTTCCTCCATAGCCTTTGTGTCCTTTACTTCCACTGGATCCTTTGGCACCATCCTCACCCTTATTATTAAAATATAAATCATTAGTAAGTATATTGTATATAATAGGTCTACTAAACAACTATGATGTGTTTTTAACTAGTTTCAACAAACCTGCAAACCAGGGAAGCCGATGTATCCAGGATTTCCCTACAAACAAATTAATTTGGGTGTTAATGAAATAAAACCTTACCAAACATAAAATGAATAAAAGTGAAATATTTAAAGCATTCGAAGATCGAGAAATGAAACATTTTCTCTTGTATTATGAACAACAGGTACCTTGTTCCCTTTGGGTCCCGCAGGTCCAAATCCATCACTTCCATCCTGACCCTGTTTACATGAACACATGAGCGAAGATATAGAGAAACATTCAGTCTAATGAAAACTCATTTAATCTTAAAGCATTACTGACCGGAGATGCTTTGAATCCGTCTGGCCCCAAGTCTCCTTTGACCCCAATGTCACCGGGTACACCCTGAACACAGTAAACACACACGTGAGAAGCGTGAGCTCAGTGATCCATAAACATTACACGCTGGAGTTTTACTTTTGTAAAATAAGAATCTAAAATACCCTTGACCCTCTGCGTCCCGGCCTTCCTTTCGACCCTTCAACCCCAGGAGGGCCGGTGGGACCCTATGAGACAAAACAACACTCACATTCTACTTTTCTTTGTGTTGTATGACAATGTCTTCTTTATGGGTAATGAATGGAAATTTAACAGAAGTTCATGTCGACACACCTGAACTCCAGGTACACCAGGTTCCCCTCTTTCTCCGTTTGACCCGATTCCACCAGCCGGTCCCTGAACCGAACAACGAAATAAAATGAAAAACAATCCCATCAGAATCAGAATTATTATTCTGTGATGTGAAATATGTGTGTTTGTATGAAAGCCCTCACTGTTTGTCCAGGGAAACCCTGAGCTCCTCGCTGGCCCGGGTCACCTCGTTCATCTGACGGGACACCCTACGCACACACACACACACACACACACACACACGCAGTTTAGCACTTCTATTCAGTTGTGGATATTCTGTGCTTTCTGCCAAATGTATAAATGTACTACATACCTGAAGTCCCGGTGGGCCTCTTCTCCCAGGAGCGCCCTAAAAAAAGTGATTTAAAAAGATTAAGATGATATTTGACAAATAAAAATTCTATACATGTATTTTTAATTCATCTTTCCTAAATAAGGTTTTTTTAGGCAAGACATAACACAGTTCACATCAGAACAATGAAACACTCCCTCTGACTGATCCAAAAATGGGAGGTAATGTTGTTTTATTTTATTCCGTCAAAACCAAACAATCCTTCAGCAATGAACAAACTACTGAAGTACATGAGCATCACTCACAGAATCACCGCTCTCTCCATTGTCACCCGGGGGTCCTGGAAGCCCCTCGTCACCCTGAAAACAAAACACAATGAGGTCACGTTTACATCGATTTTGTCCTCATATCTAGAGTAGACAAACCAAATGATTACATTACAGCTCCTCATGTACGCTGGACACTTATGTGCCGCTTTATGTCTATTTTATTTTTGTAATCATAATGCTTGTGTTGTATCTGCCTACAAAACAAACCTTCTTATGATTTATATTTAAAATGTATTTTAAGGTGAAATGCTTAAATGCACAGATTCAACTTTTGACCGGTGGCATTAACAGCTGACTATGACTACTTAATGCCCGGGGCTGTTGAAGTAAACACGATTATATGTAAACATAAACATCTGTAAATATTTGTGTATTAGGACCTGCAGTGTAAACATTATCTTCAGAAACATAAATGTGCTATAAATCCTAGTTTAGACGATCCTTCGGAGCAGTTCTTGATCACTGAAAAAATGTTTGCATGACAGATTTTTCTGTTATGCGTTCACACAATCCTACAGGAGGAATATAGTAACACGGCGCGAGTCTAACGCAAACAAATCGCGATAACATTTTCCAGAAGGCCTCTCACCGGGATTCCCGCCTCTCCACTCTCGCCCTTCAAACCTGGAGTTGTGTTGTCTAGTCCTGGTGAGCCCTGTAACGTAAACACAGATTCATATTCAGACCAAGAATCTGAAATCATATCAGGCTGTTTATAATTCAGAAAGTGTGTTATAAACACACAGGCTTACAGGATCTCCTCTCGCACCACGGTGTCCTTTGGGTCCAGGAGAGCCTTTGAAACCCTTCATACCCTAGAACATGGAGAAGCTGAATCAAACACATTTTCTTTGTAGTAGTGTGTGAATAAAAAGCTGTTAAAAGAAAACAGAAGATGTGTGAAGTTACAGCATCGCCTGGATCTCCTTTAGGTCCTGTAAGCCCCTGTAGACCAGTGTCACCCTGCAAACACATAAAAAAAACACAGAAGAACAGTACAAGAAGGGTTTTAATACTCTTGGTGTGCATTAATGTGTCATTTAGCATCTCCTATGAACATTTATTATGTGCTATAATATATTATAATATAATATGTGACCTAATTCTATAATGGTCTGATAATCGGTAATTGTAATAAATGAATTTTACAATAGGAATTATTCTACATCAATATCATAATGTGGCTTAAAGGGACAGTTCACCCTGAAATAATTTTCTTTCATCATTTATTCACCCTCATGTCAACCCTGTATGACTTTCTTTCTTCTTTAGAATATATTTTGAAGAATGCAAACAACATTTAACCCCACTGACTTCCACTGTATGAACACAAAACCATTGAGACATTTGTCAAAATTCGGGATGAATATATTTAGAGTGAATAAATGATGACAGAATTGTCATTTTGGGTGAACAATCACTTTAATACAATGCACTTTAGAATTTTCATGTTTCTTTTGCATATTGATGTTTTTTTCCTTATGTCCCTCTTACTAAAATGTATTTTCCTGTAAAGTTACTTTGCAACCATGCAAAACTGTGTAATGTGTTATATTCAATAGAGCATTCACAATTGAGTAAATCAGACCCATGAGTGCAAAAGCAAGAGGCTCAGAGACTAGATCTGATTTCTTTCAATTATTTTAGATTTTTTTAAATTATTAATTATTTTAGGTGTTCCTCAAGCAAATTTAAAGCAAAAAATGAGAAAATTTAAAAAACATTAATGACTGCATGATGCCTTAGCAAACACCCACAACAGCATCATAAAGGCCATTGCACATATTTGCATCAGAAATTATCACACGTTAAAAAATAAATATGACCTCACATTGTTTTAATCACATTTACACACTGCCTACGAAATTTTTGTCCGTCATAAAAAAAAAAAAATCTGCGTTTTTCGCATCCGTAGGAAGCATTTTCGAAGGTGTTTTGGCTATTCAGAGCAGACGAATTTTTAGGACGACAAATACGAAATATCGTATACGAAAATTTCAGACTCAATGTGCAATGGCCTTTATTGTAAAAGTGTTGTGATAGAGAGCAGTAAAATAAAGAGGTGACCTGTTCTCCATTTACTCCGTCGAGACCGTCCTCCCCATCTTCTCCCTGTCAAACACAGGTTAACAGGTCAAACACACTTTCACACATGTTTGGATGAGCTAGCAAGCCCTGAATGTCTGCTCTTATTTATGAGCCCAAAATTAACAAAACTGTAAAAAAAAAAAAAACATCTGTCATTATAAAAAACCTTTACTGTAACATTTTAAAAAAGCAAGATTACATAGTTGTTTTAACCTAAACCATAAGAGATCTTTTTAATTAAATAAAATAAAAATAAATAATATAAATGTGTGCCAGTGCAACCAAACAAAAGGTCAAAATGCATTCTCTATTAAGCCTTAGGAGTGAGTTATTGTTTTATTCGCTAACCATCTGCAATACAGTTGAAGCAGGCGTGAAATGTGCTGAAATAGTGCTGTGGCAGATGATATACAGAATTATTTTTATTTACATAACTTTGCATAATTTCTCTAGTGAATTGTACAACTTCAAAGATTTATTCTACCAATTTGTAAATGAACATAAAAACAACCAATAAGAACAACTGTAGAAAAAAACACAATCAACTTTAAATCTTCTGCTTTATTTCTAAAAAGGAAATCGAGTTACAACTCGTCACTCACTTTATTTCCAGTGTAGCCTCGATGACCCTGTTGAAAAGACAATAAAACAAGTTTTCTGTATTCAGCTCAACTTTAAAACACAATCTCATGTGGGTTTACTGTCCTCATATACAGGAATACGCTGTGAAATATTATGTGCATAATCTTACATCTTAAACAGAAATTCAGATAGCAACAGCCATGCCGGTAGGTACTGTAGGTGGTTAGATGATTTATGGATGTACACTAGAACTCACTGTATACATACTAACATGCATACTAAGATAAATCCAGAAACTCAGTGCATATACAAACAGCACGAGATGCATTATTGATGATCAATCCCACTTTTCTTTACCTTGATTCCTCTGTTTCCAGGGCAACCGTTATGTCCCTGAGTTCCATTCAATCCCGGCGGTCCTCTCTCCCCCTGCCAGAAACAAGACAGGACAGAGACTATTTATCTAAAGCATATACATCGCACATCTGCTCTTAAACATGCTCATCCTGCCTCTATATCATCAGTGACACATCGCTATGGACGAGGTCAAAGGGCACAGATGTAAATGTGACAAAACGGTTAGAACTGATATGTGCTGTACATCTACATATGAAAAGTGTGAAATCTGCATTATGCAATTTGTCAATATTATAGGTTGTCAAACATCAGCAATCTCAGTCAGTCAGATAAACGTACCATAGCACCCTCATCTCCAGGAAATCCAGGATAACCCATCTCACCCGGGAGGCCCTATGCAAGAATAAACAAACATTAATGCAAACCAATTTTACAAAAATGTGTTATTATGATCATGCCGTCTTTCAAGACACCTCACGTTGATCAAAGGCTAAAGGCCTGCTTCACATTTTAGTGTCAATAAAATCATCCACTATCATAATGTAAATAAAAAAAGTACTTTATTTCAAAATCTATCATCTAATCTATTATTTACAGCAACAAACAAACGGTGCCACAAATGATAAAGGTATTTGTATAATATTTTTAATTATGAAAAGTTTTACCTTTTGACCCGGGACACCGGTGGGTCCTCGTGATCCAGGTATACCAGTGCATGAACACGAAACATTACAACATTCTCTCAGAGAAACTGATTCCTGATGGGATGGGGAAAAAAACACAAGATCTGCTCCATTATTCCTTTCGAAGTACATCGCAAGGTCGATACAAAATGAACCGTGATAAATGTAAAAACAAAACTCTGCAAATCTCAAGAAAATGTTATTGTTTTTTTTATAGCATAAGAGATTTGATGGAATTTTGTGTTTGGTATCAACTTTTTAAAGAGAAACATCAGAGACGCAGAAAACTTCAGCAAATGTTTGCCCATCCTTTAATCTCTAGGAAAAGAAATGTACAGGAGAAAAACAATGGAAATATTTTCTTGATGCAGGTAATCTGTAAGTACGGACATAAGAAAGTCTAAAAAAAAAAAAAACCTTGTGTAATAAAGAATATGTATTGTTTATGTATTGGAATAAAGACAAGAGTGAAGAAGTTCAGTGGCCCACATTTAACATTCAGACGTTAAAAACAGAATCAAAATCTCTTTGAGATTTTCTATTGTTGACCTCAATCTCGTGCAGATGTTAAAGCAAAATAAGTGTAAACCCAGGTCTGTGCTAGCGAATACTGCAGACTGCTTGTCTGATTTTGAGTAAACTTTTGATACTTACAATCTGTTTCATAAGAGCGTTTCCTACATTCAGCATGTTGATGGACAGTGGCTGCGTGTAGTCAAATCCTCTGCCAAACTCCAGCTGGTGAAAATCAACGAATCCCTCCAAAGACACGATCAACAGCAAGCTGACCCCTGGAGTATAACACACATACGCTCAACTTATTTAACCTTGCTTAAGTCTTGGATTTCTTCACTTTAGTAACGCTTTGGTGTAACTGCAATGACATTTAATGATGCTCAGTAGAGTTCATGCTTTACCTGAGGAACAGGAGTGTGATGATCTAACTTTGTGAGAAACGCTTTATATTTTCAAACAATTGCATTTACATGGATGCATTTTGACAGATGATTTTATCCTTGAAAAGCATTTAAAGTACATTTTATTTGTGTCTCTGTGTATCTCAGGAATAAAAGAACCTATTAACCTAAGACCCATAAGATAACCATGAAAATCACAATAACAGTGTAAATCAAAATTATTGATCCATAAATAATTAAGTTAATAAAGTCTTAAATCCTTTCAATTGAAGTCTGAAGATTAAAATATCACAGTTTCATGGTATGGCGGTGTTGCAAAGCAACACAAAATATTGGGAACAGTAGTAAACATTTACAGTATTTAAAGGTTTTGAAAGCATGACACCCATTTCTAGTAATTTGTTTACATGCATTTCTAGTAATTAAACTTACATACATTTACAACACATATAAATATATTAAATGCAACAAATTAAGCATAAACAAAAAATAGCACATAACCTTTAATGAGACATAAAAACGGCTCATACCTATGGAACAGTATAACAGAAAATATATGGTATAATTTAAGGTATACCTTAAAACCTATTATGGGCCCATAATAGCCACTACTTACCACTGTGTTTGAGTCTCTCTGAACTCGCCATTAAACGCTCAACAGTGTCGTCCAACCCGTCTGTGAAGAGTATCAACACCTACAGTAGACAAAAACAATTCAATACAAATCAATTCAACAAATGTTCACCGTATCAAGACCCAACTGCATTTACATGGTACTAAAAATACTAAAACCATCTAAAAATAAGTATTATCTAAAACAAAACTACAGTAGTGGCCAAAAGTGATGTCCAAAATGGTGTCATGACTTTAAAAAGATTTTGTATGTGTGTTGTGTCTAGAGTGTAAACTGAAGTTCAACTTTGCAAAGGATTTCAAATAATTTGCTTGACAAAACATGAAAACACATGAGCAAAGCTTACTGAGCCTAGAGCCGGAAGAATGAAAAGGTGCTCGACTGTGTAGTGTAATTTTAATATCATACCCTACCTTGACTTTAGCAGTGGAGGACACAAACTTTTCTCTGAAAGAATCCAAGAGGAACGTGTTGAAGGCCAGAGGAACGGCAGGTCGCAGTAACAGCACCTTTCTGGCCACGTCCTCGTTGTACTTCTCAAAGTTGAAATCCTCCAGAACCCTGCCGTCCTGACCGGAAACAAGCCTGTAGCCAATTTTAGTTTCGATTCTGTCCGTGGGGACGCAGCACAGATCCGGCATCACGGAGACGCTGTGGATAGCAGCTCGGACCAGCGACTCCACATGAGGTCTCAACAGGGGCTGTGTGGGCGCCCGTCTGGACACGTCAAACCCGATTCCAATGTCAATATTGCAATCTGTGCAAACAAAAAAAACAAAGTCATCAAACAAAATGATGGGAACGCTTTTTTTGGCATGGGTTTTGATGTGGAATAATAAAACGAACTACTTACCACTTGGATCTACGGATGAGGTGTGGCGGCACAGTAAACTCAACACTTTCTTTATGGTCGTCTTCAGCTTAAGGCTTTCAAAGGTCTCGATGAGGACTCGATCGGGTGTCCCGGCTATCTCGAGCAACTCAGATTTTCTTATTTCTTTCCCAACTCCGATAACAGTGATTTCAATATTTTTGGCTCTGAGATCGGCCAAGGCATTCAAGTCCTTCTCATCATTAGCTTCTCCATCTGTGATGAGCAGCAGATTCTGCGAAACTCCTTCAGCGATTCTGGATCCGTGCTTTGAGGTAAAGTATTCATTAATACGTCTTAGGGCCATCCATGTGCTTGTGCCCTGTTTCCTTTGTTTGATATCTTGTATGCCCGCATTCACATCTGCTAAATTACTGAAGGTGTTCAAGTAAAAGTGGTCCAAGAATATATCGCTGAATTGGGCGACACTTACTCGCCATTTGTCGGGAGCGATATCGAGCTCTGTCACGATGCCGAACATTGTTTTTTTGACTATATCCCAACTTAGGGGCTTGATGGATTCGGATCCATCGATCAGAAATACAAGATCTGCCACCTCTTTCTCACAAACTGTAAAAACATTAGAAATGTTATTAACAGTGTCCAACCGCATTAAAACTGTAATACGTTAATGTTTTGGTAAAAATTTTTAATGATTGCAATTTTCCAAATATCTTTTTACTATATCCCAATTCACAACTATATAACTATACTACTATAACTATAACTATAAAATAAACTCAAACTATAAGAGTTATTGGGTATGATTACACACATAAAAAAAGATTTGTTAAGACAAGTTCATAAAATAATCTGCAATATCATGTTTCAAACAGAGAGAGCTAAACATTTTTTAAATATATTACTATCCTCTAAGAAAAATTGAATTGAAAATCACCTGGTTTGGTGAGATTGCAGAGCTCTCGCGTGATTTGTTTTTGCAGTCCGCTCAGCGCCTGATAATCGTTCGCATAGAGAACTTTTCCTCTGCTTCCTGCGATCGTTCTTAGCTCCGCCTCCCGGGCTCCTGCCGCACCAATAGCAAAGAGGTTGACTTCCGAAGCTTCCAGTAAACCGTTCCATTGTGCCAGACCGGCGGGATCATCCACCTGTCCGTCTGTGATCAAAAAGAGCACCTGTGGGACATTTTTGGCACGTCGTCCCCCGTGATCTTGGCTAAAGTAGGTGAGCGCATATCTCAGGGCCTGAGCCGTGTTTCTGCTTCCCCCCGAGGCTCTGAGACTCAAGATGGCTCTTTGAACATCGGTCTGTTTGTAGTACTGGTTGAGCGTGAACTCAGAACGGGGGCTGTTGGAGTAGACGATCGCGCCGAAGCGCACCCGCTTCTCTCCGACTTCAGATTTCCTGACCACATTCGACATAAAGGTTTTCATTTCCTGGAAACCAATTTTATTGGGCGTACCAGCAGCATCCAGGATAAAGATGACGTCCATCAGTTCAGGTCTCTTGCATTCTGAAAAAACCAAATGATAATGTTTAAATATTCACTGCAACAGAAGTATGATGTGTGCTTGAAAAAAGGGTTTTTCTTTACATACCCGTGTTACAGATCTTAAGAAGAACCTCGCTGCCTAATTCATGTAGAGACTCAAAATTTTCTTCGAAAAAAACTCGCTCAAGAGATCCAGCAATCGCTAGCAGCTCCGGACGGTTTGAAGGTCCTATGCCAATGGAATAAATGTTAATGCCGTTCTCTCTCAGGTCTTTAGCGGGCATCACTACCTCATCTTCACTGTCTCCATTCGTAAGAACTATCAGGAACTTAAATGCTTTGGGCCGTCCGCCACTCGACACGTCAAACACCTGCAATACCTCTGTGAGAGCTTTTCCTGTGTATGTTTTGCCATTCATCTGTTGTATAGTTCTTATCTCCTGTATTATTTTTCTTCTGTCGTCAAATGCGTTTAATAAAAACTCCTGGTTTGGGTTTGTGCTGTATTGAACAACAGCAACTCGCTCCTTGTCCGGACCGATCGCAAAGTTATCGACCATAAACTCCAGCAAGTCTTTAGTCTTGTTGAAGTCCTCTGGGTGGATACTTTCAGAGCCATCGATGAGAAAGACGACATCTGCCAGGAGGCCTTCACATGCTGAAAGTCAAATATTAATAAACCGTAAATGTACAATACCAATAACGTGCATAATAACAAAAGTTTGACGTCACAAATGATAGCAAAATTAAATTTCTCACCTTCAAAGGAACATATTTCCTTAAGGATTTCCTTCTTGATGTTCTTGAGGAAATCATAGTTTTGGACATAAAATGTTCTTTTCTTGCTGCCAGATATTAGCTCCAGCTCGGACATGGATGCGTCTTTCACACCGATAGCGTAAATGGTGACGTTCATTTTCCTCAGCTCCTCAGCAGGGACCTCCACCGGTGTCCCTCTGTCTTCCGACTTGCCGTCCGTGATGACGATCAGAAGCTCGCGAACCTTCTTCTCTCGCGTGCGTGCGGCATCTTTGAACAGTGGAATCATTTCCATCAATCCCAGATCGGTCCTGGTGCCTCCTCCTTCCATTATCAGATCTTTCACTGCCTGCTGGACGGCTGTTTTTGTGCTGTACGTGTTCAGTCGGAAAGACACAGTCGCTTGGCTCGCAAACTTCACCACACCGATGCGCACCTTATCCGGCGCGATCTCGAACACTTTGAGGAATTCCATAGTAAATTTCTTCATATCATCGAAATCATCATAGGATATACTTCCAGATTCATCCAGAAGAAAGTAGATGTCAGCTTCTGCTGTTAGCTTGCATCCTGCAATGGAACGAAATATGGCTACGATAAGAAAAGTTGGTTTGCGAATTGTATTCTTATCATTTTTAAGGTGAGTAGTGCTAATGTTAAATCACTTAAAAAGTTTATATTTTTTCTGTTTAAATAAAAAACATAAATAATACATAAAATATATAAATAAATAAAAATACAATATTTAATAATGTGAATAACATAAAATATATAATATCAATATTTTCTTTTCCTTTTTTATGTCATTTTTTATGTTTCTGCTGTTTAAATGTATGTATGTATTTCCAATGTATGTATAAAGCTGCTTTGCAACATGCAAAGCAAAGAAAAGTGCTACATGAAAAAAAATTGCTTGAATTTCTATATGCATTATAGCTCAATCAAACTTGGGATCTTTAAATTATGTAAAATATCCCACAAACCTTCCTCTACCGCAAATAATCTCGCAGGTAGGACGGCGTCTGCAACATCATTGCACAGCGTTCTGGTTAAAATCCTCGCCAGTGAATTCAGCTCATCAAAGCGTTCCACATTTAACACAAACTTCTGGGGCGGGTACGACGCGATATCTTTCAAATCAGATTCTTGAGTGTCTTTTATACCGAGAGCAAACACAGTGACGCCAGAACGCCGCAGCGCCATCGCTGCGCTGGCCGCATCGTCCATTGACTTCCCATCAGTGATGACGACGGCCACCTGTTGAATATGCTCGTCTCTTCTGCTGCCTCTCGCTTTGGTGAAAACCTCATCTTTGGCAAACGTGAGAGCGGCTCCGGTGTTTGTCTTGCCACGACCGTATGAGATGCTGTTAATGTAGCGCAGGATATCGGCCTTGTCCTTGAAAGTGTTGAAGTAAACGTCAGCCCGAGGGGTGTCGCTGTAGAGGATCACCGCCACCTTTATTTTTCCTTTGCCCACGTCGAGACCTCTGATGGTGTTCTCCAGAAAGTTGCGCATAAGATGGAAGCTTCTGGATCTGATACTGCTGGACTGATCGACTATTAATGCAATATCTGCAACTACGTCCAACGTGCATTCTGTCAAAAAGAGATAAACATAGGTTGTTTTATTTCATGTGCATTAAACGTAACTGAATTCAAGTGTCCAAATTTATCTTGTAGCTCAAAACACATTATGCACATACCCTCCGTGACAGCAAGGTCGTCCACCGTTTCAATGGCGGTCTTGATCTTCTGCTGCACTTGAACAGCCGTATTAGTATTTACTATCCGGAAGCTGTGAGGTCGACTTGAGATATCCTCCATCTCATCCGGATCAGCTTTGGGCAAACCAACTGCAAAAACTGTCACCGCATTTTTTTTGACGCTGCGAGCTGCTTGGACGACACCGTCAGCTGATTCTCCCGCTGCGATGACTAACAGGTACTGTTTAAATCCATCAGAGATGCGTCCCCCCGCAGCGCTGGTGAGGAAATGTTTGTGAGCGTATTCAATGGCATTACCGATTCTGCGTTGTCCCGTGGGCTTCAGCTGCAGGCTGCGGGCTTGGGTCACCATCTCAGCTTTGGTCTTGTCAGTATTGAGTAAGAATTCCTCTTTGACGTTTTCACTGAACTGAGCCAAGCCGACGCGATTGGAATCCTTCCCCGCGTTCAGCTGGTTGATCAATCTCGGCAAAAAATTCCTTATTAAAACTGAGTCTTGTTTAGATGCTAAACTATCAACCAGTATGAAGAGATCAGCAAATTTGGGAACAAAACCTGAAGACAAAGGAAATAAAGGAATAAAACGATTATATATCATCAAATTCAATGAAATAAATTGTTCTTATATCTGAGGAACATTTTTCACATTTTCTTTCATTTTTACATTTAATACTGCTGTATATCTAAATGGACTATTTTCTAAAAAAAATGACAATAATTTTCCTATTAATTTGGGTTTTGTGGAGTTTGTCTTTTTTGGTCATTTTTGCCAATTCACATAAAAAAAATTATACATTTAATTTATTACAATCTGTTTTTAACAAGAATACTGTTACATATTTGATATTTGCAGAAGCATTTAAATTAATAGGAATTGAAGGCATCATATACATTTATTTAATATTTTTTAAATATTTTTTGTTTATCTTTTATAGACTCAATATTATAGCACATAAAATCATTTACCCATCAACTGGTCACTGACGGTAAAGCAGACTTTGTTGCGCAGACTCTCTTGCAGACCCTGCAGTTCCTGATAACTGTTGATACTAAACAAGAACTCCTCATGCGGGCTGTTAGCGATGGTGCGCAGTTTTGAGATGTTGCCCTTTCCCACCTTGATGATAAAGATGGAAACTCCCTGATTTCGCAACTTCTGAGCAGGTTCCTCCACGGGGTCACGTGACTCGCCGTCGGTGATGACTATGGCGATCCGAGGGACGTTATTCCTGGCTAGGTTGAAGTAGTTCTCATGAACGAAAGTCAGAGCCTGACCTGTGTTGGTTCCTCCTTTCCGGTAGATGAGAGCGTCCAGTTTCTGGTGCAGGTCTTTCTTATCTACGTAGTCGCCGAGGAGAAACTCTGGGTACGGCTGGTCACTGAACTGGACGAGTCCCAGTCTCACCTTGTCCACTTGAAGGTTGAATTTGTCCACAACAGCATGAAGGAACTTCTTGACTTCTGCAAAATCTTTTTCTCCGATGCTACTGGAAGAGTCCACGAGGAGCACCACGTCCGCCTGAGCCGTCTCATTGCAGCCTATGAAGCAGTTTAAAGTTATTTTATATCACTATATGATATTCATTCCTGTATTTGCACTTACCTCTTGCCGTCACAGTGACCTCGACAGTAGTACAGAGTTCATGAATGATACTCTGAGAGATTCCCTGCAGAGCCGCGAAGTTCGAGACGCTGTAGACGTGTTGATCGTACGGCTTGTTGGCGATCTGTCTCAGTAATGTCTCATCTGCATCTTTGATCCCAATGGCATACAACTTGATCCCTCTGTCTCTGAGCTTCTGAGCGTGCGGTTCCACCTCATCCTGCGAGTTTCCATCCGTGATGACGACGGCAATCTGAGGAACGTTGTACTGCGCTCGACTTCCCGCCTCCGGGACGAAATGATGGTTCAGCAGGAACTCCAAACCCTGGCCAGTATGCGTGCCGCCGGTTTTATAACGGAGACTCTTGATGTAGTTGAGAATGTCCTCTTTGTTCTGGTAAGTATTGAGCAAAAACTCTGTGCGGGGTGTGTCGCTGTACTGGACCAGACCGATGCGCACTTTGTTGGGAGCGACTTCGAAGATGCTTACTAGCGAGGAGAGGAACTCACGGATTTGTTGGAAGTTTTCCAGTCCAATGCTGGCCGAGCCATCCACCAGAAATACAATGTCAGCAACGGCCTCCTGCGTACATACTGAGAGAGAGAAAACAAGACTTTTGAATATTGAATAAAGATTATGGATTTTACTCAACATATGTGCATCCGTAAATGTGGCCCATACCAACTTGCTGGCCATTGTTGACTTGAAAACACAATGTTAGAACAAGCAAACCAAGTAATTCCCAATCCTTCTTCATCCTGGCAGTTCCTTGTGCCCTGCAAAAAAAACCCAATGAGTTTAAGAAAGAAATGCCAGATACAATAGGGTAGTAGTGTTTGCCCACTAATGCAAGTTGAAGGAGATCTCTCTCATTTCTCAAGTTTCCATTTCATTTGGCAGATGCTTTTATCCAAAACAATCTTACTCGAGATACATATTTTTACCAGCGTGTGTTTCCTCTGGGATCCTCCACTTATTGAACAACAGGAACAGAAAGATTTATTTTCCTCTCAATTTTCGCATAAAATAAAGATGTTTTGAGTGACTGTCAGTTTAAGATCTATGAGATCCACTGCTTTGCGTATGTTCCTGGAGTTTCAACCCCTTGTGAAACATGATAAACATGTACTGTACCTAACACTACACAACACATATACAGTACTGTATATCATGGCTGAGAAAGTCCAGAAGGCCGAGATTCCACGTCTGTACTATTTACATGTATATATACTTTAACATTGACAATACACTTCAGATTTTGAGTGATTGAATCTAAAGAAAATACATTAAATGTAATAATGTTATCAGTATCTGCACACTTTGGGAATTAAATCCTACAGTAGCTCCATACTGTACTAGTTAAGCTAACAGATTAACACACCTTCACTGCAGTCTGAATGTTTATATAAAGCTAAGAGGAATTGAGACAGCGTTTGGAGATGGCCTGATGTTTCTGGTCTTTTTTAGCCTGAGAATTATTGTTACAGACCTTTAAAACATCTGCTCAGTCAAAATATTTACTTGAGATGAATCCTCAAGCCAGCAGATAAAGAACAGAGAGACATCTCTAACAGAGAACCAGCTTTACAGGACAGAATTATTTCTATACTTACACATTACATATGCAGTTTATTAGACATAGAATGTAAAACTATTTATTTGATTTGATTGATTTGATGATAAAAATATAAAATAAAGAAATCTGTGTTAGTCTGATGACTCCAGGAGCTCATGTATAAGACAAAAGATTTTAACATGTTTCCCAGAAGATAAAATTAAAGCATCCGTGAATGGTTGTATGTTTTGTGATAGTTGTGCATTTCTGTCCTCAGTGTGTAAAGATCTTATCATACAGTCTCTGTTGGACGGAGGCTAAATAAATGTATGTAAATGTAAATTATTCAGATTTTTTCTGAAGAACACTGAAGACTTATCCATCAAAAAATTACCCATCCGCACAATATTAAGAATTAGCCGTATGTAAACTTTTTAAAAGTTATTTAGGAAAATGTAGTTGTGTGTTAAAGCAACTACACACCTCAACAGTATAGATTTCAAAATAAAGGTTAAATTATTACAATGATTAAACATGAAATATGTGACCCTGGATCACAAAACCAGTCTTATGGGTCAATTTTTTGAAATTGAGATTTTTACATAATCTAAAAGCTGATATAAATAAATAAGCTTTCTATTGATGTTTGGTTTGTTGGGTTAGGACAATAAGTGGCCGAGTTACAACTATTTAAAACTCAGGAATCTGAGGGTCCAAAAAATATCAAAACATTGAGAAAATCACCTTTAAAATTGTCCAAATGAAGTCCTAAGCATAGCATATTATTCACAAAATGGTAGGAAATATTTACAGTAGACATTTTACAAAATATCTTCATGAAACATGATCTTTACTTCATATCCTAATGATTTTTGGCATAAAAGAAAAATATAATTGTATTTTTGGCTACTACTACAAATGTTCTTGTGCTACTTAAGACCAGGGTCCAGGGTCACATATAATAACTTAATTTCTGCTTCATCATGTTTAAATTATATTATATGATATTATATAGTAAAAAAGGTTCTTTAAAAACATTAATATATTTTAAGTATGGTAAGGTTCACTAATGTTAGATTTTGTTGAAAGAGTTAATATAGTAATGATTAAATGCTATTCACCACCACACAAGTGCATCAATTTCACATTTATAACATACACTACCGTTTAAAAGTTGGGGTCACTTTACTCACATATTTTTTTGCAATTCATTGTCATTTTATCAATGACAGGTCTCAAAAAACTGTACTCAAGGACTTCTATACCGATCTTGTCATTTCCTTATCATTATGTCTAAGACATTCGATAAATACAATTTTTAGTTTTGAAAATGAAAGGAACTAAAATGTTTGTTTGCACAATTACATTTTTTGTCAACAAAAGTAATTTCAAGCATTTAAGCATACTTCAGTTCAAAAGGTCGAGAGAAACACTTGAACGGTAGTGTATACAACTGAATGCACAAAAACTCTGCTATTGGTCTTTAACTTACATTACATAATTTATTTAGTCAATATAATTATTGTATAATACATATAATTAATAATAATAATAATAATAATAAACACAAAGGCCTCAAAAGAATGTGAAAAATAAATTTATAAGTTGTCATATAAAAATTCAACCCTGCTTTGCCTGTTTAATAAGCCACAAACAAGTCATCATTGTAGCCATCCTTATAACTATAGTCAGGATAGCGGACTGAAATTTAAGATTATCCAAATTGTACATGAACCGAATAAAGAAATGAACTTACACACAGCAGCACCAAAGAAGAGGGACGGATCAAACCGAAGGCTCTGACTGAAAAACTCCAAACCAAGAAGCTTATCAAGCCACTCCTCAACCCCATCATCCTCAAGATGTTAATCTTCATTTCCATTTTAGGAGATGACTCCTAAGACGCACACACACACAATACATTTCGAATTTGTATATCTATAATGCACACAGCGTTGTGTCTCCTACTTATGTCAATCTCTTAATAGATCAATATTATTAATGTTAGGGAACAGCACTGAAGTTTGGAACAAAAAACTGGATAAATGGCCTAACTTTACATTTTTTTTGTGAACTACACCATTACCATTGATGGCCCCGAGAATACCTTCTCTACATGAACATAATATATATTAAATATACCGCTTATGGTATAACAGTGAAAACATGGCAAGCAGAAAAATGTTAAGTTATAAAAGGGTAAATACGTATAGATCAAATTTTGTTTGGATTTGTACAGTCTTTGGTTGGTAAAACATCTTATTCTTATAAACAATGACTCTGCTAATGCCTTTAGTTTTGTATGAACCCACATTAATATTCAAGGTCTTTTTAAACATTTTTTTAAACAACAGAAATATAAAGAACTTCATATCGACTTCACTCATATTTACCAACAGCACACATAGCACCTGAATGACTTAATATATTAGAATGAAAAGAGATTAAATTATTAACCATATTACAGTAAACACAATGATTTAAAAACATGACAGATATGCAAGGATTTAAGATCCTCTAATAATACTTTCCATAAAATTTTACATTTGCTACATATAAACACGGTACCAAAGAGAACATTTCAACATTTATTACAGTATAAAGTTTACTGTATACTTAGTTCTACTACATCCATTCACATACATCATGTTCTTGGCCATAACCCACAAATCCACTCACTAAACCACAGAATAGTTTCAAAACACAAACACTTTGCAGTCCTTCTAATATAAAATTGGAAAGAATAGATATGTATGGGTTGTGCCTTTTGACACAGATATGGTATTTGTTGGTATTACTACTGAATTTGCGCTTGTAAAAAGAAAAACACCAAGACTAAACCACAGTAAACATCAACATCTTGCAAAGCGTCTCCTCACACATTTCAACGCAACTTTAGTTTATAACATTTTATAGGCAGCTTTATATAAATGAACAAAACAAGCGGTAAATATAACAGAAAGCTTGGTCTTACCTGCTGCCATATTACTCTCTGTGGGCAAACCAAGGCTACCTGTTGTGTATTAAGCGTAATGGGTGTGACGTCATGACGTACGGGGAAGAAAGAAATGCGTAAACAGTGGGTGAAAAGGTGCTGTCAGGTGTCTGATTAAATTAGGGATCTTTAGCTAAAGCAAAGACATAACGTTACCCATTAAGGAAACCGATTTCCCTTCGAGATGGAAGGTAGGGAATGTCCTTTTTAAGCCTGTGGTCTCTTCAGTGCTGAAGGCTCGCTCGCTTTACACGTATTTGGCGCCACCTATTGTTAATGAGTTTTTCTCTACTTCCTGATGAACTAATCCAACAATTCTCAACACAGTTTTGGTGATGAATGTTACAGATATAACCACTTACTGTATATCTTGATATTTGTATAAATCTTAATTTTCAATGTATGTTGTTTGGTGAGCAACTGAATTTATATTAAAGCATTGCTTAGAATTTGAAGTTTTAATTTGTATATTTAGATTTGCATATAATACCTGTTGTGTTGTACTGATTTTCTCTTGTAAGATTAATACAAATAAATTATGACTTTACAAAACAAGTGAATAATAGAACATTTAACAAATTACACACTTTCCAGGGGATAAAATCTCATTTATTCAAACGATGGTTTTATATGAAAAATTATGAAAGGCAGAAAAAATGTAAACTGTTAAATTTACAATTTGTAATGCCGGGGATATAAAAACTAGTGATGTAACATGTAACAAATAAAACCAAAACCAAACTAAAGTAACTAGTAAGGAATTAGAAAACGAAGACCATTAAGTGTCTTTTGAAAAATAAGACCACATTTGGCAAACGACTGAAACGAAACCTGTTGTGTAGCTATTACGAGCGGAGTTGTGGTGGATTTAGTGCTGGTTGGCTGTAGCACAAAAACAATAGCATAGCATGCAAAACCCACATCAAATCTATCTGCGTGTTTAAATTCTACAAGCAGAAACACACCACAATCTGTGAACTAACAAAACAAACACATAAAAACACTTTAGTGCACAACACTAACCAGCAGTATAAATGTAAGACTGACACATTTTTCAAAAAAAAATACAGATTTAAGATAGACAACAAATATATATATATATTAATACAAAAGTGAAAATAAAAATCTCTCAGAGCACCGGGCTCCTGGGGAAAATATCAGGCACTTCAGCGAATCGTCGGAGGTCGAGATGATTCCTCTTCTGCCACTCACTGAGAGACAGCAACGGACCCCTGACACGATAGTTTCTACAAACATGAAGAGAAGAAATAAACAACAGAAACAAAGAAGAAATGTTGGTCAAATCAAAAAAAGGGGTTTCCACCATTTTGCAAGTTCATGATCAGATTTAAGAAAAATGTTCAAGAGTCATTTTTACAGGTCAAAATGAGCAGCGTATTTGGGTGATTCTCACGAAACCACTGAAACATCATGGCAGTAAAGATTTGAAATAAAAAAAAACATACAATTTAATAACACAAAAAAATTATCATAATAAAGATAATTGTGTTCTCTACCTTGGACAAAAAATTTTTTTTTTTAATGTATTTTCTGCTGAAATTCTCATAACCGTAACGCATCCCAATTTGTCTAAGTGCTTTATATGTAATATAACTATATGTAATATAAATGTAAATGTAAATGTATATGTTGTAATTTAAACAGAGTAAAAAAAATCTGAAAAACAATTGGTTGTTCTACTAGACGTTCTCAAATGACAAAATAATTGACAGAATATTCATGTATAATAAAAATGAAGAAAAAGTGGAGGAAAGACTGATATTCTCATCCTCCGTAACACACAAATATATTTACATTAAGTTTTATGTAAAGAAACTACTACTGGTACTTTTTAAATGGCTAACAAGTTGACAAATGACTATATTTTTCCAGCTAAAAATGTAATATTCTCTTGTCACGCTGTGTACGCAACTTTTTCCCTTCTCATTACCGATACAGGTTGTTTTCCACATTTAAAGAAATTCTACATGTATAATATTGTATTAAAATATAATTCATTCATGGCACATTAGGTATGATTAATAAAAACTTGCATAGGCATCATAGCTGTGCTTGTTTTTAGCAAAACATGCAATAAGAATGACAGTTTTAAATGGGTATGGCAATGAGAATTTTTCAGGCCTTTTTTTGAAATGTAATTTAAACATATCAAACCTTGTTTTAAATGAATATAAATTCATGTTTGACATCTTGAAAGCAAGAGAATCACCCATTTACAATACACAGACTTAATGCTTGATAAGTAAATAATTAATTTACAACAAAAAACTTTTTCTCACATGACAGTCATGAGTTTTTTGCTCTACTGTACTGAGAATTGTGTTGCATTTTTACCTCTGTGTGAGATCTGAAGGGTGCTGCCATTGACCTCCATCACGTCCTGACCGCTGACTGTGACGCTGACCGGCGACTGTGTTCATCAGATGATGAAGTTCCGTCATCACACCTGCAAAAAAACAAAACAACACACAGCGATTCAGTGTCACATCAAAGACTAACCGAACGTGATCAAGGTGGGTGCACACATCCATGATAACACCCAGAACACAGTTAGCATTATCCATAATTCCTAGTTATCATCCTGTAAATTACACACAATGCACAGTAGTTTGATACCATCTGATCCATGTGTCTCCATGTGTCTCATTACAGACTCCATGTAGGTTCTCTTTGCTCTCTGCCAGTTCTCTCCATTGCAAAACACCACCGGCCTACAGTAGATCCAACACACACACACACACACACACACACACACACACACACACACACACACACACACAAACACAATATTTGTGTAACAGGAAAAGTAAAGCTTTTGTACTTCAAGGAACTATACAATATTAAAAAAAGATATATTGATGTGAGCTACAAAAAATGTATATTACATCACATTACCTGTGTCAACATATATAAACATTTTGTACTTTTACTGCTTGAAGAAGTCTTCTCTTAGAGTTTATCTTTCTTCATTCCCATCTAAATTTTAATTCAATGTTAAAATCAACATTTTTTTATTTACATGTAGAAGGTTTGAACAAATCTAGAAAGTCATCAATCTTCAACAAGCTGTATGTACAACAAAGATATTGTAGAAAAGTGTTCAATTTTCACCAATATAGACCAACTTCCAAGACTTCCTGTTTCAGTTTTATAGTTTATTTAAAATGTATAATTAAGCCTTAAAGATGTTTGTTCCACATTTCAGTACTAAATGTTCTGTTGGTAGTATTTTGTACACTTATGCCAAGTTAAAGTGGTTCTGCGCTTGTGTTGTTTACATTTTGCATGGTCCATAAGCACAGCCCTAGGTGATGGATGGATGCGGATGTTTACCTCTGTACCGGGTATCGAGCTCCTCTGTAGATGTCACACTCTGGTTTCCTCTCTAACTGACAGACAGTTTTTGTTATCTCTGGGATCACCACTTTTGATTTCACCTGTTCAGATGTTAACAGTGTCATAAAAACAGAATTTTGTCTGTACAATACAAAAGGAGAATCTTAGTGTAATCATTTTGCAGCTTTATTTCACTTTTCAAAGCATCCACAGCTGTCTTAAAAGAACAAATAAACACGATCAAATATTACATTCTGTACTCGAATAAAGATAAAACCACTTCAAACCTGAACCTGAAGAGGCAGGGAGTTCTCAAAGCTTTCTTCAGTCCAGGTGGTCACGTCAAGCTTTGACTCCGTCAGCTGACTCTCCTCTTTCACTTCAACGACAGCCTCCGTCTCACGACTTTCCGATTCACTAACTGGAATCCGAACGTGCGAGACCTTCCTCACCTCGCTCTTCCCGTCTTCCTGACAGCCGGTTAATGAAACAGAATTGCACAAATCTACACTCAGAGATATCTTACTGGAGAGGACATCTTTGTCCCAGTTCAGAACTGGTATGGGTGAGGGGAGGCCCTCCCGGGCTTGTACAGATCTATTATGCATACAATGGGACACAGGAGTGGACATGACGGGGGTCACAGGCTGAATGACCGTCACCCGCGGTGGCGTGACATCCTTCGATATTATCAGTGTTGGTGTGGATCCCTGCACTCCTGGTGAAAAGTCCAGCGAATCTACAACACAGCCCTGATCCGGGGAACAAGATTTATAAAAGCAGGACTTCTTCAGGGGGGTCTCGCACGTCTCATCCAGACACGAATCGTTTAGTCGTCTCTTATATTTGTTGCTTGTTATATTTGTGATCTGTACTTGGATATTGCAGAGGGGGCTGCTGGGATTATACTGTTCACGGCAAACCATGTGTGAGTATATCGACAGAGGTCGTAAGTGTTGAAAAGTTGATTTCTCTGTTCTTCTGAGAGGAAATACTGAATTGGTGTAGTTATCGCTGTGCGACATTCTTCTCATCTGTGTAAATCAGGCACAAGAAAGAAGTAATAGTTTCTGGAAAGAAAACAAATATTCCTGGTTTGACTAAGGTGTATGAAATAAAGGACAGTGTCATGTCTGTCAATAAATTATAAAACCACTTAATTTATTCAACATGTGCCTATTAATCCATTCAGATTATAATTTGTGATTTGCTACTCAGTACTGCTGTTGAGAAGCAGGTATAGCATACTTAAGTATATTATAGTTATTATTAGCTGCCTGTAAACTACAATATTCTGCAGCATTAACACTCTAATAGTAAATTCTACATTTTATTATTAACTAGTATTAGAATAACTTTATTGTCATTGTATTAAATATAACGAAATTGAATGCAATCCTTTGGTGCGTAGTACAACATAACAATAAAAATATACTAGATGGCTCAAGTTCAGCAGTATACAAAGTTTTCAGTTAAGGTAAATGTAAACCTTTGATCTCACATCAGCTAAGTTGCACTACTCATTTAATATTGCACATATCATCAACACATGATTTGTTTATATGTTAGTAGTATTCAAAATAGAAATAGCTTTGGCATAGAAAGAGAACAACCGATTTTGTTTCTGGGCTGTGTTGGTTATCCTCTGGAGAGCATTCCTAGGTCTCTATTTACTACAGTTTACTATAGTATACTACAGTACTTTTTCATGTGGGATAAGAAAGTCATCATTCAGATCAGTCATCAGTTTTATTAATCAATTTCATCAAAAGGGAAAGACTAAAATTGACATGCAAACATTTGCTAAAAGCAAATCGACTTGGTCCGAAGTAAACCGATGCAGCAGAAATGCATCGTGTCAAAGCAGCTGCAACACAAACCTGGTGTTTATGCTATTTGGCAGGCATGAAATTGACAAATTCATATGGATGCATGAATTAAAATATATTGTAAACGCTTCGTCGTGGTTGTAAACATCACAATTGTCTGTTTGTTGTGCGGCGACGTGGTAATATGCGCGTGATTTAAAACGTCATTTTGTAGAAAGTTGCCTGTTGAGTGAGGATTGCACGTTTACCTGATGAAGGTGTGAGATCTTCTGTAAATAAGTGTTAAAAATGTACTAAAGATTACAACGTCGAACGCATTCCGTGACCATCATCGACGTTCTCCTCCTCGCGCGGGACACACACCTCTTATTTATAACCTCGCCGTCACACTGGCCTCTGATTGGCTGAAATCCAAACGTGCATTTTTAAACAAACAAAAAAACACATTTTCTTCTAAATTAATTTCCACTTAAAATGCTTAAGTGACGGCAACTGCCCTCATAGTGTAACACTTTAAATTAAAATTATAAATCCAATTGGCGCGTGAACTACGTAAACGTAACGTTAGTACTCTTACCTGATTGGCTGAAGTGAAGAAAATATTTATGAATCTTTGAAGTGAACAGGGTAACTTTTTTACCCTAAAGTTATTTTACAGAGCTTTAAAATGTTTCATGAGTCATTAATTACTTATATATTACCAGAATATGTATTTTATATACCAGTATATATAAAATATGAACATTTACAAGTTTATCATAGTTCTACAAGGTTTGCTACGATTCCATCGATCTACTAAATAAACCTTAATTTTAGAATTTCCTTTTTTTTCTTTTATTTTCCAGGTTCTCCAAGTATGTTTGTACTGTCCATCCATCAGATCCACTGGGTGTCAGGATTGTACAACTGAAGTAATAAACTCTTATGGGGTTATAAAGAAAGGCTGATAGAGAGAATAGTAGCCTGTCATTACAGACAGATTTTAAGGGATCAGTGGTATGGTATGATTCTTACATTTATTTGTAAAATAGCACATATATTTTTCACAGGAACAGCATCAACAAAGAGTAAAAAATCTGTCTAGTCCATCAATGGAGTTTATTAAGAGTGTGACTAAACTTTTTGAGTTCTGTGATCTATAATAATCTATATCTATAAAAAAGCAATACATAAAGTAAATGTGTTTTTTGTTCTAACTAAAAGCATTCAGTGGTCTGTTAACTTCTAATAAATTTTTCAGAATTACTGAAATGTTCTTTAAACAATTTGAAACTGTTGGTTTTACATTGTTTTGAGCACCTTTAAGCCTTTTAATGGAATCAACAAATGAATAATAAAAGTCCAGGTATGCATTCAAAAAATGGCAGTGGATAAATAAAAAATGTCACACGTTATGAAATGTTAAATTGTTGAATGGGATACGTAAGAAGGGCCCAGAGACAACTTAGTACCAAAAACAAGTTTTATTGACATATCCAGGACCATTTTGTTTTAAGTAAAGGTAAACATGAAACCTTCAGGTAAAACTGAATGAAGTTCAGTAAATGTTTCCATTTACATGCAGCACAAAACTGAGGAACATCGTAACATCATGCAAACGATAAACACAAAGAGATGAGTCTCTCAAAACCAGAAATACTCAAATTTAACATACAAGATCAACTGACAACATGCGCACATATGGACAGATCTTAAGCGATCCCGTCATCTGTGTCCAAGTGCGCCGCCCTGCTGGTGAACACGTCAGCAAGCATGTGCTTGGGAATCTCAGAGCCCCGCACACGCAGGGTGTAGCACGCATCTTCCACCTTACCCAGGCTCTGACGCAGAGTGTGCAGTTTCTTGGAGACCTCGTAGGGTCCCGTGTTGCCGATGAAAGAGAAGCCGTCGTGGATTTCCCGCAGGAAGCCGCTGAGCTCGAAGGGCGTGTCCATGTCGCCGTTGCCCACGCTGCTTATGCACATTCGCATCAGCTCGCCCGTCAGGTCAGCCACACCCAACAGGTAGTCGGTTGGCGTTACCTGGAAGGTCAGCACACACGGGCCAGACAACACGACCTCACCATCACCCTTCAAAATAAAGACGAGGACACAATCTGTGCTGTCAAATACAGCATTTATCCAATCACAAAAAATGTACATTTTATTTTATATCAGCTAATACTATCTTGATCAAATACATCATTCAACACATCTAAATTCATTGGCTGTCAAATTTTCAGATGCATCTGAAATGAGTAAACTGATAGCAGCCTTTTTTTATTTAAATGCGAAAACATACCTTTGTGGTTTGGTCCTCTTTCATAAACACCAGACGGGCGTTGATCTCCTCCAGACTGATCAGCCTGCGATGTTTGATGAAGTGATGGAATGAAACGGCCTCCACATACTCCTGAATCCCTGAGAGACACAAACACAGAGAGATGAGACAAATCATGAGGAACATCAACTATGGATTTTTTCATAAGCATCACAGATAAGTCATCAATAAAACCTAGTTTTGCATTAAATATCCATTGTCATTAACTTATAAAACGAGTAAGAAGTGAAAACACTGACCTAACATTTTGCCTCTAAAGCAATTTAGTTAATGCATTTGGGTTAATAATGTACACAAATGTGCCCTTGCCAAATGGCCATTCAAACAACTAATATGATCTAAAAACTAAATTTTACGATTTGCGAAGTCCTATTGCTTAGATCTCATTCTTAAAAGCAGATCCATAACGTTCATGATTGTGCCCTTTCCAGGTTTTAGTCTTGTGTCAGATCCAGAAAAGAGAAAGCTTTGTGATCGTACACCGTTTTCAGTAAATATTGCATAAAAGAAGTTTGACTTTGGCAGCTTTGTGTCTTAATTGTTGTCATTCTTTATCAGCTGTTGAAAGATGATGTTGGATCTCGTGTGTAAACATCAGCACAATAATCACAGACCGGAAGATGTCGTGATTGAACATCAAATGGATTCTTATCTGTAACTTCCGCTCTTAGTTTAACACGCAGTGTGAAACGTCCAACATAAAAATGACAAAAATAAACCTCTAAACAATCCCAGGATCAGCCCAAAACACAAGAAACCTTTTTATGAGGCTGCGGTTCCACCTACAGAACGTTCAGCTGTCTTCTCTCACGCTTAGCAGGAAGTAAGATAACCTTATCAACCATGTGTGTTGGAGACTTCCTCCTAAAGTCACTTTAACAAATGAAAACACTGTGAAAAACATCCTAAAGAAGAGATTCACCCACACTCATCATCACCTCTCTGACTCATCATCACTGATGCTGTGCGTTCATCCTTTACCAGACACAAAAACATTTCCTTTATGTTTTCATCTTTTAGTGACACAAACAATAAAACAAAGCAGGTGTGAGTCGAAACGCTGTTTCTCTAATGCCAGCAATGCCAAGCATGATAGGAAAGTTATGGTTCTAATATAGCGGCAAAGGATTTTTTAAATCTGTTCTTCATGTAAATATAGAATAGAAAATGTTCTCAGAAATGTTTCGTGAATCAGCAGAATTATAAGACAAGGCTGAAACGAGTCATAACTCATTCACCAAACACAACTACTTCTGTCCTCAGCGTTCACTGTGTCTACTTGACATCAATACAATAACATTTCCATGCATAACTTGAAATAATACGAATACATTATTTTGAGGGTTTCTTGTACCAACCAGTTTTAAAAATACAGGTACCAACTTAGAGGCACATTGATTTTTTTCTCTTATACAACATGTCAAAATGGGATTAATTTAGGAACTTTTTACAAAGACAAATATTGATTGAATAAACTGCCAATATAACAAGCGTCATTGATTTTATTCCATCCAGTTTACAAAAGCATGTATTATTCAATAAATAAATCCTTAAAATTATAGAAGGTTGAGCTGGTAAACATGAATAATTTGATCAAAACAGCTCATCATATCAGCAACAATTGCATTCAAATTGAACCCGAAGTACCTTTAATGTCCTCATGCAAAAACAAGAGCATTAAACATGAGCGGATGCCTCCAGGCTTATCACGAGGTTCAGCTTCATCTGAGCACCCACATAAACTAATAAAAGTCTTCAAATAAAAAGAAAAACAAAAGCTAATTGACAGGATCTGACCTCGGTCACGTCGCAAGTGACCATAATCTAAAAATGACTTCCCCTTACTGCTAGATATCCGCAGAATCTGGCAGGTCCCCTCCCTCTCTTATCCATGTTTTCCTCAGAACTTCACAGACATTCTCTTATGACAGACAAAAATAATAACGAGTGAAAAAGCACCCGTGACCTTTTCTTAGAAATGTTCAACAACATTGGATATTTTTAGTGGAGTAAAGTGCTGAGACAGCTTCTGAGAGCTGAACCCTGAGCTTTTGTGTCGCTAATCTAAAGATGCTCGAACTGGTCTGTTTACACCCCTCTCAATCACATTCATCCATTTACTTGAATCATGAAAAGCATGCATGATAGGAGAATAAGTATCAGATGTATATGCATGTGAAATATCAGGTAGTACACATTAATGGATAGAGAACCTGGTGTGAAGGCTCGATGAAACTGATGCAGATCTTCTCCTCTCAGTTCTTCAGCTATCTGGCCGATCTTCTGCCTCACACTGTCCAGTTTCACTTCTGCGTCGTTCAGTATGTTTTCAACATCTGGAACGCTGTCAAACAATTCAAAACACTTTTTTTTGGATACTCATGGAGCATCGTCTATTTGTATTTTTTGACATTATTTATTTACACGTTTACTTCATAAAGCTCTAAAATGCATCTCACCTGGTTACCCTGTGCAGGAGGAATATGGTCCGTTTGCTTTCAATGGTAACATCTCGACTGATTTTCACCAGGCGCTCATACTTATCATGTTTGGTGTCCAATTCTTGCTGGAACACTGTCAATGAAAAACAAGCGAGTGTCCTTCAATAATGCACAATAATAACAGGTGAATGAAAAACAGTACAAACTTATTACCTTGCTAGAAAAACACCAATAGAACTTCTGATCATTTTATCACAAATGGCATTATGAACCGTGAGCACAACATTTCTTTATGTAGTGTGCTTTGGATTTTATTCCAGTAAACTTGAATGATATTCTATTGGTTCCCATCCACCACATTACAAATAGAGACCCACACAGACCATTATAGTTTCCAGTGAAACCAATACAATACCCATTATAACCATTAAAAAAAACTTTCAAAAACGTATAAAAGATTTTCTGTTGGGTTCTCACCTTTAAAAGCAGCCATGACAGGTGAATCTGAGTTGACGCAATCCTCAGATTTCTGTCCAGCATCTGTCCTTCGATTTCGGACACATCCCTCGTCTGAAAAGGCCATTATGTAAATATACTTATAAATACATCTCAACGTCATTCAAATTACGTTAACTACATCAGCATTGAATATAATAAGAAATACATTAACGTTAGTACACTAATATGGATGAATGATCGTGTCAGCTTTTACCTTCTCGTTTACTCATCTTTCTGCTAAAGTATATTTACTGATTCACCAATGGATAAATGACTAACGTTACAGTAAACTGCTTTATTTCTTCAGCTGATTTTGACTTGATGCTGTAAATCTCACTGAACGCCTCGACTATGAAGTCTCTCGTGTGCCATTATTATCGCGCATTTTTAAACATCTGAAATTGAAAAACAACGTGTTGTAAAAACGCATATTCGAGACAGCGTATTCGTTATAAAAGTGCCGTTTTTCATTTAAAACAATCCGAATTCAACTCCCAGGCACACGCACAGGCTACCACAGTTGCGCCGTTTAATGACGCAACGACACAAAGCATTCTGGGTAATGTAGTATTCGACTAAACTAAGCATAAACTCAATACATAAGCGGTAAAATAAAGGTGGAAATGTTGCAAACATCCAACCCCCCAGGGCTCATTTAAATATTCACATATATGTTTATAATGTTAAAAAACTATCTACTATAATTGTTGTTCATAATTTTTAAACAAAACTGCAGATAGTCTACTAAAACTTTAAGTTGTAATACTTAACATCATAGTTCATTTTAAAGGACGAGCAGCCAAAGTCATGTTTTATTCGCAAGTGACGCCTGTAACAATAGAGACAGACATTAAAGTTGTCAACAAAGCATTAATCTCACATTAAGTGTGATTCTATACATTCACACTGCAGGTTTTCACTGAAAATGTGTATATAGAAATAATGTATTGAAACCACAGGGAGGCGCTGTACAGTAAATTAACTCTGGGAGCTTCAAGAAACAAATCTGCTTTAAATCTATGTGTTCTGCAAAAGAAAGTCATGCAGGTTTAAACAGATAAGAGTGCGAGAAAATCAAACAGAATTTTCATTTTGGGGTTTCTTTTCTCTTTATAAGACTCTTGAAGCATTAATACACATGGATACTCCATTCTCTCCTGGTTTCTGAGTTGACTTTTGTTACCCGGTTTGGGGAAATGGTACACTAGACATTTGGTATTGGCACTTGTAACAGTTGTGAATTGTTCATGGTCATTTTGGCTCTTGTTTGCTTCAGATCATTGCTGTGTGGAGGTAGAAGGTGGTTTCCTCTTGATGTATTTTGAGAGGGAAGTTTTTGTCATTTCTTGTGATTTATAAATGTTGCACTTTAATTTTTTTGTTGCCTCAATTTTATAGACGTATTTTATATAAAACTGTCAAGTCTCAAGTGAATAAAATGTTGGAATAAATCTCTCTATTTGAATAAATCTGTATTTGTATCTCTTTTACTACAAATACCATAGTTACATCTGACACATACTGCATACAGTCAATGTATTAATACAAAGGGAAGTATTAAAACCTTACATACACGAATGCCCAAAACATATACTAATACTATAGTGCTAAATGTAATTTATTTTAAAATGGGATTCATGTCTGCACACATTGTTAAAGCATAGCATCTAAAGGATTCTTTTGAATGCATATGTGTCATATTTGTGCTCCTCCCAGTGACCGTATGCCAACTGTGTACGTGCCACCCAGAGCCCCTTCACTGTTGATTTAGTGAACGCTCTCACCGACAGGGGGCAGTGCACACACTGTTGTCTAATATATGTTGATAAAATTACATTTCTGCACAATTTATTCTTGTCTCGTAATATTTTTGCAACTCAAAACTACAAATAAATACATACATGCTTTGATTCAACGTTTCTTTACAGGTTTTATAACGTTACGTTGAATTAAGTAGACAAATGACTTAATTTTCTTAAATAAATACTATAATATTCAAGTACAAATGTTATACATTTCATTAAATACAATTTTCTCTCATCGTATGCTTCTTGAAAAGTGTGCGCGCTCAATAACGATTAAATAAACGCGCTTCGTTTAATTCACTAGTGAATGGCGCAGAGTCCTGTGTTAACGGTGTAAATCCTCTGTAAATAGGCCACTACAAACAAAAACATAAACACGTTAAAATCCCTCTGAATAGGACAGATGTTACCCGAATAAAGCAACCCTACAGAGTGCGCGAGTAAAACGGGGCGAGTGTATTTATAACGCTCGGCCACGCCCCTTGACGCTGACGTCAGAGGTTTGATTTGTACTGGCGACGTGCAAAACTCGCACCAGCACAACCTCGCTCGAGGACGAACGAATCGGCGTGATGGAACCCGTGCGGCACGAACCGTACCGTTTCTTTAACGGAGAGAAGAGAAACGTTCCCCTGTGATGAAACGGACGCGGCGGTTCGTTCAAATTTCGTCGCATTTGTTGAAGCCGACGCGTGCAAGTTGAGGGCTGAACGACAGGAGCACGCGCGGAGGATCGGATTTAAAGGGCCAGCATGGACCGATGCGCCACGGTTCTGGACCCGGAACGGGAAAAACAGTACTGCGAGCTGTGTGGCAAAATGGAAAACCTTTTAAAATGCGGTCGATGCAGGATTTCCTTCTACTGCAGCAAGGAACACCAGACACAACACTGGAAGGAACACAAACGCACCTGCATACAGGCTGACAGGACCGCTGAAAACCAAACCGATCCCAACAAAAGAGAGCCGAACCCCAGAACCGAGAGCTCAAAAACGGAAAACTATAAACCCAAAGGCCATTCTCTAAAGCTGGCCACCGAGTACATAGTCCCGTGCATGAACAAACACGGCATCTGTGTGGTGGATCACTTTCTGGGTGAGGAGATCGGACTGTCCATACTGGAGGATGTCGAAGCGCTTCATCAGACCGGCAAGTTCACAGACGGACAGCTGGTCAGTCAGAAAAGTGACTCTTCAAAGGACATCAGGGGGGATAAAATCACCTGGATCGAAGGAAAGGAGCCGGGCTGCGACAAGATCCGATTCCTTATGAGTCGTATGGATGATTTGATCAGGAATTGCAATGGAAAACTGGGAAACTACATCATAAATGGAAGGACGAAAGTAAGTGTGTGTGTGTGTGTGTGTGTGTGTGTGTGTGTGTGTGTGTGTGTGAGAGAGAGAGAGAGAGAGAGAGAGAGAAAGAGAATGTGAATGTGAATTACACCTGCTCATACGTCACAGCTTGTATGTGAGTCTGCTGCACACTCGCGGCTTTACCTCAGACCTCTATATATTGCGCTTTAGTTTAAACGTACACATTTTAGCGTTGTGCTGTATTGTTTTATTCGGTCGACTTGGGTTTTTCTTTTCAAAAAAGAACGTACACTTTCTGTAAAAGTTACAGTATTACTGGCAGCAGTTTGCCAGTAACTTACTGTAGATTTATATTTATCTAAATTATTGGCAACAGTTTGTTCAAAGATAAATGAACATTAAACATTAACAAGTCTTTACAAAAAAAACTATGAAATAACAGCCTCATGCAAAGCATTCTGGGAACCAAAAATCAAGGTTAATGGTTCCCAGAATGCTTTGCATGAGGCTGTTATTTTATCATTTGTTTCTGTAAAGGTAAAGACTTCTTAATGTTTAATGTTCATTTATCTCTGAACAAACTGTTGCCAATAATTTAGATTAATATAAATCTACAGTAAGTTACTGGCAAGCTGCATAACTACAGCAAAAAACGTTTAATTTGCTTATTTACTTGTTTACAAAATTGACCCAAAAACATAAAATAATAAGATAGTATTGCAGTTATGAATTTTGTTAATTGATGAAACAAGCACAATTAAATGTTTGTGTTTGTGTGTGCATGGTTGTTTATGTCAGTCTGTTAATGTAATAAGAAGTATGTACCATTGGTTTGCGCATGCAGTTAGTGTGGTGCTGTTTCTTTTAAAAAACTATTGCGACTCTATAGCTTGACATTTTTAACTTTATTGCTGGTTAATGTTTAGGTCAAGCTGGTAAAAGTAATTTTTGTCTTCCCAAAATTCATATCTTGCACAATGGAGTAAGTTAGTGCCTTAGTTTAGACGGGGTTAAGGGTTCCTCTTTGAACAGTTTTGAGGTTCTCTACCTCTGAAGTGTTTGTTTATTGAGTCTTGTGAACTTACCGTACCAGTGATAAGTCTGGACTTTATCTTAAAGCCTTATGCTGAAGAATCCATCTCGAAGACAAATATTAATGGTGTGCACATGCATTTGTCATAACAAAACCCATAGAATAACATTTGCATTATTTTCTCATTTTAATGACTACGTTAATAATACTTTTATTCTAAAATGTGAAAAGTGGTAATAATAAATAATCAGTGGGTGTTTAGACTCTAAACATTTGATTGGCTGTGTTTAGTGCATTTGTATGTTGATGCTTTAGTGTTTGTGCTGTAAGCTTCAGTCAATTCTTGCCTTGCGTGTGACCTCAGAACTCATGAGCTGTCCCCCCTTCCACTGTCCCTGAGTGTATCAGAGCTCACTGACCCCCCGGTCCACCCCCGAGACCCTCACATCAGCAGGAGGATGGTCTCATTCAGCCTCCTCTCCATCAAATAATCTTAAAAATGCCCCAGAAGACCCATTTCTTTCTTTTCTTATTTATATTACTAAGGACATTTTCCATGACAAAGAACCTGTTGTGAAACAGAAAGTGTTTGGATGTGTATCTGTCTCAGCACTACTGATGTTAAGCTTTGTGTGCAGAGCAGAATTCAATCGAAACTGAATTTGCTGCTTTAACAGATCTGTTTATGTAGCCTGTTTTGTCTTTATTTCATTCAGAAGCTTTTTCCGTCTCTCTTGTCTAAAGCTTTGACTTTACAGGAGCAAATATTTTCGAGTTAAAGAGATTAAAACTAATCTTTCAAACTTTGATCTGTCTGTAGGGGTGGTCTGTAGCTTTGCCAAACCACATTTTCTTTGACGTAGTAGCCCAGTATTCTTATGGAGGGGTCATATTATCATATTAAAATCTTGAGATCAAAGAGTTTATAAGAACGTAATGCATCTTCTCTCTCCACATTTACATGTTGGGCATATATTAAAAACGTTTGTTCGTTCAAGAAGAATGCATAATATTGTTGCTAAATATCATGTTATGTGTTTATGCTGCGAATCAAAGTTGATATTCAGATATTTAGAGACCAGAAGAGAGAGATTTAGGGATGAACCAGATCACTCGAGCAAAACAACAAACTTAAAAAAAAAAAAAAAAAAAAAAAACTTTCAAAGTCGATTTGCATGAAAGGGTTTGACATGAATAAATGTATTTTACTCAAAACAATTTAGACAGCATAGCCCCTTATGTTATAGTGAAGAGGACCACAAAAAACAGTCTTATGTAGCACATGAACATTTGTATTTATAGCCAAAAATACATTGTATGGGTCAAAATTATAGATTTTTCTCTTATGCCAAAAATCATTAGGATATGAAGTAAAGATCATGATCCATGAAGATATTTTGTAAATGTCCTACCGTTAATATATCAAAACATTTTTGTGAGTAATATGCTATGCTAAGGACTTCATTTGGACAACAATTTTCTCAATATTTTGATTTTTGTGCACCCTCAGATTCCTGAGTTTTAAATAGTTGTATCTCGGCCAAATATTGTCCAACAAACCACACATCAATAGAAAGCTGACCAGGGTCACATATATACAAAATTGTAGATCTTACATACATGTTTTATTTTATTTCACACAAATTACATTTAATTCAACACTTTACAATGAGATTGTATTTGTTAATAATAGTAAATGCATTAGCTAACATGAACTGACAATGAGATTATAGTTTTTTAAGTATTTATTATAATCTTTATGCCAATTCATTGTGTATTCACTAATGTTAACAGTTACAACTTGTGATTTTAAATTTGCTATAAAAGTATGTTTTATTGTTCGTTCATGTCAGCTAATCTGTTAAATGTAAATGTATATGTCATTTATATTGTAAAGTGTTAACTCTTTCAATTCTGCTGCAAGATGTGAGTTGTTATTATGGTATGCCCTCTCTGTCTGTGCACTTCATAGTTTCTGTCAGTGGATCTATGCAAACAATGCGTACAGAGAGACTCCTGCTTTACTGACATTTCACCTCATTTGCTGGTTTGTGAAAAAGGGAAGTCATGTGAATCTGTCTGCAGAGGCTTTGCTCTGCGTTTGAACTTTCTAGATTGAATTATTTTGCTCTTCTGTACAACTGTGCACTCGATTCATTTCATTCTGTATTGAATCTAATATAATTGAGACTTATGGCAGTTCTGGGACAACTTTGCTCTATACAGGTTGTGGTTTGTGGTGAACATTAGTATATGCAGCTGAAACGAAACATAAAAAGAAATAAAAAAGTAAGCCGTTGCTTGTGTAGCGTAACTAGCCGATCGTGATGCGGCGCCTTTGATAAAAGTACATTTGGAGCTAAACTGGATTTGTGTTTTTAAGCATGTGCGGTCTGATTATTCGTCTGATGTGTTAGATTAACACGTCTTTGTTGAATTGGTGTTTTTTCAGCCTGAGTTCAGGAACAGATCCAAGATCCGCCTCGGGAAAAGAGTCTGTATGCAGCTGTAGGATGATTAGAAAGCATGCCGGAGGTGGTGGCGGTGTCATGAGAATATCACACATCTCTCAATATCTCTCTTTATTTTTTCACTGTAAGGTAGAGATGAGTCCTGCTGACCTCACGTCTAGACTGATGTTTATGTGCTGATCGTATCAACATTACATTTACCACTAACAGAACCCGAGCGCTGTGCGCTGTTGTTGTTGTTTTGCTGTCAGATTTAGTATTTTTTCTGGTACTTGCCGATACCGATCCCTTTATCAATTTTTCAAGCACAACACAGTGAGACTAATAAAAATAGAATAACTTCAATAACTCCACCTCAAACACATTATGAAAAAATTAATCATTTTATGTGCTTGTCACAAATTTCAGTCAGTTATTTCACATGAGGTATCGTCTTTGATATCGGTATACTTTTACAAGTATGAGTACATGAGCTTCGTATCGGACCCGATACCGATACATATATTTGTGTGGGTTGAAAGCCAAATGATGTAGCTTTGTTTTTTAAGTTTACCGTTGTGAACCATTAACACAAACCTTTTGGAGGTTTTACTTTACGTAAGGGAAAATAAATACTATAAAGAAAGAATATACTTTACACTCACTTTACGTTTCACAAACATTTTCTTGTTCAAGCCGAGTACCTTGACAAAACAAAATGTTGGTTAAAATAAGTGTTTAGTTATATTCTTTCTAAATTAAAGAGACACTCATTTTTCTACTTGCTCAGTTATTTATTTTAGCCATAACGTTTACAGCTTTAAAATGTTCCCTGTAATTTGTAAATGGTGATTCTAACAAAACCACTGAAACATCATGGCAGTAAAGATTAGAAATATAAAACTACAGTTTGACAACACAAAAAATAAAGATAATTGTGTTCTCTAACTTGGACAAAAAATAATTTTGACCAAAAATTGATTATTTATGTATTTTATTGCTTTTTCTCCTGAGATTCTCATAACTGTAACGCGTCCTGATTTGTATAAGTGCATTAAATGAGTAAATTCTTAAAATATTCTGAAAAAACAATTGGATTGTTCTACTAGATGTTGACCAAAATTGACCAAAAACATAATTGACAGATTATTCATGTATAATAAAAATGAAGAAATATTGGAGGAAAGAAGTGTTCATGACTGATATTCTCATCCACCGTAACGTTTTTTAAAGACTTGTGTTTAAACACACACAAATATATTTACATTATGTTTGATTTTATGTAAAGAAACACATCTACTAGTACTTTTTAAATGACTAACAAGTTAACAAATTATTTTTTATTTTTCCAGTTAAAAACATAATAATCTCTTGCCACGCTGCGTGCACGACTTTTTCCCTCCTCATTACCGATACAGGTCATTTTCCACATTTAAAGAAATTCTACATATATAATAATCTATTAAAATATAATTCATTAATGTCATATTATGTATGATTAATAAAAACTTGCTTAGGCATCATGGCTTCACTTGTTTTTAGCAAAACATGCTATGAGATTGACAGTTTTCAATGGGTACGGTAATGAGGCCTTTTTTTGTAAATATTTTTTTAAATCGTGTTAAAGTGTCAGTAAAAGTTTAGAAATGAATGCCTTTTAACATATCATACCTTGATTTAAATGAATATAAAGGAAATTTGTTGATACAAGTGTTTTTAAGAAAATCACGTTTGACATCTTGAAAGCAAGATTTCGTGAGAATCACCCAAATGTACAGTATACAGTGATGAAACCTGCTGGATGTTTCAGAGATTTATGAGTTTCATCTGAGGAGATTATTATTCATTGAATGAGATATTCACCTATAGGTGCTTTTATCACAGTTATATACATTGAAACAGCCCTTATTGTGTTAGATCTACAAATGGCATTTTTCAGTGTTTAAAATAAGAGATAAGGAGAGACAGAAAGAGAGAAAGTAGGTCATTACATGAAGAAGTACTTCCTTCATAGGGCTGCACCCTGTTTGACTGATAAAGCGCCGCGTTATTCTGGATCATCCCTCCGCAACGTCACGTTTCATACTAATGTCATTCATACCAACCAAACACGCTCTTCATTCAACATTCCTGTCAACCAATCAGATCCATCATTTTCATCCGGGGTAGATCAGGTTTGAGCGATGACTGTATGTCATGCTATTGATCTGTTATTGCTGTAACCAGTCGGTCGGTCTTTCTAGTAGAAAATAATGTCACCTGAAACTCTCTGACAGCTGCTAGTTGATGTGTGGAATATCCAGATGCATTATGGGAAGGACTTCATTATTCAAGGTTATAGTCTCAGTTTCAGGTGTAGGTTAAAAAAAAGATAAAAAGAACATTTCATAATATACATTTTAACATTTATTCTGTATTTATAATGGTATTCACTGTCCTCATGTGTATAAGCTTAGCTTGTCCTTTTATTTATGAGTTGACTGGATTTATTTCTTGAAGTTTCTGGAGAGCATGAATAATCTCTCTCTCTCTCTCTCTCTCTCTCTCTCTCTCTCTCTCTCTCTCTCTCTCTCTCTCTCTCTCTCTCTCTCTCTCTCTCTCTCTCTCTCTCTCTCTCTCTCTCTCTCTCTCTCTCAAAATTTGGCTGTTCACTCAACTTTTAACACTGGCATCCATTAATGAAGATTGAAATGATAAAATATTCATTATTTTTGTTTAAAGTCAAGTGTTTCAGTTCTTGGACCCCATTGACTACCACAGCAGGAAAAATTACCTTATCTTTTTTTTTTGTTCTGTTCTGTTGAACTCAAAATGAGATATTTTGAAGAATGTAGGACAGTAAAAAGTTCTGGGACACTTTTGACTACAATTGTCATTTTGTTCCTACTATGGTAGTCAATGGGGTCCAAGAACTGTTTGGGTACCAGCCTTCATCCAAATAATTTTCTCTGTGTTTAACCAAACAAAGACATTTATACAGATTTGGAACAACTAGAGAATGAGTAATTCATGACAGAATGATCATTTTTGGGTGAACTGTCTCTTTAACACCGAGAGAGACATCTGCTTTAAATGTGAGTGTTTGAATGCATATTTGTGTCTGTGTACTTTTAATGCACTTCAGACTGATGTATAATATCTGTTGTATTTCACAGTCATCACTGCATGTGAATTCACTATTAAATGTGTGCAGAAGACGTGACTGTGCAGATGTGGCTTCGATCTGGTTGTCTGGAATGTAAACAAAGGTCGTGAGCGTCAGGTCGGTCGCTTTGTTATTGAGGCCGTAAGAGAATGCGGAAGAAAACCTCTGTTACAGTAAAGTCTTCATACACAACAGCTACTGTACAGTCGACACGTCCTCCTGACCTGTGACTCAGGTGTGACTTTAAATCTCTTGGCTCTAGGCTTCTCTTGTGTTGTGGGTTCAATACAGGTACAAGCATGTCAATAACCCCAGAAAAGGCAGTTTCTCAGTTAAACAAAAGATGTCTGAAATGTTCTTGTTCAGCTGTTAGCGCTATCTGTGGCGTTCGTCTTTGTTTTCAAAGGTTTTTTACGGGAAGCTCGAGCGAGGGGGGGGGGTGTTGGTGTGTTTTTGTTTAGTCACTCGGCATTCCCCTCCCACGAGTGACCCACGCTAAGAAGCTAAAACCGTGATTTATTACACTGTCTTTATCCTCGTGTCTTAGGACAGTGTCTTGTGTGCCAGACCTCACACTTTTATAGGCAGTGACAAATATGTTTATCCATCTCCCGGAGCCCTGGCCTCCCTCACGCACGGCACGTAGCAGGATCATTAAAATACTGCTTCCTCTGGCAGGAGGCCAGACGTCCGGAGTTCATATCGGTTCATCTCGCTCCACCGCTCACACATGGAGGTGGAGGCAGTCACAGATAGAGTCTTCTGTGAGACGAGAGGAAGGGTTAAAGCACTAAATATCGTGACGCTCAGGAAAACGACGCGAGGCTCCGGCCCGCAGACCTCCTGGACCGTGTTTCCACCCGACAAATCAGATCCCTTGTGGGTTAAGTGGAGTTCAGTTTGAGGGAAAAATTAAAAAAGACTTTTATGCATCTTATTGTGCACAATTTAGAAGTGCATACTGCTGCAAACGAATAAAATGGACTTTCATAATCTTTCATTTTGTACATGAGCAAGTATGAAAAATTGTGGTACGGTTTTTGTTTTTCATTGAACAAAAGTCAAAAACAATGTTCATAATGTGATATTTTCAGTCCTGTGCAGTCTTGTTTTTCCATCATTACGATTGACTTTAGTTGCGTTTGTAATGATGTTGCTATGTTCTGACTGTAAGATAGAGAAAAACTTGCTTAAGCTTTGATGTAATGCATTATTGCTTTTTTATTTTAGAATTCGCCACCTTGTAAAATAGTTACGAATTGCTGTGAGATCTGGCTTAATAATCCTAGATTTAAGAATACATTTATTAAACAAAATTTCGTATCGCGTCACCCTCAAACGCATTCAAATCCCATGTGACGTGATCTGTTTTTATTTTTATATCTGCAGTTGTGAATGTGTTTATAGTCTAGTTTTAAAGGTTTTTGCTGCTTATTCATGTCGACTGGTTAAATGTTTAAAAAGATACTTAAACATCTTCTCACATTCACAGGCAATGGTGGCGTGTTATCCGAGTAAAGGCACGGGTTACGTGCGTCACGTGGACAACCCAAACGGCGATGGGAGATGTGTCACATGCATATATTATCTTAATAAGAATTGGGATGCAAAGGTCAGTAAATCACGTCTAATCCTAAAGTCGGATCTAAAAACACATGAATTTGATGCTTTCTCGCTTTCTAAAGCATGAAGCTTTTGAGAAATCTCTAGAAAACGCTCACTGCAAAGTATATGTGCAACTAAACCCACATCATTTCGTTTTAATCCCATTAACCTCAGAGATTGTGATCTCCAGAGAAACCAGAAGTGTTCCTCAAGCCCTCACTGACAAAAACAATAAGAGTCATTCAAAAGGAAAAGAAATGAATATCAATTCTATAGATGGCAGACGTTTCCTGTGTATATATTATTCAGTTTATATTATCCGTGGACATTTTTTTTTACTTGTGCTGTCTGAGTTTAAACAATAGGTACAATAAAAAAATATTTACCACGTTTCCTGACCTTGTTGAGGAACAAAAACACTGGACAGACCCCATCTATACATTAAATTTGAACGTTATGTCGTAGTTTTGCACATTTTTGCTATTCAGAATTTTTTTTTTCATTTGTCAAATTATTAAAGGCTAAAAAATAAAAGGCGTTCTTAACTTTTACATATTCATGAAATAAATGGAAAATGGAAATTACAAGCAATTTTATTTCAGATGGTAAAATGTCAGGCTTTATAAGTGATTTACGCTTTATGTACTTTATATGTACCTATATGAGAACAAAACGACACCTTAAATGGTTTTGTTAGACTAATGTTTAATAAATCACATCAAATTTGTGCATATAATAATACTAAAATATGCATAGTGTGAAAAGAGTCGTGTTTTGAGTTGTGATCATGTGCGTGTGAGTCGAACGCTCTTCTTCGTGAGACGTGTGAAAGGTTAATTCAGTGATGTGTTTCCTTGCGCTCGGCATACGTCTCGTTCTCCAGCATGTGGCCTTTCCTCTCATCCCTCTTCAGGAAGGCCGCGCTCCGCTGACGCTTCCTATCGTAACCTGGCCTCTCATTGTTTGTGTCGCTCTGTTGTTTCTGCTAATGGAATTCATCATTATCACTAAAAAACCTCTAGTCACGTTAGCTTGATATCACGTTTATTTTATTGTGTTATTTTAAATAAAACGTAAAACATAACTTGACTGGATTTGTTTGTCTCACTGGGTTTAATAAAATCTTAAATATGAGCGTTGCATGTGGAAACACCACCAAACAAATACGATATTTTATACCTTCCGGTCATACAGTAGGATGACTTGTTTAGTGATAAAACGTTTTGATTTGTATTTTCAGGAACATGGAGGTTTGCTGCGAATATTTCCAGAGGGTAAAGCTCAGTTTGCAGACATCGAACCCAAGTTTGACCGCTTGCTTTTATTCTGGTCTGATAGACGAAACCCTCATGAGGTTCAACCTGCATATTCCACAAGGTCATAATCTCTAAAGCACAACCAAACACATTATACTGTAAAACTGTGTCACATCATGTTGTTTTTCTTTTCATTGCAGATATGCTATAACCGTGTGGTATTTTGATGCTGCCGAGCGAGCGAGGGCAAAAGAAAAGTACTTGACAGGTAATTCACTTCATTAATGTTGAGACCAAAAAAAGTAAAAAAAACTTGCTTGACGTCTTCAACAAATAAAAGCTCAGAATAGACAATTGTGTGTAATGTTTTTGTTTCTGATTCTTTTGGGTGTTTAAAGGCGCTGGAGAAAAAGGTGTAAAGGTGGAACTAAACAAGCCGTCTGATCCGAGCTAATCAAATGATCATTAATCCGGATTTTTCCCGGTTACCTGCTGTGTGAAAGAAGAGATGTTCGCTGCTGGAGTCCAAGACAAATCCAGACGAGTGAAGTATTGAAGTGACTGATATTTGAACTTCTGCAGTATTTTTCTGCATATTTTCCACAAAGCCAGCTTATTCTGGATATGACGTTGTAATTTAGATTTTGTTTTAGAAAGGTACAGTAATCTGTATTGAATTTACCATAATGCCTCTCATGTGACCGAAGTCACAGTGCTTCTAAAGACCTTTATCTTAAATGCAAAAAAGAGAAATAAAGCTTTTTTCCCCTTGCGTTCTCAGGTGAGTTTATGCATTTTGACGTCTGATGTTTGTGATTCAAGATGCACATGTATGCACGTTTATTTCTCATGACTGCATTTCTGCTGCTATGATTTTCTTTCAGTATGAACGGACACTCATGAATGTTTGGCAGATGCATGATGGGATGTTGCTGTTATAATTCTGCTTATCTTTCTGTTCTGAAATCAACAAAAAAATCCTGTTTGCATTTTAGAAAATGTTACATTTATAAATCTTCTGAATCAAGGTGAAAATCTTTATTGCAATATTAAAATGCAAATAAAAACAAGAATGTATTGTATTGTGACTAGTTTATTAAATATGCACACATTTGCAAATGATATCAAAAAAGTTTTACTTTTTTTAATGTGATCAACAACTCTTTGTCGAAAGGCTGCTCATATTAGACGCATATTATGAGCTTCATGTCATGTTAAAAACAGTTTAGATGTTTGTTTTTTTTAAACGTGGTAGTTTAGTAATAATAGATATATTTTTGTCATAATGATAAAATCTGTATATAATAATAAAATGGCCAATAAAGCACACTTAAATTGAAATTGAGAGTGAGTTGAACAAATACTTCTATCCATAGACATTAAAAAAAATATAAATCAACGTTTGTTACATGAGTGAAGAAAGTTTAGTTAAAGACTTTTGACCTCATTCAGTCTATTCAATAGCGATTTATACAGTGAAGTGTTGGAAGCTCAATATCGCCTCTCTGTGGTTTCAATTGTGAATTGAATTTGTGAGGTCAACAGTAAAACAAGTAAAATTGGATTTTTACATTTTTCTATTAAAGTAAAATATGAGTTTCAATAGTTTGCCTCCTTTTTAATTTGTCCTCTCCTTTTAATGTGCCTTTTAATTCTTTGAACAACATGAACTCTAATTGAAATAAATTAGCACTTTTTTAGTATGTGAAAATGTATTGTTGGTAATATTCTTTAACTTAAAAGGTGAAAACTGGTATTTTGATGCAACAAATATTGTACAACACCTAGAAAACTGATCTCAGATCTGGGCTGCCTCAGCGCTCATCAATGTCATTGAGGTGTCCAATCAAATGAAAGAAGGTGGGTGTATGACTGGCCAATCAAATGACGAAAGCAATTACTGACCAATCAAAAGAAAGAAGGCGGGAGTTACTGTCTACAAAAGCGTAAGTGGATGGAAGATGCAACTAAACGTTTAATATTTACGAATTAAATATCGACAGTAATATAATCCAGTGATGTAAACTAAAAAAAAAAAAGCGTTTTAATTTGGGAAAATATAAAGATTCATATAATGCAAGTTTGACGAGAGAAGAAATATTATATCGTTTTCGGCGTCTTAATGGATCAGGTGAGGAATGAATGTGAGAATATTGTCAATTAATTTTATGAACTTTCCTGATAGATCAACTTGTGTAAGAAAATGATCCATGAAACTCATGAGTTTAATCTTTACAACATTTACTCCGTGTGCTTCCGTCAGTGCTCGTCTTTCTCCACCTGGTGTCACTGTTTCATTGTATTTCATCAACATTCATCTTTTGACAGGTCAGTGTCATGCGATCTAAAGCTTTTAGCAGCAGATGTGTCGTGACGTCATTTTCCAGTTTCACAAGTTGATCACAACAATTCTTCGATGTAAATGTTCAGGTTACAGTTTAGATTTTTATCTGTAATAATCAAACATCTTCATTATCTCCAGTACAGAATCACTTCAGGAATGTGGCAGAAAGTTGTTTTGCTGTGCCTGTAACGTTTTGTAAAGCTATTTTAGTTATATTGCACTGCAAAAATCAGTTCAAACATTTAGATCTCAAAATGCAATAAAAAACATTTTATTTTCAAATGACAATGTAAGGTACAGAAAACCATCCATGTTTAAATCACGTGTGTTAACATTTTTCTAAATGTTCAGCTGCCATATTGACTTTGTGGATATAAACAAACCAATTATTTACAGCATATCTGTATGTTTTAATTTGTTAAAGTACCCAGTTTAACTTTTGAATTCATGCCTAACCCAATCCCTAGATAGAGAGGTTTAGTGAATGTGGTCTGGATTCTGTGGATGAGAGTCATTGCGTCAGCGACGCCGTAGAAAGACAAAATTCCTGCTTCGTGATCCACATACACTCCGATTCTGGAGCAGTTGGACAGTACAGGGAGATTTGTCTCTTTTTTATTATGACAGAATGTGAATCTGGAAGGTGAGCAGAATAAACTCCAGGATTGATCATTATATCCAAATCTACACTCATCAGCCATTCCCTTCCGACTAATGCTCTTATATGCCAATGAAACAGACGCTCCATAACTCCCCGTCAGTTCAATCTCACAGTAACTGTGATCGCTCACATTCTCCTTACACAACACCTGCTTCCAACCATGAAATCTGTCCGGATGTTCGGGATATTGATGGGTGCTGCCCGTGTCCTTAATCGCTTTGTTCCCTTCGGAGAGCCGCAGGTTTTTATTCACGGTGTTCAGATCCAGAGTGAAGTGACGGAAATCTGATGAGGAAAAACATCTGACATGAGGTTCTGGGAACAGACTTTTGAGATTTGGTAAAATATCAAGTAATATTTAAATTTCTATTGGCATGGAAATGCTGAACTTACATCTGAGATATTCCTCCCGATTGTCGTTTACAGGACCAAGAACTATCTCAACATTTTTCACTACGAACACAAAAAAAAAACGTTATTTTGAATAAATGATTGAAGAAAATGCTTTTGTGACATCTATATAAAATAAAAATGTTTTAAACTATATAACCAACATGCTTCACATTCTTTGATCCACACATCAGAACACAAACAACTGCGTCTTCATTTCACTGGAAATTTTGCCTACATATAACTTTTTGAAGTATTTATATATATATAATCGATTGCACATTTGTGATCATTATTATAACTTTGTTAAAGGATTGCTCATGGATTTACCTGTTGCAGACATGACTTTAATTTCCTCATTGCAGAAATTCTGTAGTTTGTCTTTAAGTTTATCAAGAGATTTCACAACATCATCGAAAGACAAAAGAGAACTGACAGTGATTCTGGGCAATTCGGAAGATCCGGAGAATCCAGAAATAAACCTGCAGCTCTATACACACAAACAATACATGCAATTACATATAAATACTATAATACAAGTATAAATGTGTGTGTTATTTGGGTGTTACGGTCAAGGCGTTTTCTCATATTTACGACATGTTACGTTCTGTTTTCTGAAGTCTCTTACCTGGAGGAAATGAATGTGATCATGAGTTTGTGAAAGTTGCTCGAGGTCAACGTCTCTCCTCCTCAGATCTTCAATCTCCTGCTTGAGTCGCTCTGAGAGTTCTTCAGCTCGGCTCACTGCAGCCGTCTCCTGATCTCTGATCAGCTGCGTCACCTCGGAGCGCCGTCTCTCCATGGATGAGATGAGTTCAGTAAAGATCCTCTCGCTGTTCTCCAGTGCCGTCTGTGCAGAGCGCTGTCACCACACAGAGAAACCACCATTACAATCCGTCCATTCACGCTGGAGTCTCGGACGTTCTCCTTCTCTCACCTTGTGAGACTCCACAGCGTCTCTAAGCTTCTGAAGCTCTTTCTCTCTCAGTTGGATCCTCTGCTTACATTTCTTTCTCATCTCTGCCAAATGACCCTGTTGAGAACAAAACAGACCTTTAGAAACTTTAGGAAAATAAATATCACTATTGTATCCAGTAGTGTAGCATTTACACAGAAATATAGGTTTAATATACATATACATAGTATCTAAAGCAAGAAGAATTACAGCCGTCACATAATTATGTCAACAAATAAATCCGACAATGCACCAGCAATAGTTGTCAGAAAATCAAGAATACCTGCATCTTGGTCATTTCTGCCGCAGCTGGTACGGTGTCATGGTTCCTGTGTTTGTCTGATACACACAATATACAGATACACTGCTTGTCAGTACGACAGAAAACCTCCAGAAACTTCTTGTGACGGTGGCAGATCATCTCCTGAAGTCGCCCGGTGGCATCAATCAAATTGTGTCCCTTTCCTTGAAAGACATTGTCATGTTGCTCAAGATGATTTTCACAGTAAGAGCTCACACACACCAGGCAAGACTTCACGGCTCTTTGTTTATTTTCATCGCAGACGTCACACCGCACATCTCCATCATCTCGACTCACGACCTTCTTCAACTTCTCCACCATTTCATCAAACACTACGTTCTTGGATAAAACAGGTCTCCGTCCGAAGGTCTTTCGGCACTGCGGGCATCTGTAAGCTCCTCTCTGTTCATCCTGATCCCAGTAGCATGAAATGCATCTCATACAGTAACTGTGTCCACAGGGAATAGTCACTGGATCCTTCAGCAGATCCAGACAGACTGAACAGCTGAACTGCTCCTGAGCCCACGAAATACTGCCTTCTGCCATTTCACAAAAAATATCCACACAGATCGAGAGAACGTGCGCTGTGCACAAAACACAATATTTATTCCTTTATCCCAGTAGTGAAGGTCACGTCATTTATCTCACTAACAGTCCGATTGTGAAACAGGTTCTTCTGCTGGGCGTTTTCTTCATTGCATTGTTTACGGTGATTTGATGCTAATGTCATAAAAGCAGCAAAAACAACGGACAAGGTTTGAAGCCAGACGAATATAGTTCCTTACACAAGAGCCACACGCATCTTTATTCTGTGCCATTCCATCAGACTCTGCGGAAGAAAATTAAGCGGCACTCGTAATTTATAAAACATGCTAATTCTGTCATTTCAGCGGTGTATTGTGAGCTTCATGTACAACAGTTAACTTACTGTAAACAACCATGAATATGAAAGTGCTGTAAGTGTTGCTCACCTTTGCTGCGTCCGAAATCAAGTATGAGTCATGAGTCATATGTCCAAAACTACGATAGGCGAGAAATACCGGATGGTCGACTGCTAGTGTGCGTCGGATGGACACTTAATCTCTATCCCATGATGCCACGGGAGCTGAGCTATTTTCACATTTAAAAAGTTAATAAGACAAATATAGCAGACTTTGTTTAAGGCGGATGTCTGTTTTCAAATGTAAGTACAGATTAATGAATTTCTCGTGAATAAATAAACGTTCGTGCCGACGTGCAGGTTGTTGTCAATACGTCATAGGTCAAAGAGCATAGGGGTCACATGACAAACATGGCGGACGCAGTACGTCCGAATTCTATTCATACTGCCCCCACTCTTGGTAAAACAGATGTATAAAACATTCAAATGGGTTAATAATACGAAAGCCCTTACTATGATTTCACTTTTTGAAGTTTTAAATTAATTTGATAAAGCCTCTTTTGTTATAATACAATTTTCCCCCTTTTTTTATTTAGGTCTTTATTATTTGCTTTGCTCATATGTAATTAATGTAAGCTCTACCTAAAGCTGGTTAATTTTTGTATATTTGAAAACTGGATTGTATGCCTTTTTTGTTTGTATGTGTAATAATAAAAATTTAAATCTACCCCCCACTCATAATATATAGAACGTACTGTTTTAAAGAGTAAATATTTTGTTAATTTTAAGGTCCTGCTTTGGTTTAAACGTGCGTATAATCTGACACGTTCATTTCATTAAACGCAGCTCTGAAGCGCTCGTTGTGCTATACTGTTAAACAGAACCTGATCCTGTCAGCAGGTGGCACTGTTTCAACAAACCTCATTTATTCACTACGCGAAATTAACAACTTATTTCTAAATTCCAATAATATAATAATAATTTGACTATTTTTAACGTATCTTTGCAGTTTTTGTGCAAACTTTATAGGAGACTTTCGTCATGGATTAAAGTGGGATACTGTCCTTTTTAATGTGCACATGAATGATGAACTGTGAACTGGCTCTATAGTTGGCAATGAAACTTAAATAAGCAGAGTATTGCTGGTTTCTGAATATAAATGTATTAAATATGAGGTAAATAATGTAAAATACAATGATAAAAAAACGTGTTGCCATGAAATGTAGGACATGTGTTGAATGTTATTCTCAGGGGGCCCATCTGCCAACATAGATTATATATGTACATTGAACAGCATTTAAATCTATAGCCTACCTACAGTAAACAGCACAAATTTGTCTTTAAAAAATGTCCAATAATATGAAATATAAATTCATGCACTTTCATTTTGTTGATGATAAATCCGTCATTTTATTCCAGATGTAGGCTACATGAGTCAACTCTAAATCATTTATTTCCAAACACAGACAAGTATATCATGTTTGCACAAGGGTGTGACAGAGTTGATTTAAGTCAACAAATAAAGCCTATTACACAACATATTTGTGTAACATATCTGGAACAGGCCGGAGTGGGACTCTAATTCAGGCCGGGGATTGAATCACTCATCCAGGCCACCAAATTAAGGAACCACAAACCTATTTTTAATCCTATTTTTTGTTACATTTTGTAATATTTCGTAACCATCACATAACGTGCTCATAATGTTTAATTAAACTGACAGTGCAGTATTTATGAGCAAAATTAATACATGTTTAGCTCGAGAAAGTAACAAGAAAACGAATTTTAAAAAACTTTATTATGTGGCCAAACCACAAAAGCATGTATAAAGGATTTATACTACAAGTCTTAAACTGAAGATTAATGATATTAAGTTTTATAAAAACCAAATATAAATAGGCTAGAATATAGGCTATGCTTCCATTGTATGTATGAAGGGAAACAATGCATAATTTCTCTTGCACTGACTGAGTCAACATCAGTTTTATGACTGTAAGTCATTCCCTTTAATTAGGCTACTATTGAGCTATATTACAAAATATATTGAATAATATTTTGTGCATGATCCCAACACATATGATTTAATGGCTTACTGTAATAAATATAAAAAAAATCTGAAATGTAGGCATTATAGCTGAAACCTACTGTACAGCTGGTTTTAACGTCGCCCGCTGAGGACGCAACATTTTACAAATCATTTTCTTAAACAAGTGGATTTACTGAAAGTCACGTTACCGTTCAGGAAATTAATTCACAATCGTGAAAACGGCTCTGTTTACTCTATTGTCTCGTCAGACTTACAACATTGCATTAAATTACATGAATCAAGTAACGCGCGGCGTTTGGATTTCTGACAAAACCAAACTGAAGGCGTTGATTGGCTTATGCTAACAGTAATGCCCGCCTTCTTTCATTTGATTGGTCACCCTTAAATGATTTTTGACATTGACGAGCGCTTTTGAAACTGAGTAGCCTGTGATCCTTACAACACTGTCATCACGGTTTATTCATCATGTATATAATTTGACATGCAGTAAAACTTAATTATCACAAATATTCTCTCCATTTTCCTCATAGGTGTTTATTATGCCTCTCTTATTTATTATGGATCTTAAAAATAAGATTTTTTAAATGATTTATTTAGGTTATGGAAACCTATTTTGATTAACTAAACATAACTTTTCAGACTCTACTGCCATGACATTTACTGCAATGTAAAATTAAAGTGCAATGAAATGTTTAGACAGTTTTAGTCTTCTTACCACTAAAATCATCTACCATTTCATTGGTTTTTCAAGCACATAAAATTGCAGACAAAGTTATCGTTCAGTCTTATTCAGTTCTCCACCAGGTGTCACTGTGTTTGTTAGTTGACTTTCACTGTATTTCTCTATAAATATTTGACTTCCAACTTAATATAAGAAATAGCCATATAGCCTAAACTAATGTAATGGTTTCATAATAGTGAAAATAAACTAAAATTAATAATTAAATATAAGTAATATTGCAAACTTATGTTAATAGACTCAGAGAGTGATCAAAGGTTAATAACAAAACTCATTCGAGCGGAGTTTTGAATGAAGGTTGAATGCAGATGGGACATTAAATATGATTTAATTGTGGTAAACTTTGTTCTGTTCATTTTAATTTGATCAATGTGTGTCTCATTGTTGACTGTGGAATCATGAGCAGGAAGTGAATTAGAACGACGGAATGAAAAAGACTTGTTTTTAAATCACTATCATTTTTCCAGTCTGTACATTTTGTACCTAATTTCTCAAACTTGTTGCAGAGCCGGAATTCATAAGGTAATAGGTGTAAATTACACTGTCACTGTAAGAACATACGAAATTTTTAGATAAGAACAGATAAGATTTCGATCATATTTTAAAACCGGAAAGTGCAATGCGTCTATGAATAACACAACAATGCGTTACATTTACATGCATTTATTTACAAAAATAAATTAAGGTACATAAAAACATCAATGTGTAAATTACACACAAATTAACAACTTTTAGCATTCATTCGCACACTATGACAATTATCTATACACACTGAACGTCACATATTTGTGAACACGAAACAAACTCGTGAAACTATTGTTATGCCAAAAATGATTTACAGCATATCTGTATGTTTTATTGAAGGACACAGTTTAACTTTTGAATTCATGCCTAACCCAATCCCTAGATAGAGAGGTTTAGTGAATGTGGTCTGGATTCTGTGAATGAGAGTCATTGCGTCAGCGACGCCGTAGAAAGACAAAATTCCTGCTTTGTGATCCACATACACTCCGATTCTGGAGCAGTTGGACAGTACAGGGAGATTTGTCTCTTTTTTATTATGACAGAATGTGAATCTGGAAGGTGAGCAAAACAATCTCCAGGATTGAACATTATATCCAAATCTACACTCATCAGCCATTCCCTTCCGACTAATGCTCTTATATGCCAATGAAACAGACGCTCCATAACTCCCCGTCAGTTCAATCTCACAGTAACTGTGATCGCTCACATTCTCCTTACACAACACCTGCTTCCAACCATGAAATCTGTCCGGATGTTCGGGATATTGATGGGTGCTGCCCGTGTCCTTAATCGCTTTGTTCCCTTCGGAGAGCCGCAGGTTTTTATTCACGGTGTTCAGATCCAGAGTGAAGTGACGGAAATCTGATGAGGAAAAACATCTGACATGAGGTTCTGGGATTGATGACTCATGTTGTTTGTGTCTTAAATGTGTCTTATATTTGCATTTACATTTATTTATTAAGCAAATGCAACATTTAACAATTTGTCAATAACTAAAACTGAAGCAAGGGAAAAATGAAAAAAGATATAGACAAAGAGTTCTTTGATTTGGACAAAGAAAGACAGGTGATGAGATGAATGCAGAGTAGGTGTGTCACTTTAACATAAAATTCAAATGAACTTTCACTTCATTGAAATAGAAACTTACATTTGAAATATTCCTCCTGGGTTTCCTTTGCTGGACCAACTATCTGAACATCTTTCACTATAAAAGTCAAAAGATATTTTAATTTCCACATCATGAGAAAATGAACATATACACCTTTGGTATTAAATGGATGAATAAAGAATTGCTCATGGATTTACCTGTTGCAGACATGACTTTAATTTCCTCACTGCAGAAATTCTGTAGTTTGTCTTTAAGTTTATCAAGAGATTTCACAACATCATCGAAAGACAAAAGAGAACTGACAGTGATTCTGGGCAATTCGGAAGATCCGGAGAATCCAGAAATAGACCTGCAGCTCTATACACACAAACAATACATGCAATTACATTTAATAAGTACTTGGATAATGTGTTTGTTATTTGCCTGTCAGCACTATGCCAGAGTAATTTAGGTGGTTTTAAAGGTGTAGTTGATCTCGGCTCTTCTAAGTCATTAAAGGTCCTAAATTCTTCTTTGTTATTTAAAGCACTAATACATGCAGCATTGTTACCTGGAGGAAATGAATGTGATCATGAGTTTGTGAAAGTTGCTCGAGGTCAACGTCTCTCCTCCTCAGATCTTCAATCTCCTGCTTGAGTCGCTCTGAGAGTTCTTCAGCTCGGCTCACTGCAGCCGTCTCCTGACCTCTGATCAGCTGCGTCACCTCGGAGCGCCGTCTCTCCATGGATGAGATGAGTTCAGTAAAGATCCTCTCGCTGTTCTCCAGTGCCGTCTGTGCAGAGCGCTGTCACCACACAGAGAAACCACCATTAAAAAAATGAGTGTGCTTCAAATTTATTTTAATAAGTATAGTCTATAGTCACAATATCAATGTACTAGCAGTATACTTGTACGTGAGTCTAAATTGGTCTACTTTTTATTTGATAAAAATATACTTTAAGTAGCAATAGTACACAAGTAGTTTACATTTGTACTGCAACTATACTACAAGTGACCTTATACTAATAGTTTTTACTAGTTCTGTACCAATGTTTGCAAATATGCTGTTCTTTAAGTGCACTTAACATCATACTAGTTTACTATTTATATATGAAGAGTTTATTTGCAAAAACAGAATGCTAAAAATGTTCAAAAAACATGCTTTTTTTATTGTGCTATCATGTTTTGTTGTGTTAGTTAGTTGTGTATGGATTTTCTTTTAAACAACCCAACTGCAGTTTGCCTAATATTAATTGGAATGCGCAATAATAAAAACAAAAAACATGATTTATTTTGGACAAATGTAATCTGTTTTTTGCAAATGAACTCTGCTGCATATTATTTTTGCACTTTGCAAGTACTATGTTTCTAGCTATTTTGATGAAATATACTGTACTTGAGGTATATTTGTTTTTTGTTTAAAGAAACTATACGCATATAGAGCACAGCTTATTTTTTGTATAAAGGCAATGAAAGTCTCGGACGTTCTCCTTCTCTCACCTTGTGAGACTCCACAGCGTCTCTAAGCTTCTGAAGCTCTTTCTCTCTCAGTTGGATCCTCTGCTTACATTTCTTTTTCATCTCTGCCAAATGACCCTGTCGAGAACAAAACAGACATTTTAATATCGCATAAAAGTTTGCAGAACAACATGAATATGCAGAAATACTATATAAATATGTTAAGTTTTATACCTGCATCTTGGTCATTTCTGTGGTGTCATGGTTTCTGTGTTTGTCCAGATGGATGTCATCAATCATAATGTGTCCCTTTCCTTTAAAGAGTTTCTCGTGTTGTTTAATGTGATCTTCACAGTAAGAGCTCACACACACCAGGCAAGACTTCACGGCTCTTTTTTTATTTTCAGCGCAGACGTCACACCGCACATCTCCATCGGTGCAGCGGGCAGAAGCGTCAGCTTGCCTCATGATTTTCTTCAACTTCTCCACCATTTCATCAAACACTACGTTCTTGGATAAAACAGGTCTCCGTCCGAAGGTCTTTCGGCACTGCGGGCATCTGTAAGCTCCTCTCTGTTCATCCTGATCCCAGTAGCATGAAATGCATCTCATACAGTAACTGTGTCCACAGGGAATAGTCACTGGATCCTTCAGCAGATCCAGACAGACTGAACAGCTGAACTGCTCCTGAGCCCACGAAATACTGCCTTCTGCCATTTCACAAAAAATATCCACACAGATCGAGAGAACGTGCGCTGTGCACAAAACACAATATTTGTTTCCTTCATCTCAGTACTGAAGAGGGATATATATATATATCACTGTATAGTTGTGAAACCGGTTCTTCAGGTGTTGTCAGGACTTTCTTACATAAGATCCATGTATAGTAAAGAGTATCTGCCCACTCGCTGTCTGTGAACATCAGTGTTGAATTACATTATGTGCATCATTTATGAGGAAGAGAAAGTCCAAAAACAATTCTGCTATTGTGAGCGCTGTACGGGAAGGTAAAACCATAACACAATACTCTTACTGTAAGCAATAAAAACAGACTATATATAAATCAGTGCAGATCTCTTTTATACTTATACAAACCATCTTTTGCAGAGAGCGCCGAACAATCTCCAGGACTATACACACTTTTTTTTTAAACACATTTTGTCTATACAATAGAAGTAAACCGCCATTGCTTGGTTACCAACATTCTTCACAATATCTTCTTTTGTTTTCCGCAGAAGGTTAGATGAACGCAAAACTGACGTGTTTTCAGTTTCACTTATATGGAAACAAGCAAACAAAAATTAAGGAATTGAAAGTTAACAAATACTTTTCCTTTTAAAACATACAGGTTTTCCTCTTGGGTTTCCATCGCTGGATCTGAACATTTTCACTATAAAAACCAAAAGACTTCTGCACTTTATTTTCCATGGCACGAGAAAACAACACGCTTCTAAAATGAACATATCCTACAAAGTCTCTAAAAAAAGTACACAAGTGCAGTTGGTAATTTAAACGTGTTAAGATTACGTTTTCAGACGTGCCCCAGATAGTAATCGACCCGCGAGCCCCCGCAGCCCTGCGGCTCAGAATCAGTATCGGCGTGTATTGCTCCAGGCCGCGCGGCCAGCATCCGGCTGCCGCACCTTCGTGTTTGCTTGTGTGAGTATCGCACCGGCCCGATTCTTGCTCAATGGATCTGGCTGTAGAGCCCGGGCCAGCTCTGGAAATAATTCATCATGTTTTTCATTGTGTATTTAAGTTTTAAGTTAACATTAAAATGGACTTTTTCACTATCATTTTAATCTTCAACATGACCTTACTCAGTCAATATTAAATGTTCTTTACATCATGTAGAAAACAGTAAAAATTACTCGTTGTGGGTTTTCACATGCAGGGTCCCATACAGTTCATCACTAATCACAAATCATATCTTTTCTATCACAATTCAAACATTATGGGGAAAAAATCATGTAGGCTATAAATGTTCATAGTGCTGAAATCATATTGTGACTATGTGAAACGCAATAAATAGCGTATCATGTAAGATATATTTTTATTTTTAAAAATGTTTGACTTTTAAAGGTGCACTGTCGCTTTAATTGAGCGCGAGTTCCTCTGCAATTTTGCGTTCGCACTGCTGCCTTTTTAAGTAGATATGTTGAAGATAAATTTCATCATTTCATCGTGTTTTAAGTTCGTGTTTACGTAGGTGGAAGACACTATCACATGCAGTTGATCTTTACGAGTGGCTGAGTGAAAGGCACTCAAGTCTGATCTCGCATCATCAGATAAGAGTGACGTTACCTGTAACGTTCTGTAGCTACTTCACGCTACACGAAAAAGAGGTTTCACATGAACATGCGTTATTGCACGCGCGCATGGTGAATTGTAATATATAGTCAGTGATCAGTTCGAAGAGGAAAACATTTGTGAAAAGAATAAAGAAATGTGTTTAATAATAGGAGCATATGAAATACACAATGAACAATGATTCGCTTTATTTGTCTCGAAATTCCTTTGTGACGTGCCTGTGCCAAAACCCGTTTGGAATTCACCCGTTGTGTTTTTTCACGCGGACTTTCCGTAGACTATACTTCCGCAGAGTCTGCGTTTCTTTACATTTAAAAAAAGACATCGTTTGATTTGTATGCTGTTTAGCCTAAGGCACCGCACACATTTTTGCCATATAAAATCTTTTTGACACGTCTCCAAAAGAAGGTATTTGTTCAGGTTTTACTAAATTTGTTTTTAAAATAGTACACCCGCATGTTTTATTGTGCTAAAAGTAGTGGTATTTTGGTGCATATTGGCAAAACCATGGTTTTACTATAGTAATTGTGTGAAAACACCTCACACTTCACCTGCAGAGGTCGCTGCTGTACTGCAAAAGAGCTCAACCTTAAATCTCATTCATTCTTTATGAAATCATACGAACCCTTTTCTCCTTTATTATTAAAATACGTGAGGTTTATCTGAATCTAGTGACAGAAACTAAACAATGTAGTCTGAACAATTCAAAAACATGATCGTCATGAACCAGATGCGTTTTCATGCTTTAAACTCATGACAACAGGGTGTGATAAACTTGCATCAAATTTCTCAAACGTGTCTGAAAACTTCCGTGGCCAGAAGCATCTGCATTCACATACTGTGCATGTTTATGACCTAAACAAGAAAACATGTCTGAGAGATTCCAGGCACTGACTCTTACAGCACTCATGGTATTAAATAGCTCAAGCTGGAGTGCAGTTTCAGACAGCACTATTGATTTTCATTGTCCACACCGAGAGACAGCAGATGCCCATTACATGTGGAAAACTGAGAGAGAAAATCAATCATCAAGCGAGTTGTGCCGTGTGATGTGCTCATTCTGAAACTAAAGATGATCTCACACAAATGACAGTGTAGATATATATTTAAAGTGCAACAAATGGCTTTCTATCCTATTTCACTTAAAGCACGCAGTGACAAAAATCAGCACCCAGTCACTCTTTTATAATGCAATAAATCACACGTTCTCCAGAACATTTACATTAAATACATCGTCTTAAGTAAACTTCATAAAACTGAACACGCTACATTGCTTTCTGCAGTAAAAACAGATTTACCTTGAGGTGCTGGAGCTGTCAGCGGACGCCTCGGGAAGTGAAGATTCAGATCAATATGGAGACTTGATGTTTATCTTCCTCTGAGATTCTGCCTTAAGAAATAAGCAGAAATGCCAGATACGGTAACACTGAGAAAAACAAGCAGAACCCCATTTACAGTCTAAACCCGACAGAATGACGCTGTGCACATCTTCACTCTTTTTCCACCTTCAAAGTACATCAGTTATGTTGAGGAAAAACCTCAGGAGCTGTAAAGTTGTTAGTGGATACAGATGTAAAGTGTGCACTTTATGGGAACATTAAAGTGTTGATGTTATTTACGTATATATGAAGAGTTTATTGTACATTCCAAGTAATATCAATCAAACTGCAGTTTTGATTTAGTAATAATAACTCAAATAAATATCGCTCACAAACACAATATAGCATGATGATAAAATACATATTTGAAAATAAACTCTTCATATGTTGAATAAAGGTCTGTGGGGAACATCTATATCTAAAAACAATGATAATAGCATAAACGACAGCACCACCTGCAGTTCTCAACTCTTTTTGTCATGTAGCCTTAAGTGATTCTCTTAAAAAAACTGATATCTCAAGTGAAGCCATCTGTCCAGTAGCACCTGAACACATTCATTATAAAAATCTTTTTTAAGAGAAGATTTCAATTCTTTGAAGGGAGATATGACCTATAGTGTGCTATCAGTATACTTCCTTTAAACTTAAATAAATATAAAAGTATACTTATACTATATAATAATATATAGATATAGACTAAAGATCAAAGGTTTTGGGACACTCACTTACACGTGTTCATATTTTTCCACCTTTTAGAAAAATAATAAACTCATCAAAATTATGAAATTAAACAACTATGGGGAACTATGGGGATTATGTTGTAATTAAAAAAATGCAAAATAAATGAAAATTATATTTTCCTTTCTTCTGAGGGTCTTACCTTGATAGTTTGTTTTATCTATTCTGTGCTCTTATTGGCTGTTCTTTCTTCATTATTCAGTCAAAGTTATCCATTTTTTATTAAAGAAAATGTTAGTTTTGTCACGAAAAATGTTTGGAAAATTATATTTTTGTCTACTAAACTAATTTCAGATATTTAAGCAAACACCTCAGATCAAAAGATTTTTTTAAATAATGAGAAACAATTTCACTCAAGTGTCCCAAAACCTTTGACCGCTAGTGTACATCATACATACTTTAATTGAAAAAGCAAATAAGTATACTTGAGTAACTTTTAATGTACTAGTTTGCTCCTTTTACAGTTACAGAATACTTAAAAGTACATTTTATAAACTAGAAAGAGGACATTTACAAGCATACTAATACATAACATATGCTTGAAACGATACTTCGCTAAAGTATATATGAAGTAAAATCAACTTTGAAGTAACTTTTTTTGTAAGGGTGGTGGACCTTATGTGGTTTTAACACACTTTCACCCAAATACGCTACGAGTTTCAAAGAACTTTTTGACAGTTCTGCACAATCTACTGCCAGAAAAAGATTGAATGAATCTTTATTTTTGTATACTCGGCTTTTTGGAGACATGTCAATAGCCACAGTTTTCCTCGAGGGGGCACTGTTGATCCAGGACAGAAAATCGTTTTTAGGAAACAAAACCAGTGTCAATAATAGTCAGATGAAGAATATTTACAATGAAATATTACAATTGATGTCTACTCACAGATAACTGAAGGATGTAATTCTGCCGCAGATGTCCTCTAAATCAACATTATAAAGTAGGTAAAAGTTTGATTGAAACAATCTCTGCTTGTTTATCTGAGCAACACTGATTTATGCACGAACCTCCTTTAATCCGAATATAATGATCTCATATTTACAATCATCTGTCATGACTTCAGAGAGGCTACGCAATGTAATATTACTGCTTGTCTTTTATAACAGTTTGCTATTAGGAGTGTGACTATGATGTTCTGGTTATGCAGGCAGATCACTAGGCTTCCATCCACACAAACCTGAAGAAAAAGCACCAGCGCAAATATTTAACAAGTTCTTCATAGGTCTCAGTGTTTCGACACAGTGCGTTTCATTCTCTCGCCGAGCATCTAGAGTTTCTTACGGAGTAACACACATTCAGACGGATCATAAACCAGCCACTTCACTGGGCCTTTTCTCTCCTGAGTTCAGTGGCATCCATCATTCTTCCCTGGGCATCATGGGAAATGTGTTCTCTGCGTTAACAATGACTTTTCTAAAAATACCCTCTCGGCTGACAGAGATAATGTTTCAATCATGTTAAACCGGACCGCTTCTCAACAGGTGGGCTGTGACCTAAAAATGAGTTCGGAGAGACTCGCAGACAGCATGGAAACCATTGAGAAATGCATAATTTGTATAAGATAAACGATTCCAAAATACTATATTATTCTGTATAGCAAACGATTTGCTGTCATTTATGTATTCATAAAATTATACACAGATCTGTTCCACATATTCCCATAAGAAAAATTAACATCTCTAACATCTCAATTATTTCTCCTTGACATTATTTTACCTCTACAATCTACATTCATTTACACTTCAATACACTTCATGTGTTTCACTCGCATTTGTCTCTCTCGTATTTCTTCAATTTGAGAAGAAACATCTCAGACTAAATGAAACACTCCAGCAAATCAACGAAAGAGAAACATCGGAGCAATATTGTTTTGCTTTAAATAAATGCAACCACGGCTTGAATAAACGTGGCTCGCGTATGTGTTGGGAAGCGGTGATATTTCACAGGAGGGTCCGGGTGCGCCAGGTGGGCTTGTGTTTTAACAGAGGTCTTTGTGCTTGGGAATGTTCTCTGGTTTGACTGATGAAAGGCGGATCCTATAGTGAAACCTCAAAGGTGATGTATCCTGGTCTTTCAGCAGCTTCTATAATTACCTCCATAACCTCCCACAGACTTCACAATGAGCTCTCACATATTGATTTCTCCAAACAATTGGTAAAAACCCTCCCACTCGCTTCTGTGCATGTCGCTGTGTGTATTTGTCATTTCCAAAATATCAGTGTAATTCCAATTATAATTGAAACTGATCCCAAATACAATTCTGCCTAAAAGAAAATGATCCTATTTGATCCTTGCAGGATTCGTTCTAAATGATATGTTTTAAACATGAAAAAGATTTATTTACTTACAAGGCTAGTCAGCAGCAAGAGACTCATTCATTGGCCAAAACACGCTCATAAGATGATGTTCTATCCATTTTCCTGGGAAAAAGACTATATTTAACATGCATAATGTACAGCTGCTAAAATACATTTGATCATGTTTAAATGCAAGCATTGTCATTTAATGGGGTCTAGCCTATATATTTTCCTTTATCATTAACACAGAACAGAAGCAATAAAATCTTTTGTCTGGATTGGAAACTCACGATGATATTCAGCAGATGAGGTGAAGGTGAGAAGCAAACACTGAACTATGTGAAAGTGATAATGAGCTACAAAATGATTTCATTAATCTCTTCTCACATTTTTCTCCTCAGCCTTCCCCTCCCCGACAGCCGCTGTCTGAAGTTACAAACCAAAATGGCCGCCGCCGGTGACTCATCGGTTTTTGTTTTGGTCTTTCTGAATGCTGATTGGCTCTGGGGACTCCATGGGATTTTATTGAGACTTCAAAGGATGTTGGTATAATAATTATAATATTTTTGTTGGGTATCTTATATTTCAACTGGAAGAGGACAAATTTGGGTTATGACGTTTTATAATTAAGATGTTGAATGTGTGAATATATGTAATTTTCTTACTTCTTTCTAATTCAATTCAATTAAATTAGATTATTAATTACATTAATTTATGATTCTTCAACTGACATGCAACTTGGAAATGCAATATTCTGCTGTGCCCATCTTATAAATATGATCCTTCCAACATGACTTTATATGTCTTAAAGACATAAGATCTTTAAAAAGAGATCAGGTCTGTATGGTATGTTAATGAAAGCAAGTTTGTGTTCTACATTCTTCCTTTGTAAGATCTTAAACACAACTCTGTATCCCTGAGGGCATTGGCTTTAATGTGGACAAGCTGTGTCTCCACCACTCCATCGCATTTTCTCATTTGCAGTTTCCAGGTATCAAGACGTGAATTCATGAGAAATTTCCATCTTATCAATTCCTGCAAGACCAGTCTTCAATTTACAGAGAAATCTGGTGAAGTTTACTTAACGTACAAATCAAGTCTCCAATTGATAATAACACAAAATTGTCATCCTATTCTCCATCAAAATCTTCTTTTATGTGGCGATAAAGGAAATAAATAAAAGAATATTTCATTATGTATTACAAAAAATTTAGCCTAATCATTTCCTGTGTACTCATAGTTTTAACTCATTGATACATTTTTAAAATCATTCGTTAGATTTAAGAAGGTAAAGACACAGAATATTAGCACATGATTTGGTTTTTGAGTATAATCTCTTTAAAAGGGTCGAGGGGTCTGATCCTGAATGTAGAAAAAACCCTCGTTTCAGACTTCACAGAAGACACAAAGGAGGTGTGACCTTTGCCACTTGAGTTTCAACACGTAGAGTCACATGTTTGGTATTGACAGCCATAACCAAACCCCTCATATTCTACTCTCGCTAGTAGATTTAATTTCCAAATCTTTGTGTATGAAACACGAACATAAATATGTTGTTTTTAAAGATCATACCTCCACAGTTTAACAATTTGTTTGTCAAACACACACGACTTGGACAGTATGTAGCAACATTTACTTTAGCTCGGGTTATTTTTAAAGCACACTTGCTGTTGTAAACCACTAATGGCTTCATGGGTGCGACGCCAAACCAGACCTGAACCTCAGTGAGCTCGAGCAGCTTGAGTTAAATTGACAGATATATTCTGAGATGCTCTTGAGTTTAGTCACCACGTCAACATTAGGGTTTCTAGTAATGAATGCTGCTCTTTCACAGCTCCTATATAAGACGTCTTTATTAACCCCACGTGTGTTTTTAAAACATTCATAGGGTAATGCCCCCGATCGGCCGTTTCAGCTTTCCATCGCTCAACACCAGGTCTCTTTCAGACAGTTTAACAGTATATCATGTTGTCTTTTAAACGTGACAGCTATAACACCTGGAAAATAAAACGTTTTACAAGCTTTGCCAGAACGGGCAGAACATCAACTTGTTTGGCAAAAGATCAGAGAGAGACGTTTGTGTCAAAACAATATTTCAGAAGTGGCACGCTGTGTGCTTTCTAACACAGAAGTTGTAATACAATCCCAACATTCCAATGTGTTCTCAAGGATTCCTGGTAAGACTTTTTCCGTTTCAGAATTTAGACGTAGTATGCTCAAGATAAAAACTTTACCCCAAAGGTGAACATTTTATTGCTCAGATGTTTCTCATAGTTCTCACCTGTATCAACTTTGTCTCAGATGTTTCTCCTCAAATTGCTCAGAAGAAATAAAAACAAATAATTGAAACACATAAAGAGTAGGAAGGTGTAAATGTTTTTTTTTAGATTATAGTCATCTGAACTTAATTTAGTAAGTTAATCCAATGGTTTTATCCAATCTTGTTGAGTTGACTCAATTATGTAAGTTATCTCAACTTTTGGAAGTCTGTAAAACTCAATGCAAAAAAGAAACTTAAAAAGATGAGTTTAAAAATTGCAGATTTTTTACAGTGTAGATTGTTGAGGTCAAATAATCTGGATTTGATGAGAAATGTTTGAGTTCATATTGAGATCTTCATTAATATTGACTTGACTAATCTGAGCTCAGTTTGTTGACATCTCTTCTGAAATTCTAATGACAGAGACATTTGTGAGATTTCTGCCTCTTTTTGAAGGAAAAATATCTGAGACGTAGATGAGACTTAAGCAAAAGTTTACATTTGTTCTCCATTTAATCTCATTGAGAAATAATTGAGTTATTAAAGAGATGTAATCTTAGATTTTTTTTATGGGAAACAATTGTAAATAAATGAACAAATGTCTATGACAAAATTATCAAACATTTCCCTTATGTAAGAACAAAAATGTCTTTCCAGTAAAATGGAAATATAGGACCGTCTGAAACAGGAGTCAGGGGCTCCGTGACCAACGCGTTCATCTCATCTTGCAGTAGCAGAAATGTTATCTCTGATGCCTTCAGGATGTTTAATAACGCCACCTTTCCAAACTCCAAACTAATAAAATCTGTCCAAGGGGTCAAAAACCACAAAACTAAAATCTGCAAACCTTCAGGGTACAAAATGATGACAAAATAGATACCATTCTTGATGTACCTATAAACACTCAAGTGATAAAGCTCGAGAAAGTCGATATAATGCTGACTTGCTGTACGGAGTGATTTCAGTTCACTGCAGAAATGTTCGCTGATAATAGCACAAGGCCAAAAAAACTAAAAGATTAGAAGCACTGGAGGATCCGGTCTGGAGCAATGGAGCGTCAAAAGTCAATGGATGCTGGTCATTAAAAAAACAATCAATGTTTGAAACATGTTAAGCTTAAACTACAGCACAGAAAATAATTTCAGCTTCTTTAAAATCCCTTAAAACCCAAACTACAGTACGACAACTACAATGATCTGCTGTATACGTGACACATGAGATTTAAACATTAGACAAACTGCTGAGGGATTTGCTAACTGACCTTGTCTGTGTTAAATTATTTCCACTCTTTCAACACTGTCGTAATGATGATGTAACGCCGGTAACTTTCACACAGAGACATGACAAAGCACTGTTTACATGGATCAAACTCAACCCTTATGAATGATGATGATGATGGATCTTCAGAAGTTGACTAGGACTTTTAAAGGTGCAACTTCAAAAAGAAAACATGGTTTTACTTTACTTCTTTTTTCCTTTTTCCTACCTTACAATTTTCCTTTTCATGATTTTTTAGTGCTTTATTTTTTAGTGTTAATCAACATTATTACACAAACGCTGTTGATGGATCTGAACTTGCATTGAACTCAGAACATTCTTCAAAAACAGACGTTCCTCCTCAGACATCGGGGAAGTAAAATCAACACTGCTTTACAATGGATGGGCGCTGACAGATGGATTTTTGGCAAGGACACGAGTCATTTGAATGGGCTTTCAAACAAAAGTATGTATTTTCTTGGCTAGAGTTGCAGGAGCTTAGAATATGTAACTATTTTATGAGGTTTAAGGACAAAACTCACACACAGAGAACAAAGCTCGTCTACTTCAATCCCGTCTCCAAGAAGTGGAACTTCTGGGCTGAAATCGAATTTGTCTCGTGGGTCACATGACTCTATCCATCTCATTGAGGGCATGTCAGAATGTTCAGGCTGAAGCGTAATTCACAGCTCATTGTGACCCTGTGGCATCTCCTCGTGACCTCTTCTGCCTGTCAGACTGATCTGAGAACAGCATCAGACAGCAGCGGGATAATCAGCTTTGTCTCTCACTCACTGCAGCTTTAATAAGACTATTGATTTTAGAAGCCATCGACCGGCAGGAGAGGCTGCAGGGGACGACAGACATGTTTACAGGATTTCCTTTGTCTGAAAACTGTTGTTGTTATTGAGAACTGGAGGAGTAGCAAAGCCTGGGGAAGAAACACAGTACAGCACAGTAAACTGAGTAAAATACATGAGCCAATGTCCACAAAACCAGCAACACATATATGACCATATTTGACATACCATAATATATGCATGCTTCTCCGATGTACTTCAAACAATAGCATGGCATCACCGTGGTACACATTTGAGAAAACATGCTATAACTAAAGTATGTCCAAAAACACCATGATACAAAAAAATATCATGATATTACTTTAGTACTTATAAAAAAAAACATGATACTACTATGGTAAATGATAAACAAAACAAAACAAGGTATTACCACGATACACATAGAAATCATGATATTAATAGTACATGTACAAAAATCACGATATCACTATAGCACATGTACAAAATCGTGATATCACCATAACACATGTACAAAATCATGATATTACTATAGTAAATGGTCAAACCCCATGGTATTACCACACATAAAATCATTATATTACTATAGCACTTGTAAAAAAAAAATCATGATATTATTATAGTACATATACAAAAACCATGATATTACTATAATAAATGTAAAAAACCAACAACATGGTATTACCACAATAAAAAATATCATGATATTAAGATAGTACATAGCTCTTTTCTAACTGTAGATAGACAAGTCAATATTTTGTTGTGGAATCATATAAACATAAACTACATAGTACTACACACACACACACACACACACACACACACACACACACACACACACACACACACACACACACACACACACACACACTGTTGTGTCCTGTGCCAGGCGTCAGATTCAGAAGAATTCAGTTACATAACCGCTTCAATCACACTGATGTGATGAGTAGTTTTCCTCCAAAAACTAAACTGACCCATCTGTTTCATAACACTCGCTGACAGTGTGTGTGTGTGTGTGTGTGTGTGTGTGTGTGTGTGTGTGTGTGTGTGTGTGTGTGGAGAGAGAGAGAGAGAGAGACTGGACCTCACAATTGGTCAACAAACACATCAGACTCAAGCGGGCGTTCTGATTCAAGCGAGCTGGGCTTTCTGAAACTGTAGAACTCAATGAGAATCTGCTGCAGGAAGAGCCACAGCGGACTTTCTGCAGTCATGATCTGCCTTGATAATAAGTTATTTAAATCTGTAACAAATCAAATTAATAGCACTCAAACGCTGGTCAGATGGGTCTTTTCTTTCCAAATGGGTGATTCTTGGCTAGAACAAACAACAATATGGCTGACAGTCAAAAGTCTGCCTCTGCAAGATGAGTTAAAGGCAAACAGCCAGGAACAGAAAGCAACTTCTGTCTCACCACCAAAACCCCATGCATGTCACTAACACAAGACAACAAATGTTCATGTATCCAAGACAACAAATACTTCATATTCGTACGTTTCCATCCAGGAACCAGCACGGACACAAATCATTTCCAGAGTTACAAATCTTCCCAAACTAAAGCTGCTCCCATTGGACGCTGTCCATTAAACATGTGATGAATGAGTCAAAACAGTGGCTCAGTATATCTCCCAAACCATAAATGATTCTCTGTAATATATCAGCTGTTGAACTCAAGAAAGTCTTGGTTGTTAAAGGAACAGTACCACTAGTAAACTAAAAACAACTTGCACTGATTTTATTTCACAAATCATTATTATTTTACTAAAGCTTACTCCTGGCTTGATATAAGCCGTGTCTGTGAAAACACACCAAACATTACTCTCAGATAGTGAAGAAACTTGGCCGGTATATTAACGTCTTATGCTGGTGACCCGACTTCCATCCTGATGCTGATCTGACACAGACATGAAACACTTCAGAACATTGAAGCAGTTTTGTTATATAACTGTGATGTTTACTGGCACTTGCATCTGTTATTAAAAAAATCTCAAAATGAAAACATGATGTTGTGCAGTTAGCGTGAAGAAATATCAAACAAACACATCAGCTGTTCTCCACTAACTGAGGTTCACAAAACCTGTTCAAAAATTTAGTTTTTTACTTAATTTATACACCTTATCTTCTATCTTATTGTTCAAAATTCATCACCATGCATTTTTATTTTGAAGATGTCATATTACTGAAGCAAAACCTGATGGCTTCGTAAGGTCAGCATTGCATTTGTTCCATGTTAGAGATTGTAAGATTTCTAAACAATCAAGAAAAGCTTCAACAAAAATAATTGAAATATATTTATTCGTTGAATATATATGAAATGTAAAAATATATGCAATGTTAACAATGGGATTACTGCCGAACAGACACATTTATTTTGGTGTAAATTCTTTGTTACCTCTCTAGAGTACTGAAGGTTATAGCATTGAGGCAGTATTAATAATGTCAGGTGCGCTGGAGTCTTAAACTTCATTCACAAGCGTTAAGGACTTTCACAATCATCTTATATTGGTCGGGTTTACAGAGCCCACGCGGTGACCGGACCATCGGCTAAAACAGCTCAAGGGCACACGTTCACTTCATCAATCAATCATCTGTTACCGGCCTTCAGAAACACAAATAAACAACATGTCAACAGAGAGAAACTGGAGTGTATCATGAATCTATGTGAGCGGGGGGGTTGGACTGAGAAAGGAAAGTATCTTTTACATCTGAAACACAGTGCGGATTGAGCAAAGATGTTCAAAAATGTGTTTTTGCACTTGGTTTTAGTTTTTAACAGATGCACTGGGTACAATTGACTTGAAAACTATAATCTGCAAAACTAACATGCGTACCCTTATGAAAATTACTACAATAACACCAAAATGTGTACTAGAAAGTAAAACTTGAGCATACAACTAACTAGTTTTGTTGGGGGTTAAGCTTGTTTTTACTGCAATGATACTACACGGTAAAAAGAAATTGTATTGTAGTCAAATAAACTTAATTTAGTAAATTAATCCAATTTGTCCAATCTTTTATGTTATCTCAACTTTTGGGAGTCAGTGCAACTCGAAAAATCCAATGCAAAAAAGAAACTTAAATAGATGAGTTGAGATATTTACAACATACTACTAAGTAAGTGTATAGATATACTGATAGTTCACTAGTATTAGTTCAAAACTTGTTGCACATTTTATAGTTTGTGAAAGTATACTTTGAAGGATACTAGTAGATTTTATCTTAGCATAATACTTAGAGTATATATGTGAGAAGTACATAGTAAAATAAGTAAATTAATATTTTAAGGATTAAAGGATGCTCACAAATCTTCATAAAACCACTTGAAAAACCTTTTAACTGGTGGTGGACATCACAGAAAAACCATTTTACACCAACCATAAAAGTTGAACTCGGACTCGGTTCTACATTCCGGCGTGAAAACAGTTTAGGAAACAACCGAGACAAAATGGAGCAGAACGAGAGAGGGAGGGGACCGCGGCCGGCTGAATTGAAAAGTGAATTCCTAACCTCGCTACGAAATTGGCATCCCGGCGGAGCAGCAGCTACACAGTAATCTTTTCAAAAGCCTGGGTTTGAGTGCTCGCCAGGAAATAAGGCCAAGTATTTTTTCATTTGGACCTGGCCCGCCAATGACCCTCCCGTCAGAAAGAGACGGAGCGCTGAAAAAACAAAAGAGCTGGCACGACACCGAACGGGTGGGCCGGGACGAAGCGTAGTGCGACAAACATCTGCATCGGCTTCCTGCGGAGCACAACGCTTGATATTGTTTAAGTTAAAAAAGAACAGTGGACGCTGCAGTATAAACACATGATCTGTCAGAATTTATATCCTTCCTCTTTACAACACGTCTCCAGTGTTGACTTTCTTTGAGCCGCGGCCAGAGAGGGCTTTTCGCAATATAAAGAAACAAGGAGGAGAGCAGGACACGTGCTCGGGCGTTTGAGGCTGCCGTGGTTTTGTTGATCCTACCAAAACACACAAAATTCAACAAGCAGGGGCCAGATATCATGTGTCCGTGTGATGTTTAGTATTGAGGCCCCACTTGGCTGTGGAATGACTCAGGAGATCCATTCGACAGAGAAAACCTCGTGTGTTTTACGCTCCCCCCCCAAAAAAAGCCAGATATCCGCCAGCGCCTCAGACGTCTGAACTCAATTATCCTCCCACAAAGCTGCTAGAATCCCGTCAAAGAGAAAAAAGTGGGAGCGGGCGGGACGTTTGATGTCGCCACGCAATGTTTGACAGGGAACAGGAGGGGTTTGAGAAGAAAGGTCTGCGTGAACTTGCCTGCCCCTGTTCAACATTTGGAAACAAGGCTCGGGGAAACAAATGCCACTGGATTAAATGCAGCTGTTTAGCTGAAGAAACATGATTTTAAACGGGGCCGTATGTGCCAAAAGAGTCTTACCATGTCACATGCTGCCGAGCAACCGACAATCCTCATTTAACTACATTCAGAAAAAAGAAAAAAGTAAAAAAGTGATTTAAAATACATTTGATATCATTGAACATTGCGCTTTAGACAAACTCAAGCGTTTCATAACATCCACAGAAATGAAATGGTTAACTGTATTTCCTAACAGCACAGTTTGTGTTAAATCCCATGAGAGCGATGCAAGAATCCGTGAGTCAAATAATGAGCTATTGTTTGCTTCGATGCTACACGCTTCATCCTGAATTAAACCTCCGCGTAAACATATTGAGCAACGTTCATGACGCAGTGTTGCGTGCTTTAGAGGAGGTGAAATTCAGAAACAGGAAGAAACAGTTTTTCATTTTGGCTTACAGTATGTACTCAGCAACCCCTTCTGTAATGTTAAACATCATCTGTAATTTTAACTGTGAGCCCCAGTCAACATCTGAGCTAAACGCAGCGATGCTGCAGCGTTGTGAGAGCGTTGTGAAAGTGTTGTGAAAGCGTTCCATGCAAAGAGATTGTTGGGCTGTGATGTCATCTGTCACCATTCGCCAGGTGAAAGCGTTACCATAGAAACACCTCGGCTCAAGGAATGTTGCCATGTGGATCTCCAAACACTAAACGGGAAAACAAAAGAAAAACATAAACTTTAAATGTTGAGTTTTAAAATATATATTTATATGTATAATATTATCTCTTCCACTCTTCCAAATGTAAGTTTGCTCTTTCATAGGTGTTTATCTGAATATTATGAGCTAGCCTGCTAATAACAGAGAGAATAACAATTCTTTGGCTCTCTAGACACAAAGCTTATGCATTTTAACACATTGCAACACATTAAACTATATGGAAGATTGAACCTAAAACAGCTGCCAAATTCACCCTTGTCTGGTCTAAACAATGGTGTATTTCTTCAGTGAAACACATGAAGAGATGAATGTCTGAGTCAGTGTTTGCTATACAATGACAGCAGATGGTTATTTGTATTGCCAAAAATAATCTATAAAAAACACAATAAAAATCCCCATTCCAAACCTTCTGATGTAATACAAGAGCTTTGTGTGAGAATCATAAATGTATCATTCACTGAAAAAACTTCATTCACGTTTTCACCAAAATTAAACGCAATAAAAGAAAGATCACGGTACAGAAGTACATAGATAGCGATGACAGGATCCTCATATTCATCCTGATGAGAGACTGAAGTCAACAGCACCTGTTTGTCCAGCACACCTGCACTCAATCCCTCACACCTGGATGAGCGGCAGTAAACGTGGCCGGATGGATATGACGGAAAAACATTTACAGATCAAAACTGATCAAAGAAATAAACGTTCATTTTGCTGTTTCTTTTTTTTACGACAAAACATAAATGATAAAAATGTTGTTAACAAACAGGTAAATGTGATCACCTGTGTTGAGGTGACAGATGAAAGACATGTTTGTATATCACATACAAAGTTGTTGGTCCGGTTAGACGGGCAGTTGTGTTTGTTTCTGACGCTTCTGCAGGCAAACAGCAGCATCTGAAACACTGACAAAAAAGAAATGATTTCATTGAAATTATTATTGAAAATTAGAGTCTGATCAGGAAATCATGTTTCATGCAGTCATGACAGTGAAAGTGTTTGAAGAGCACAGATCCAAATGATGCCATCATCCCTGTGGCATGTCTTCATGTCAAACGGTCTGTGATTCAGAGCAGCTCGTGTGTCGCCGGCAATCTGTTGAGATGAGCAGACACAACACATGCATGTGACATGAATGAGTAATGTTATTATGCAGAACATGCACGGATGCATCTGATGACATGAACACATCGAAACATCACAGTCTGAACACGTTACATCGTATTTGACATAATCCGTTATTATGATAAATAAGCACTTTTCACAATCATGTATGTGTCAAGCTATAGCATTTATCTATAGCCCTATAGAAACCCTACGTTCCCGTCTGGTTAATAATATCCACGTTTACCAGGACAATGTAAAGCAATCCGTCGCAGCTGCTTTCTGCTGTCGAGCGGTTGTCATGGTAACTACATGGACAGTTGCGATCGACCTCATGTTCATCCTTTGAACAGATGCTCCAGTGATGTTGTGCATGTAGATGGAGATCTCAGGTGAAGATGCAGTGCTTAAAACTCAACGATTAATTGATTTTAATGTTGATTTTATTGATACAAATAAAAAATAAAAAATGCAAAGCACACACACAATGGATTATTTAGGTCTACATTTTAGTATTCAATGATTTATGTTATACAATGTTATTTACATTCATTTATTTGGCAGACGCTTTTTTCAGTAGGAGAGCATAAAACATTTTATCAACGTTGTTTACAAGATGTTTATGCTTATATTACTCTTTTTTCACATCACACTGCATTATGGGATAGTCTTCTCCATGGACGCTGTGCTGATTTACAATGACACCTTAACAAAAATAGGAGGCAGAATAGTTTTGTTTTACATCAGGATGCTTTTATAATGATTTGCATCATTCACAAGTGTTATGAGGAACAAAAATGACAAAAGTCTGAAATACTAAAGACTTCTCAAAAAACTCATTCAACTCTGAATATATCTATAAGAAGTCGCTGTGATCCTGCTTGATGTAAGAACTTCCTATCGATAAACACCACCAAATTAATTATTTTATAAAATATCTATTACATTTATTAAATTGAATTACAGAGTTTATGTTCACAACTGTAATAATATTCATGGATAGATTGTAATTTTTACTTCACTTTCTCTTCATTAAGATGTTGTGAAGCAGACACCAAATTTAATTCCATCAACATCACTTCTGAATTATGTAGATGAATTTGTGTATCAACAAAGGCATTCGGTTTCAATTGAAGTTTAACCACAAAATGACTCACGCCAGAATAAAAGGAAATCAATTTTGCCTGAAGGCACTTAACAGTGTTACAGCACCGACACCAAACGTCTTTATTAAACTCACATCATTCTGTTAACATTACATCAAGATCATTTAGATGCGAGTTAGGTGACGGCAGCGGCTCTAAACTCATAACTTTAGCTTTAATCAAAAGTATTTTATCACTGGATGAGGGTTATGACGGCAGTGTCGTTGACAAATAAACCACACGTGTGTCCTATGGTGTGACAAAAATGTAGAAAAAAATTCTATGTGCCTCTTTATAAAAGAAATATGAATAATATAAAATAATATATTATTAATAGTTTGTTTTCTACATTTTTGTTGTGACACCATATAGGACATATTTAAGGTTTATTTGTCAACTATGCATTAAACGATTTGCTTTATTTCTATGATGTAAAAACGATCCAACAATGAACTGATATACTGTATAGCATAACATCTACGTCATTTTTAATACATTTCAAATTCAAGTTACAATTTTGCATCTCTTTTGCCGTTAATAAATCAAAATGTAATTAATAAATCATTATATCCGCCAAAATCTCCATCAGTTCAGATACTTCCAGTGTTTCACTCCCAAGGTTTCATGTCCATCCTTTACTGACTGTTGCTATGGTGACAGTAAGAGTGAAGCAGCCTTTGATGTGTGTGTGTGTGTGTGTGTGTGTGTGTGTGTGTGTGTGTGTGTGTGTGTGTGTGTGTGTGTGTGTCTAGTACAGAGGTGCCCAAACAAAGGGCCAAATATTAAATTTGACTGAGGGCTGTGGGCCGAAGAATCTGTGAAGTTATACCAAACTGTATAATATTAAAATTAAAGTTTTTCTTATGACTTCTTAGCATTTGATAAAGTAAATACATTACTCTGTGATTTGCATAATGAATGCAGTTTATAGTTCAATGAAACTAGAAATATACAATTCAATGAAATTCAAATTACAATTCAATATTCAGTAACTTACAATGTACACTAAAGTACATTTAAAACAAAGAAACAGTGCCATGTACAAAGAACAATTACAATTTTGAAACAGTGCCATTTAGTGCACAAGAAATCAATGCCTAATACAGCTATTCAAGCTATAAAAACAGTACAGTCTCCTCTAATGAGATACATGAAGCTGGTCCTTATTAAAATGTCTCTTGTCAGTGTGCCACTGCCGCCTCCTCTCCATTATTAACGTTAATATTCCTTGTCGCAAAGCGCGCCGTTTCTGCGAGTCACAGTACGCATGCACAGTAAATAAGAGTCGAATTTGCTTAATCATAAATAATTGATCCTTTAATTTTAACGTACATTATTGTCACTTAAAAACATGTCATGTTAAAAGGTTAAAATATTATGTTAAATTAAAAATGAAAATGTGCATGATTGCCATTTTTTCTCCTCTTGTCATATATGGCATGGTGGGCCAAATTAAAGGTGGCAGCGAGCCAACTTTGGCCCGCGGGCCCTAGTTTGGGCACCTCTGGTCTAGTACATTAGACACATCAAAAATGTACTGTTTTACATCCAAGAATTCTTGAAAACAGACCTTGGGTGTTTTCTTTCATATCATGAACTCAAGATAAACTCCAATACTGTTTTTCCTTGATTTAATATTTGTTTTCTAAATCTCGAGACCAAATGCTTTAAGGAACAGAGCATTTCACCCCACAATTCTGTTGCATGTTATGTTAAGTTAAGTTAAACTTTATGTTACCATGTTGAGTCAGTCACCAATGAATAAATAATGGTTAAATTATTCTTTTGAGATATAAGTTTAGATGAGGTAAGCACAATGAAGGCTTTGATGTGCGGTGAATTTCTTGTTTCAGGGTTAATGAGAATTCAATTAATTCACTTGAACAACCCTTTTACTTTGAAATGTAAAACAGCAACATGTTCTTTATCTGTGAGAAAACTCATGCAGGTGCCTCATCATCATCTCTAACTCTTAATTATTTATTTATTGTGTTGTCGGCACCAAAATAACACATTAAACAAATGATAGAAACTAAAAATGTCTATCATTCCAGGTTCCTAATGATTCCTTTGTTTTTAGTATAGGATGCTGGAACTATTTGAAAGAAAACTACACCATGTGTTTTGTACACACATTTAAAATATATTTTATTTCCAGCGTGTGTGTTTGGGTGATGCGAGGTTTTTACGCACCTGACGAGAGCGATTCATGCGGATGAGCATTCAGCCGGTTGGCATCAGACACCTTTGCTTCACGGGCACACAGTTTCACATCTTGAGCTGTAAATGTGACAGATCGCTCTGAAATGACATTATGACAACACTGATGTCATCACTGTCGAAAGTGAACGTGATACAAACAGAGCGCACATGATCAAACCAATGTTTTCTGCCGAAAGCTAAAGTGATGCGGTCCTCCGGGATCATCGTGTTGATAATGGTAACATGTTTTTCTGTCCGTGTGTGTGTGTTCAGAGAAAGAACATTACACAGAGAAACACGTGACCGGCTCCGGACCCGCCGTATATAACAACAACAAAGCTTGGAAGAGAAAGTCGAACTCCCGCAGCGCTTGGCCTTCTGTCCGTGTGTTTAATGTGTGGATGAGTAATATGTTAACAGAGCGGAAGAGTGAAAAACACGGAGGAAACCCAACACAATCTCATAGCAATACATGTTTTACTTTATACACAATGTACAAATCAGGTACAAAATGCATCCAAAATCAAATAAAATGAAGGGATAGTTCACTCTATTTATTTATCTTCATGTCCTTCTTTCAAACACAAAAGACCAATATATAACCAAACAACACTGGACCCCATTGACTTCCATTGTATGAACACAAATGATGATTTTTTTTGGCTGAACTATCACTTTAATACGATCACAAGATCTCTTTTATCTTTAAATCTCCCATTTGATTCTCCTTGACTTTGATTGACACATTGACTGATGTGTGAATCTTACCATATTCACTATCATCATTTGTAATGTTATATCGGAGAAAGGTGTTTGTTTGAGACCCAGTTTGAGTTTCTGCTGTGGATGGGATGGACAGGAGAATTGATGTCAGCGTGAGGAGATGGTGGACACCGGCACAAATGAATGAGATGTCACTTCTGTTTACACCAGAAGCCGTCCGCCTGAAGGAAGAAACCGGCGGTCTCGCCCGAGGACCCGAATAATGATGATGTATGTCTGTAGAAACATGAGAGGGAGAAAAAAGGAGTCTTGGTTTACTACTTAACCTAATTTCAAACAGTTTTGACCTGAATCTGTAAATGCGAAATGTATGCTTATTTATGTTTGGTAAAGAAAACACACTGAAGCTTAATATTAGGACAGGGGCACTTCTAGCATTGTGAAAGCCATCCACACATCACCCGCTATTGTTTTCTGTCTCTTTAAAGGAAGCAGGAGATGAGTTGCCACGGCGACAGCACGCTCTGATCCTCATCACCGCCGCAGGCTGGAGGATGCAGGGACTCCTCAAAGGCCAACAGGTGACCTCCACACAAAGCCATTCAGAACATCTCCACGTCTTATTCTGTTCTTGGCCTTTGATCAAACACAAGTCCGGCTTTTGTGACACACAGGGAAGTGCTCGAGGGCAGCACGACAGCGAGGCGTTTCCTCAGGGTCCTAAAGGTGACCTCTGCCATTGTTTGAGGAGCTGAACGACCCGACAGGGAGGAGATTCACAATTCAAGACCGAGAATCCAGTAAATCTGACACTGTATACAGTACAACATTTTTCAGCGAGAGAAACCTGAGCATGCGGTCACGTCTCTTAGATCATATAAGGTCATCTGAACGTCTCTGAAGCATAGAAAACAAGAGCATCGTTCAGCAGTCCATGTAAGGGCAGACGTGCATGAGATTCAGTCTGAAGGCCAAATAATCCAAAGTTAAAGTGGATCAGGAGGCACGAAAGAGACCAAACAACAGCTCTGGTCGAGCATCAGGGTAAGTGCACTACATTCTCAAAACAGCAACAACATGAGCAGATATTGAACCCAAATCATGTTATTTAAATAAACAACTCTGTCACCCAAAAATCACAGATGAGATCTCTTCAACGTCTCCTACACATCAATGAGGTTAAACAGAGAGCAAACTTTTACTTAAGTCTCATCTGCGTCTCAGATATTTTGTCTCAAATCATTTTTTGCTTTGCTAAAAAAGGGTTCAGATTAATTCAAGTTCAGATTTAAATCACATGACACACAATATTATGTGCCGAAAACATTTTGGCTTTCATATTAACAGTCCTGTCCGTTAACATTTCACTATTTTATTTATTATTTCAAATGTCAGCTTAAATATATAATGAAGAATGAGCTGATTCAAAGTGTTAGTTACATAAATTTGCATAGTTTTTTATTTTCGAGAAAATTGTTGAAAAATTAATTCTGACACTTTTTAGGCCTAGCATAATACAAAAAAGTACTAATGATTTTTTTCTTATATATTCAATGAAATCACTTGATAAAACAGAGAATAACCTCATTGAAATGAGCTGGGGGTGTGTTGTGATGTCAGATGTGGTTATGTTGTTGGGCAGCGCTCATCCTCGTGAAGGGTTAAGCCGGCTCAGAGCCTTCATTTCCATCTGAACAAACAAACGGGTGACCTGAGAATGCACACAGGGTGAAGGGGAAAAGAGAGGGGCGTTCGTGACAGGAATGAGAGAGAGAGGACACCCATGTGACCATGACAAAGCTGCAATGTTCAGACGGTCGGAGACGGGTGGGATGGACGGACCCCTAAAGAGAAATGAAGTCTGGCTGATGGAACACGTTCACCTTTATCATCAAGTCACTACACTTTTACATAATGATTTATTTCTGCAGTCTGCATGCAAGATACAGTGTGTTAATACATTTGCATAATTCCACAGACAGCGTGTGTAAAGAAAGGTCACATCAGCACCTGTTTTTAATGAATTACCTCCACAGAGATGTAAATGGTACGAGTAGTAATGATGGTAATTCAGACATGATGTGAATGCACCATTACCACACACTGAATACAGCCACTGATATCATTTCAATTCATCACATCAGTCCAACGCTTTCATTAAATGACATTACAGTGTAAGCGCCAAACACCCTTCATCTCCACCAGAGACGAGAGAGAATTCTGCACACGCTTCATGTCAACTCAACATGATGAACATGACAGTAGAAAAATAGATCAGAAATTGAGTTTACTTGACTTAAAATGACCAGCTCTTCTTCACCAAAACACATCTTTGTCCACCAAATGCTCCATCAGAGATAAGCATTCAAATAATAATACCAAAATCAGTATTATTTTCCTATAGACCAAGAATCCAAAAACATCTCAGCACATCCACTTTTCACACAATACAAACACAGATGTTATCTTCAGAGGCGTCTCTTCATGTCCGCTTCAAATGATTTGATATAAATCGAGCTCCATGTGACATGAACTACTTTCAATGGCTCTTTCATTTTTTCCCTGTCAAAGCCGATCTCTGCTGCAGTTCTGCCCTAGATTGCTTCAAAGGACTTTATCTGGGACAGACCGCATCCAACAGCAGTCACACAGAGAGAAACACCAATAAAACAGCGCTTGAGCAACATCCTAACGGTGTAATGAAACCTTTCTTGAAAGACGTAAATGCAATTTGGCAATTTTCTGTTTGTGACATAGCGACGGATAGAAAGTCATCGTAGAATTGAGGAAAAACCCCTGTACAAAGAAATAAGTTCGGAAGCACAACAGTCATTAAAGTGTTCTGGATGGACACGGTTTGGAATTCAATGACGTGGGAAATCGAGCTTCTGTTTACATTCCCAAATACAGGAAATCTTTTCGAATCACCAACAGCAGACAAGAATGTTCAAGAAACCTGCAATCTTAGAAATAAAGCTTCTGAAAGAACGTTGCGTTTAGGAAATCTGTTTGGTGACCAATGGCGGACGAGCGCTGCGTTTAGGAAATCTGTTTGGTGACCAATGGCGGACGAGCGCTGCGTTTAGGAAATCTGTTTGGTGACCAATGGCGGACGAGCGCTGCGTTTAGGAAATCTGTTTGGTGACCAATGGCGGACGAGCGGAGCGTTTAGGAAATCTGTTTGGTGACCAATGGCGGACGAGCGCTGCGTTTAGGAAATCTGTTTGGTGACCAATGGCGGACGAGCGCTGCGTTTAGGAAATCTGTTTTGTGACCAATGGCGGACGAGCGCTGCGTTTAGGAAATCTGTTTTGTGACCAATGGCGGACGAGCGCTGCGTTTAGGAAATCTGTTTGGTGACCAATGGCGGACGAGCGCTGCGTTTAGGAAATCTGTTTGGTGACCAATGGCGGACGAGCGCTGCGTTTAGGAAATCTGTTTTGTGACCAATGGCGGACGAGCGCTGCGTTTAGGAAATCTGTTTTGTGACCAATGGCGGACGAGCGCTGCGTTTAGGAAATCTGTTTGGTGACCAATGGCGGACGAGCGCTGCGTTTAGGAAATCTGTTTGGTGACCAATGGCGGACGAGCGCTGCGTTTAGGAAATCTGTTTGGTGACCAATGGCGAACGAGCGTTGCGTTTAGGAAATCTGTTTTGTGACCAATGGCGGACGAGCGCTGCGTTTAGGAAATCTGTTTGGTGACCAATGGCGGACGAGCGCTGCGTTTAGGAAATCTGTTTTGTGACCAATGGCGGACGAGCGCTGCGTTTAGGAAATCTGTTTGGTGACCAATGCCGGACGAGCGTTGCGTTTAGGAAATCTGTTTGGTGACCAATGGCGGACGAGCGCTGCGTTTAGGAAATCTGTTTGGTGACCAATGGCGGACGAGCGCTGCGTTTAGGAAATCTGTTTGGTGACCAATGGCGGACGAGCGGAGCGTTTAGGAAATCTGTTTGAAATAAGAACAGGCACATGTTAAGCACATATGTTTCAGGATTTCACGTCTCCATTTTACCAAGAAGAAAACCAAGAAAGAGTTTCATCATCCAGGGTGAGCTCTGAGTTTCATCATCCAGGCCTCAGTGTGTGTGTGCTTCAGCTGTTCTCCTCTCAAGCGTTCTCTCTAGATGGTTTTCTCCCTCAGCTGACTAACTCCAGATCTGCCCACACCTGACACGAGCTGTGCTTTGACTTCAGGGCCTCAGGGGTGTATGAGAGGTGTGGACACCAGAGGAGAAGCACCTGCTCCTCCACGACCCATCAAAGCAAATCTAAAGAAAGAATCTTGTGAAGAGTCGCACACAATCTCTCTTCTTTGTTTCCGTTTCACCTCCATACTTTCTTTCATTTCTCTGCGGTGCATTTATCCCGTTTCTCCCCGAGGGCTTGTTAAGACATCACCCAGGTCTGAAGCGAAGGTGGAGCCGAGGGTACGGATTGTTCGGAGCGGTTGTGGGGACACAGAAACAAAGCCTTAGGCTTTTTCTCAGCGGATATTGTAAACTTTAACAGGAGGGATTATGAAGAAGAAAGACGTTGAATGGAAGAGACGAGCCTCATACAGGAAAACGCAAACAGTATTTGTGTCGCTTGTCATCGTTTTGGTGATAATAATGTGTTTGTATGTTTACTTACTTTTGTCCGTTCCATGGGACGGTTACACCTCGTTCCCTATACTGTAACGTATTGTGCTTTTATCAGCGTCGTCTCTTTATGTTTGTTTATGTTGAGTAAACATTAAAACATCTTTAACTGACATGCTTCTGAATGACACGTGTTTTGAGACGTTTGGTGCTTTAACGCATGATTTTGAATGCAATAACAAAACTTTATTCATCAGGTTTGTAAATAATCAAACTTCAAACTGTTTGATGAGAATTGTTTGAGTTCATATTAAGATTTTTGATTGCAGACGAGACAAACCTGAGCTCAGTTTGAGACATTGTTGACATCTCTTCTAAAAACTGACTCTTTTCTCAAGAGCAATAGATGAGACGCAGATGAGACTTAAGCAAACGTTTCCACATGCTCCATAGAATCTCACTGATGTCTAGGAGAAATAATTGAGATCTTATCTGTGATTTCTTTTTCTAATGGTCATGTTCACCTGGTCAAGCATCATGTAACCACACACAGGTTCAGATTCAGGGTCGGATCTTCAGGCCCATAAGAAGCCGCTGCTGGGGATGAATGGATTGTTTTTAGTATATCGTAGCAACACGGCTCTCCGCTCTCCATTTATCCTGTCTGCAGATCCCACGCAACCACAGCGACATGACAAACCGTCTGGAGAGAAGATGCTGACTTCTGCCAAAACAACACAGAGATGTTAAAAGACGTAATAATGTCTGCATTCACCTGATAGAACAATTTCTACCTTTGAATTCTCTTCTACAGACATACAGCAATTCTGGGAAGATCAACTAACCATTTTTTTGTCTTGTGTTTGTCTAGTGCCTAATAATATAACTATTTATATTCAATTTAATATTACTTTATATACAAAATTGTATTAAATACACAATTAGTTGAATGGGTCGTGTAACTTTTCGCATTTAAGTTTATCCAACTAACGGTAACCCAAAATAATACTTTTAACTTGCTAGTTAATGTCATTTACTTGTTATTTCTTTTGCTTGTTATCAAAAATAATCTAAATGTTTGTTGATGTTGTTGCTTCGAAACCATTACCACAAACAACCAAAGACTTTCCAACAAAAGAGGAATGAACTACACTCAAAATAGCCTCCAAAGATCATTTACAGCGACGCTATAGAAGAACCATTTACTTAAAGAACCATTTTTCTGACTTTGCAACAAAGCCAAATTGCTATAGAAAATAAACGTGAATTAAATTGAACTATAAGCATAATGCAGGGTTTCATTGTAAAATATATATAGATATTTCTGTTATATGTTATTCATAAACTATATTTATTGAGCTAATGGTTTCAGTAATCTCAGTTCAAAGATTCACGTTAAAAGAAATGTTCTGTATATTAAAACCGTTGTCTTATTTTAGCCAGTCAATGGTAGCAGAGGATTGTTCTTGCATAATAAATCAAAAGAAAGCAAAAAGTACAGATTTTTCTATGGCTTGTCTTTCCGCTATAAGGGAACATGGAAAATGTGTAAGTCTCTGCAGAAATAATCCCAGTCTGTCATGTAGAGAGAATTTGACTCTGTTTCCAAGCCAGGCCTCTTAAATCACTTCCATGTGTGAGGGTTGAACAGAGAGGCAGATCTCGGCGGGTTCGCTTTGTCTGGGCGCTCCTGGCAGCCTGAGGAAGATTCCTGAAAGCTGGTGCAAGATGGCGTCACCCCAACGGCTCCCTGAGTCAGAAGCCCAAGGGCGTCCTGGCCCAACCTCCGCTTGAAAGAAAGAGCGTTAGATGAAGGGTTTCTCCAGCCAGGAAATGAGTCACACTTTATTCACCCATCCATCTGCGGACGGGACGGGACCAACCTCCTCCTCTCGCTCCCCAGGAGCCTCATGACTGCAACTCAACTTTCATTTCTCCTCTCAATTATTTAGTAAAGGAGTGTCCGCTCTTCAAACTCCGGCGCCTCTGGAATGAGGCCATTCTCATCTTAAAAGCCTTTGAGATTTCCAAACCCTGCCCGGCTTTATGATGTAACCTAACTGAGAATATCATCACAAAATCAAACACCTCTCATTTCACAACACATGCATTTACAAAACCACTGCGATTGCATAGTGTTATGTGATTAATGTTTATGATATTATAAAGAAATTAAAATATACAATTATTCTTGTGAACTTTGCCAGGCTGTGCTTTGCTCTTCCAACCTTGATTCAGATGAAACAGAAACGGAAATGTTGTTTTGGAAGTGCTAAAATATTACAGTCGATGTCTCAAGATCGGCGTCAGTGATGAATATGTGATTCATCGGCTCATCCTACAGCACATACTGCTTTACATCTTTCACATTTTCCAGGGTTTCAATGGCTGTCTGAGCAGAAAAAAGTGTGTGCGTAGACTTTGTAATCCAACATTTTCTCCATACAAATTAAAAGCACACAATTCAACTCAAAAACAAAAGTGGAATGTACGGTTGTGTTTGGATATCCAGTTTGATCTCTCAAGAATTCACAATTTCACCAGAATTTCTTAAGTGAATCACAAAAGTGTACGATTATTAGAAAAAAGCAAAAATAAAGCCCCACACCTAAACCACATGATCACTAGTGCACAACAACATAAAAATGAAATTAGATTCAGAAAATACATTGACATTCATGCATTTGGCAGACGCTTTTATCCAGAGCAACTTACATTACATTATACATTTGTTTCTGGATATGTGCAACCCATGACCTTGGTGTTGCTAGCACCATGATCTAAGCACTTTCTGATTCTGATTTGCCATGACTTTGTGATGTTATATCCAGTTGATTTGCTAGTAAATGTTTTTCTGACATAAAGGCGCTGGTTAACTTGTCTGAAACGGACATCAATGTGGCGTTTACATGTTGTCTCGGGCGTGCAGGCCAGTTCTAGTCTAAAGAGACATCAAACGGTTTCCAAACATCATCTCATCATTGCCTGGCACCAGACGCACAGAGCAGATGGTTTTTCCACCACAATACATTAAACATTTCCAATGAACCAATCCTGGCACGTTTGTTCTACTGTATCTGCAAGTGTCCATCGGTTTAGATCCATAGCAACAGCATGTCATCCTCACACAGCAAACCATCAAACAAGAAAGGAAAGAGAAAGAATGGCTACCGAGGGAACGGTGGCTATTCTGAGACTGCCGTGTGACAAGGGTTCACATTGACACGGTTTCCTAAATTAAGCTCGGCAGCCGCTCGGAGGGGGAAGTTTGTCTCGCTCTCTATTCTTCTGCTCTTCTGCGCTCCAGTGTCATTGTTCAGACGGGAAACGCCACAGTTGACACACTATTTAAAGTAGGTTAAGGGCACACGGTACCCGGCTGACTAAACCGCCCGTCCACTGAGAAACAATCAAATCCTTCGGCTAATTTCACAAGTGTGTTCGCTGGAAGCACGCCGGCAAGCCGTGTTATCAGGTTCTGGTGTTGAGAAACACAAGAAATCTTCTGATGATGTCACACAATGATTATTTGACTTGCCATTTGACCTCAAAAGGGAAACAGTGTTGTGCATAAACACTGGGTCTCAATAGAAGCTCTTTTACATTTATGCATGCATTTGGCAGATGCTTTTATCCAAAGCGACTTACATTACATTGTACTATACATTTGTACATTTTGTATAGTAAGCAAGTGGGGGTTAGGTGTCTTGCTCAAGGGCACCTCAGCCGTTACCCGCCAGCCCTGGGAATCGAACCAGCAACCTTCTGATCATGAGTCCAACTCTCTAACCACTGGGCCACGACTTTTAAAGCTCCGAAGACATAATAGAGTTGTGTTTTTTTTAGATTGTTTCAGATTCATAACTACAGCTATTTTTTATACTTTAGAGACAGATGTGAGATTACTGGAGTTCTCAGGAGATGTCAACAAACATATTTGCATTTAATCTCATTGCTGTCGAGTTATTAAAATAAAATGTTTGTTCTACAATAGATTATTCATAAACATAAGAAAGAAAATAACAGATGAGATCTCTTTAATATCTCAATTCTTTCTTTAGTGAGCATAAATGAATACTTTTGCTCAAGTCTCATCTGCATCTCAGATATTTCTCATGAGAAAAAGAGCAGTGTTGTATAGTACTTAAGTATTTTTACTTTTACTCAAGTACATTTTTCAAGTATCTGTACTTTATGGAAGTGTTTTTACATTGGAAAATAAATCCTGTGCTTTTCACTCCACTATATTTCAATAATACATTTTTACATGTTTTTTACTTTTAATACAGCACTTAAGTATATTTTCAAAAATCTACTACTTTTTAAAAGTAAAAATACTTCACAAAAGGAAGTACTAGATTTGCATTAACTTTAGTATTAAAAGGTAGAAAACCAATTTTATTTATGAAATGTAGTGGAGTGAAAAGTATGATGTCTGCTTTAGAATGTGGTGACGTAAACACACATTTATAAAACATAAGAAATGTAAAAAATACTTAAAAGTAAAAATACTTAAGTACTTATAAAACACTGAAAAAGAGTCATAAATCTCACAAATGTAATTCGAGTTTCAGAAGAGATGTCAACGTCTCAAACTGAGTTCAGATTTGTCAAGTCTGCAAACAAAAGTCAATATTATTGAAGATCTCGATATGAACTCAAACATTTCTCATCAAATTCAGATTATTTGACCTCTACAATCTACATTCATTTCCACCTCCAGACTCTTCACGTGTTTACAATCTCATTTGTTTCTGTTTGAATTTCTCCTAACCAATATTACAGTACGAGAAACATATGAGATTAAGTTGATATTTAAATGAAACCCATAGCTATAAAAGAGCAACTTGTGAGCACTAAAAGTTTCTTCTGGGCCAAACTACTTTTACTGACTGAATGGTTTCAGTTTCCAAATGTGTGTATGGTTTGTTAAAACAAGACAAATACTTCAGTTGAGAGATTTCTTCCCTATGGGGCTAATATGCACCACCCACACCAAAAGTTCATGTTTGGATCTGACTTGGATGATTCTGAGCAACAACTGACACCATAAAAAAAGAGGAAAAGTCAAATCCTGTTTCCTCCAGCTTAACAGCTTCAGTCAATCTCTCTCTCTCTCTCTCTCTCTCTCTCTCTCTCTCTCTCTCTCTCTCTCTCACACACACACCCCACAGCATTAATTCCAGGAAGCAGCTGGAGCACATGATGATGATGATAGCTTATATCTTCACTGTGAATCACACCTCTGTTTTGACTCCTGCGTTTTTTCTGGCCTCAGATTGGGGCACGGCTGCATCTCCAGAGGGCGGGAGGACGGAGATAAGCGGTGACAGGACGGTGACGCTTTATTACACGGCTGCGGGGGGATCATTTCAACCCCAGACGTGTCCAGACGCAACACCCGCGCATGCTTATTGTACTGCAGCTGCGCTTCAACACAGATGAGAGAGAAAAAGACGACCATTAGAAGAGAATTACAAACAGCATGTGAAGTATGAGACGTTACTCAACAGAATGATGGGTTGGGTGTAGCTTTCCGGTAGCTCAGTGGTTAGCGCATGGCGCTAGCAAGGCCAAAGTCATGGGTCCGATCCAAGGGATTGCTCAAACTTAGAAACAAAATGTATAGTGTAACGCCAAATGCATAAATGCAATGCAATGGGTGAGGAGGAGAAATTCTTATATGACCGAACAATATAAAAGAGTTTAAATCAAACGAAATATTTATGATTTACACTGTATATGAAAGGTCACGTTAAACACATTGCATTGTGGGTTCTCGGTTTGATAGATGTATGCACTCAGAAAGTACACATACTGTGCACAGTATACATACAATAATATATAGCAGAAATGCTAATAATTTTTACCTTTAGATTCAATAGTTTTTTAGGTACACTATAAAAAATAAAAACATATAAAGTGCAGGTAAGTTTTGTCACATATGTAGCTGTACAAATAATAAATAAAAGTAGACATTAACATCAAATAATAACAAAAATAAATAAACACACTTTCATTTCTATAGAGGATATTCATTTTTTAAGTTTTAAGTGAATGAGTTTTGGATGTATTAAAACCAGGACGTCTCTAACACGCACACACACACACATGGCAGGCGTCTTTGATTTTGCTCTCCGGGGAGAGGGGTAAGAGGGGATTTCTCTTTGGGGGGGGGCTGGGGGTCTAGCGCAGGGGAAATGCGATCAGTCGACGGTCTTGCGGTGGAATGGTGGAAATCCTGCTGTGATTGTGTTGTGTTTGCTCATGCACAGAAAGCTTTTAGCTCAGGAATGTGACCCACATTCTCTCCTTCAGTTTGATCCTCTTTCTGAGGCCCAACACTGAAAACACACACAAGAACTTCAGACACATAACCAAAGCGTTCAACTGGGCGACAAATGATTGTAATGTTATTGTTATTGCTACAGCACTACACACATCATCACATTTGGGGTAAGAAATGCAGGTTTGGAATAGACAAACATTTTTTTGGATATGGAGGTTGGAGGTAAGAAAGGGTTAAGAGTGTAAGAGGGTGGGACGTGTGCTGACTCAGAGCCCCCACCATCACATTCTGTGGGCAGGCTTGAGAGAGAGCATGTGGCGGCCGGCCTGCTTTTACAGGAACAACACCAGAACAAAAATACTCCGGAGTTCAGTGAACCCTGAACATGCCGCACACACACACACACACACACACACACACAAATCATTTAGAAAAGAGCACAGCACTTCCTATAAAGCCTCACACTGTTGGTCCTGGAACAACATTTCAACCAATCAGATCGCAGGATTAGGTTTAGGGTTGGATTTAGGACGTGGTTGTTTATTAATCTTTCATTTCCCTTATAGGAATAAGTTCTTTTTAACAGGAACATTCTTCCAAAAGCAACAAATTCATAGCGACCATCATTGTGTACAGACATAGCTTATAACAAATGATGTCATCATTTATAGTTTTATAGGCCTTTTGTCTCATGTACAGCTTGTAACAATGAAAATTGAGTCATTTTTCTTGATTTTCTGGCAACATCTTTGAAATCTGGATATCTCTTTGAGTCACTGCGCTCTTAACCCCCCCAGTCGCACCTTTTCTCCTCCATCTCTTTCTTAATCCTGTTATCTTGAAGGGTGGGTCAGGACTAATGTCTCTACGGTTTCTCTTCCATTATCATCATGAGGTCTATAAGAAGGATGTAGATCCAAAGAAGTACTGCAAACTGCTACTCATATTACTATATCACTTTTATACAGAAATCTTTTCTTCATCAGAGCTGGGGGGGTCTCAAGTAAACTTTGAGTTGATGTTATGTTATATAGTAATATGAGATATTTATGTCTTTTATTGCACTGTATTTGTGTGTTTTTCTGTATATGTGCATACACTGTGGGATGCCAAACCATTTTTGGAAGAAATTGCGACAAAAAAGTGAATAAATACTGGCATGCGGTTATTTAATAAAAACGATCCATTGTGTAGCTATACGTGCAATGGCTTTACCTATGGATGCATATACAAACATAGTCATTGAGATTGAATGTCACCTGTGACCGCGCTGCTGAATCTGTACAGAAAGTTCAAGAATGGTTAAAATGCGACAGCGTGCTCATTCCTGTCATGTTTGAGCTTCTCCACGTGTCGTGTCACACATGACACATGATGATGTAAGTGCTGCTCACGGCGCCAAAATCTTTCATGACGAAAGAGGAAATAATGTCGTGTGTCATCCATAATGATGAATAACAACACTGGGAAGGGAAGGATACTAAATGTATTCTAAGTCTGAGTCTGCTTACTTAGACGAATCGCTTGCTGTTTTCCTCAATTGTAAGTCGCTTTGGATAAAAGCGTCTGCCAAATGAATAAATGTAAATGTAAATGTAAATGCAAATAAAGAAAAAGCTACCTGGGTGCAAATATAATGGGGATTTATCTGTTATGTGGTAGAAACCAGACATATTAGACACACGGACGAGTGTGTGACGTCCTCATCCCTACAAATAAAACTACAGAGAATATATATTAAACCCACCGTCGGTTTTGTGAGCTGACCGTGTCCTCGATTCTGTGCAAAGCTGGCATTTGTTTTGCAGGAGAATCTCATCTGCCGTGTGAGCTCTATACTCAATAACATCCTTTCCTTCGGTGAGTCACTCCTCATGGTTCAGACGACAGCCCATAATCTCATCTGCTAACAAACCGGCCTGTGAAAAAACAGTAAATAGATGTCGATTATCCGTCTCAACGGTGGAAACTCCCCAACCTGTTTATCACTTTCACCTTTGAAAGTGAAATGATGTGTTTTTGATCACACATGATGAAGCACTGAGCCACATCAGAGAGAGACGATAACACATCATCTGAACGACAAACATCACACAACACACACCAATGCCTACAGTATACATGCACAAATAACACTTTCTCCCAGACAGCAATAGGAGAGTTTAAAAGAGATCTCAACAACGCTCCTTATAGCCACAGTCGCCAATAAACCTACATCTAGACTGTTTACTCTTTACATTATCAAATGTCTCAACTTTATCTAGGAGAAACACAACTCACTTATTCCAAGAAATGAATAATTGCATCAGACAAATGTGTGAATGTCATATTCATCAGTATTGTCTTAAAAACGTAAATGACAGAAAGTGACAGATGAAAGTGAAGGATGGAGTTGATACAGCTCGATTCAGATTAAACTGTAAATTCATTTCTCATTAAAAAGTAAAAACTCCCTGAAGGATGTCTGTCATTTACAGAGCTGATGAGATGTGAAAGGTCACAACAATACCATCAGTCATCTCCAGAATAAAAGAGATAGAAAAGATACAAAAGATACAAAAACAGAAACCTAATGAAGCTAAAAATATTTGTCCAATCAGACATTATCAACAGTATACAAAAGACTTTTATTCTTTAATGTAATTCTACTTGAGTTGGTTCAATGGATGAAAGTATATTTCTATACACGACACATGATCTGCATTAGTAAAATCTGATTTCAGCCTCTACGAAACTCACAGAACTTCCCCTGGGTGGAAAACAAAGCTCACAAATCAAACTCTCCGAGCAAAGCGCGTTATATAAAGCTGTGGACGTGCCGGCGTCTTGTGACCCACTTAGACTCTCTGTGCTGCCAAATTTCCCCCTGCAATGAGAGAAGAGAGTGAGTTATTCCAGCTGACCTCCAACACAAAATCATTTCAAACAGAGCTGATCCGAACATGTCGAATGCAGGCTTCAGTTGTGATGATGAGGAGAACATGAGATGAAGATGAAGAGTGTGAGCTATGACTCATGGGGGATTACCCGTCTCATTGCTTTCATGTCCTCAGAGCTGTCAGGGCTATTTTCAGCCAAACCCACATCACTGCATGAGAAATACATCAAAAGTCAAAAAAAGTGTTTACGTGCACACACACACAATTATATTTAACACTGTGTCCTAAACAACCAAGATGTTCTGTGTATTTGCAGTGTTTTAAGGCTGGAACACACTATAAGACTTGCTCAGATTTTCAGTCTGGTCTTGTTGCAGAAAGTTTGCCCTGTTTTTCTATAACTTTTCAAAAGTCTAATTTCAAAAGTCTAGTTTTTTTTAAATCTGTCTTTATTTTAAACACATTTTTATAATTCATTTTATACAGCCGCAGAAATAATTTAGAGACCGTTTCAAAGCATCATTTCAGTATTTCTGAATTTAGGTAAAATGATCTATCTAATATTCTTGTTTCATTTTGTGAACTACTAACAATATTTCTTTTTGCATTTATTTACAGAAAATGAGACAGGTGAAAATAACAGAATAGATGCTCTGTATTTATTCAGACCAAGAAAACAAGTTCATATTCACTTTTAAGCAATACAACAGTTCTATTTTTACATGTATTTAGGAAAAGTTCAAATATATGTTTTTTTATGCGATAACATCGATTTTTATCATCGTTTTCATGTGTCTTGTCATGCTGTCAGTCGCTGTCGGATGATTTTATTGATTTTGTTGACAGACATTGGACTGAAATGACCACAATACATCTAGAAATGGTTTGAAATGAAAAGTTGGAGTGGTCTCTTAATTTTTTCAGCGGTTGTATATATACTTTTTTCATACTTTATTAGACTTATCTACAAGGAGTTTACTAGAAAACAACCTTTTCATCTCTGGTAAGGAGGCAGCACAGAAGCAGTCGATATCTTCTTTCAGTCAGGAATCGGGCCCCTGTAACAGTTACACATTGGCAGGAAGTTACACAACACAAATGAAAAAACTGACTTCCAAAAACCACAAAGCGCTCAGTGCTGATGCAGTGAGATTAAATGACGGATGCTTCTGTGTGTATGAACAGCCTGTCGCTGGTGTGTCAGGACGGGAAATACAGCCCTGCAGGCAAAAACCTGTCTGAGGAACACAACATTACATTGAGACGCCACCAGCAAAACATCTAGAGAAAATAATGCAACCGTGACGGAAACATTTATAAAACTGAACTGTACCGATGAGACGGCCTTCAATGCATCGAGCACAGTATCCTATCTAAACTGTTTATGAAATGAAAGCAACAAATGTCTTGAAAATCTCGTTTTAAATGCAAAAATAACATCTCTGTAGCTGATACGTATTGATGGAAAACACATTGTTTACAAATAAGTAAGAAATGACATTTCTGCATTTTGTACTGTCAATAAATAATGATTAACTACAGATACAGGATAACCTTCAGAAAACACACATTTGTGTGCCGTTACCTGATTTGCATAAATGATTTAGTGAATTGGGAGACAGCGTGTGTACATAACAATTACAGCGAACGTATTTCATCTTTCAGTATTTCAGCCCATATAGCCCGAAAATAATCCGAACGCACTGTAAATCAGCACACAGCAAGTAAACGTGAGCGTGTTGTCACTCGAGCTCAACGCCCGGAGCTGTAGAGTTCTCCTACGTAACCCACTTTCACAAGATCCTGACACATGAAAGATGTGCTGTGCCTACAAAGCGTGCCATCTCTGAAGAGCATCATCCAAAGGATGCTGCTCCGATTCCCTCGGTTGCCATGGAAACAGCTCACTTCAGGGAGGCCGTGGGAGGCGGGCATGTGCTTCTGTGCAGCTGGTTGTCATGGAGACTGATACGGCAGCTTACGTAAGTATTCACTGGGAGTTCGCGGCGCGGTTTGAAGCCACGATGAATTCAGCGCCAGCCAATTCTCCTCGGCTGGAATGAAAATAATGTCATTGAGCGAGGACGCTCGTGTGCCGCCCACGTTAGCGTCAGTCAAGGACGGGCGAGTTTCTCTGGCAGCTGCATGTGGAGCAGATGACCACCAAAAGAGCCAAGGTGACATTTCAATGACAAAATCACATTATTCAAACTAAACTAAACTACTGGCTCAGATGTTTTTCAACACAGTCGGGCCTGTCGTACAAGTGTTTTTGCAGCCCGACGCAGTTCTTATTTTCCCGTCTTGCTCTGCGTTGTTTAAATAGCAAATGCATTTGTACCCATTTGTGCGCACATGGGGTGTGTTCGGGCGCATTGTTGGCGCGTTGCTATTTTGAGGATCTGAAAATAATCTGCGCCATAGACCAACTCAAACCTGGTCTCAAGTCAATGGCGCAATAGTTTTTTTAGTTCTTTAAAGAGCGCGAAAACGCGCCACTGTGCGGGTCCACAACGCGCTTCCACTTTGCTTATTACACAGGGAAGCGCAGCCGCACACAAACATTAAAAACAAAAGGTCTACAATGTAAAAGATTATTATTGTGAGACAGAACACGTCGGATTTTTATGTAAACAATAATAATGTGTTGCGTTTCCTTACTAGAGAAGCGTTCAGTCTCTGTTCTTGCAAACTCCGCCGTGAAAATAGCAAATAATTCATGGCGCGAGCTCGACTGTCTTTTAAAGGGAATGAAAAATGAGACTCTGATTGGTTTACTGCACGTTTTGCCAAAAACACACCCGTTACTTATTAAGAAAATAGGGACAACCCGTTTAGACCATGTGCTTAGATCGTTAAAATAGGGCCCAGTAGCTTTAATGGTATACTTTAAAAAAACATACAGTAAATCTACGCAACAGGAAAGAAAAATCACAGATGAGATCTCTTTAATATCTCATTAATTTCTCCAAGACATCAAAAGGAGAGCAAATAGAAACTTAAATCTCATCTGCGTCTCACAAATAAAAAAAAGAGTCTCACAAATATCTCTTCCATTCGAGTTTCAGAAGAGACGTCAACAATGTCTCAAACTGAGCTCAGATTCGTCTCGTCTGCAATCAAAATTCGATATTATTGATATGAACTCAAACATTCCTCATTAAATTTACTCAAATTATTTGACCTCTACAATCCACATTCATTTACACCTCCATACTCTTCATGTCTCATTCGTTTCTTTCTTCTAAGCAATTTTAGGAGAACCATGTGAGACTAAGTTGATACTAAAATGACACACAACTAAGAAGTCTATAAAATCTCATGAGTTGAAGAGAAATGAAGCAATAACAAAAAAAGGAAGACAGATTGACAAATATCGAGGGAGTTTAACTCAATAACGCAACCGTTCCTTAACTGTATGAGTAGAAATCCTGCTTTCAACAGATGACTCAACCAGTAAGAAGATTCACAATAAAAAAACTTCCTTATTTATCATGTGATGGTGAACGACCCACCAGCTTATATGCTTTCAAACATGAATCTGTATGAGCACTTCGAAACTAACACAACAAAATGACATAACTGACAACATAAGTAAATAAATATGCAAAATATTGTGTAATATGTGGCCAAACTATGCAGTTACTTTCGATCTGACATTCAAACTTAAACACCAATAAAGTGCGTTCTTTACATCTGGTATGCGCAGAAATACGGTCAATTGTATTCTATTATTGATTTGTGCCTGTTCTTCACGACAACAGACTTGTAAGATTTCCTCTCAAGGTCTGAATGAGACGGACCATGTGCTTTAGTCTTACTACAACCTCTGAAACTTCGAGGGAGAAAATAAACAAGTCAGTTAGAAACCACAGCGTGACAAATGTTCTGCTAACGCATGTGTCATATGACACGGAGGGAAGTGGTGGTTTATGTGTAGTGTGGCCAATGGCCTTTCCGCTCAGACTTCCTTCTGTGCGCTTCCATGCTCCGGCCAAAGAATATACTGCGATCTGTTGCCAAGCAGGAATGAGAATGCGTTACTGTACGCAGATGATGAAGCCAGCAGGAATGCGCCATAACAAAAGCAGACGCTGGGTGTGACCGAACACAAACGCGAGCACTTTTGAGAATGTGACGTTTGTGTGAATGCACTTATGTGCTAGTTCTCATAACACTCTCCTTTAACCGCCTGTCACCCTCATTTTTGTAAACTCAACCGACTGCTCTTGATGCTACCAGGAAGTCGACCTGACATTGTTTTGTTTCAAACAAAGGAAAAGTTGTGAAACCAAACAAATACTGGCAACGAGTCAAAACAATATGTGGAAGCGAGGTTAAAGAGCTTTTTTGTTCAAGGCTAACAGGCTTGTGACTGAAAACAAGGCTTTGTAGATGCTCCAAGTCATGCATTAAGTGTTCTGCGCATTATCTGGCCTGCTATGACGTGACTGTGTCATCTCTTTGCCATACAGTTACGCAACGACGACGTGACGCCGGCTAAATGGTATTTCTTGCATGAACGTCAACAGGCGTTTGCGTTTGGGCGAGCCCCAAACCGTCTTGACAGGAGAGATACAGAGAGAGAGATGTTTATCTGGACGGGGCCCGGGGCCTCACGCGGCAAGTACCGGCAAGAGGAGCATCGTGTCAACAAATGCCGACAAACCCGTTTAACTGTTTGACACTTATTTGGCAAAACATTTATCTGAAAAATGTAGGTTAGGTGCTGTGTGCGTGTTTACAGTAACAAAGTGTACAATCACATCACACATGCATGCATTCTTATGTTACTGAATCTATTACAAACCTCATGATATCAAATGCGTTATTGCTCAGCGTTATTGTCATGACTTGAGAGGCAGAGGAACACAATTTATTTCATTACTGATCTCATTTACTGAACAGAATTTCGACCCTGGTTATAAAACAAATAAAATCCACTCTGACCTGTACAGTTTTCTATGCACTGCATTGAAAAGCATTTATCATAACAAATAAAAGCATTTATCTGTACGTTACTTGTATCCCCAGGCTACGTCTGTCTATTTACTACACATTAAACACTAACTAGTGTTCGAATGGTATACATATAGTATCTAGTGTACAGCACAAATAAATAATTCAGACGTTGACTGAAAACAGCATCGCTCATCCATACTGTGTTCTTTCCTCTGGATTTAGTAAAAGGTCTCTATTAATTTTGACTTTAGAAATTAATTTGGTTACAAAATATGACTAGGGTTAACTAAAACTATTAAACCTACACTGTAAAAAATCTGCAATTTTTAAACTCATCTTTTTAAGTTTTTGCATTTTTTGAGTTGTACTGACTTCCAAAAGTTGAGATAACTTATATAATTGAGTCAACTCAACAAGATTGGATAAAACCATTGGATTAACTTACTAAATTAAGTTCAGCTGACTACAATCCCAAAAACTTTTTTACAGTGTATTTGTGTTCATTAAAATGAACTAAAATACAGGCACAAATATGATTTGATTTCATATAAAACACATAAACTGAGCACACATGACAAACGCTGCCTTTGCGATAATCTAAAATAAAGGCACCAAAATTATATGCTCAAAATTATAACAAATTGATAAAAAATATATGAATAAATAAAATAATAATAACCCTGGACATAAAAGTTTATCCACACATCAAATGTCTGACTGGATGTCATTTAAACTCCTTAAATTTCCTATTTTGTGGCAGGAATGTAAAGAAATCCTATAAGATTAAGGAGACTTCATTAAGCGCTTGTGTATTTGAAACAATACAAAAATAAAAATAAAACATTGGATGTTTGGTTATGGTGAAAATGGCCCAAAAGTCCAAACCAAGTCTTTCTTAGTTTACACCCAAATGTAAAGCATTTCATGTGAGATTATTTTCCAAACCATCAGCATTAGATGTTTTGGTTAACACTGAACTGTTGGGTTCAGTTGACACAAACCAGATGGATGTTCCATGTTTTACTGTGCTCTGTTTAACCCCAGTTTTCCCACGCTGCTTTGCGTATGTAATGTGAGTTTCTGCTCTGCAGGACTCCGGTCATATCTCATTCTCTATTACAGATAAACATCCCCAGTGGAAAAAGAAAACAGCTCTGTGGAAAAGCTCATCATAACACTGAAGCGTCCCATTGAGAGACAGCCTTACAGTCACGTGCTTTCACAACTGTGGAACATCTGAGAGATCTTCATTCTAGACTTACATAAAAAATACATTTAGAGCTAAACACCGGCTGTCATCACATACTATACTGACATAATGGTGCCAAGCTTAAACATCCTGGATGCTGTCACAATTCTGCACGGTGGAGAGAAACAGAGTCCACTTTTTTTACAGAAAGGATCTCTATCGAAGATCTCAAAAAAACTAAAACTATCCAAACAACTAAGGAGCCGAGGATCTTGAAACTGAAGCTCAATCTCTCTCAAGTTTTCTTATGTTACCAAATAAACTGCAGTTTGTTGAATAAGCTCAAAACTGTAAGAAAACATATGGCAGGAATATAATATGTGCCGAGCGTCTGGGGGGAAACGGCTTTCGGGAGGTTTTGTTCTTCATAATACATCATTCAGAACTGAGGGTTTGGCCAAGTAGAGCTGGAAGAATGAAAAGAAAAGGAGTTTTTCCTCCTCTGAGTAACTAACACGCGATCATTTTACCATCACTGCAGCTGTAATTGTTTTACCTTCGGATACATAGTTACACAAATTCATTTGAAACATCGTGTTGCCATCGTAACAACACTTCCCATGATGCACCTGGCAGCACAACACAATCCTCCCAACATCTCGACAACGTTTGCACGTTTTGCAGTTCTGGCTGAAATCTGTGAGCTGACACATGAAAGAACTAGCATGTGTTTGAAACGATGTGATAATGGCAGATTTGGGTTTTGGGTTTAGATGAACTCATATTTCACAACAACTCAACCTCTTGGTGAAAACAGGCGTTCAGAGTAAAACCGGTCAAAGTCCAGAGTCTGTTAAACAGTAGAGAACGGTGACTAACGTCAAGTCATTACTGATAAGTCCGAGCCAATGATTACATGCCCTACCAGGAAACAGTGATAAATCCGGCTCTTGGTAACAAGCCGCTGCTGTAATCTCCTCTCTCTTCATTTATCTCCTTTCTGTTTTTAGACTGCGGAAAGTCAATAGGATTTGATTGCAGGAACGACTTCTCGCTCATGTCTCCTGCGTTCAATGACTTTGATCTCGGCTGGAAGCGATGCTGGTTTACTGGCCCTCTTATCTCAATGAGGTACAAAGCAAATCAAGCGGCACGGGGGAAGAACAATCTGTCATAACAGGTGAAAGAGACGAGCTGATGTCACGTGTGCTTGAATGTAATACTATAGCATATGCTCCAGTTTACTAAAGTAAAAAAACACTAAAGATAATAGCCTAGCGTGAACAATTTACTATGCAGTAAACTATTACAATACAACAGAATACTACGGTTTACTTTAATATACTACAGTTTATCAATTTACTAGTTAATACTACCGAATACCACAGTATACGTGAGGGATAATCCACGACTAGCCGTGCATTAAATGGTTTGAATGCACACCTTCCAGCCAATCAGAATCGAGTATTCTAACAGACCATATGGTATAATACAATTTACTACAGTTTTTATAGGTTTTTTTCATGTGGGATATATTGAGCAATAAGCATATTTACACACCATGTTGCATAAAATGAAAGCAATTTTTTGACTTTCGGACACAAAAAAATGTGTGTGTATGCAATTCTCTTATTTTACAAAAACAACCTTAAAGGGATAGTTCACCTCAAAATGAAAATTCTGTCATCATTTACAAAACACAAAGGAAGATATTTGGAAGAACCACATATTTCATCTGTTTGGTTACTGACATTCTTCCAAATATCTTCCTTTTTGTTCATCAGAACAAAGAAATGTATGCAGGTTTGAAATGACATGAGGGTGAGTAAATGATGACAGAATTTTCATTTTTGGGTAAACTATCACTTTGAGTAAAGAGAGCTGACCCGAATTGTTAATGCTTTCTCAGTTCGATTGTATTGTGTATTGCAAACACACACACACACACACACACACACACACACACACACGCACACACACACACACGAGTTTAGGGTTAACATGGGCTTTTAGCTGATGGAGTGTCCCAGACGCTCAACAAGCAGCTATTTTTGGTTTGGTTTTGGTTCATCCGTCAGTTGTGGGAGCGCTAGCTCAGCAGATTAGTGAGCGGTGGAGGTGATGCATGGAAAGCGAGAGGCGTGGACGGATGACCTTTGACCTGCTCTCTGAAGTCAGATTAAACAGAAAGGATGGAGGTCTGTTGTTTGACACACTATTAAACTCAACATGAAATCTGTATTGATCCTGTTTACCTTCTCCAAACCTGCTCATATTGTGAATGATTCACTGATGAAACTGTGGTCTGGAAGTTACTGTACATTATGGAAACGCTTCACATCACGGGGTCATGAAATCAGTTCCACTTTTAACCAGTGTATTTCATTAAAATGTAAATGAGGAGATTTTAGGACACTTTGTTTGCTTTTCACTACACGAGTGCTTGTTTACTGGCTGGCTTCTCTCTCGCTGAAGGGTTTGGCTTTTTTTTAAATGCTGTACGCACCCTTCAAGCGTTAAATTACTACACTTCACGTATTTGATGGTTTTGACTTTGAGGACGGGCCTGAACATTTCTCCGACTTCAAAGAAGTGTGTTGCACAAACAAACAGATTCACAGGGATTGGTTGAGGACGTTCAGCGTTTAATAAAACAGCATAGAGAAAGAGTTTATGATTCATGTCTCGCACACTTTATCTCTTAATAAATTATTCAGCTGCTGCTGTGAGGTTTGAAGTCCTTCTGAGGTCAAAGAGAGAAACTTCTGCTCAATGCTTTTCAAACACAACAACACAAGAGAATCATGCATGTACACATCATACACATACTCTGATATACAGTTCACAAGCAAAAATCTTAAGTATTATTTACTCAAATGTTTAATTTTATGAATGTATTTCATAATGCAAAAATGATTTTTTTTTAAGGTACTTTTTTCACCCAATTTACATTCTTAACACACATTCTGTTTAACTACATCTTTCCTCAAGAAACATCCTGTTACTCATGGAAATTTGTCAGATTACAGACATAATTGTGATTGTAAGCAGCATTTTAATGGGGTGGACCTATTATTAACTTTTATAACCTAATCTAACCTCGCTACAAAATCTAAAACAAATGTCAAAAAGAAGAAAAATAAAGTGTGAATATCTCTTTTTGCACTACATCACCTCTGCACTGTTGTTTATTTCACTGGTTTGCACATTTATCTCGGTTACATATCCCTTGCTTGTAAAGTTGTATTGTGTATATATCAATTTACTAGTTAATACTACCGAATACCACAGTATACGTGAGGGATAATCCACGACTAGCCGTGCATTAAATGGTTTGAATGCACACCTTCCAGCCAATCAGAATCGAGTATTCTAACAGACCATATGGTATAATACAATTTACTACAGTTTTTATAGTTTTTTTTCAATTGGGATATATTGAGCAATAAGCATATTTACACACCATGTTGCATAAAATGAAAGCAATTTTTTGACTTTCGGACACAAAAAAATGTGTGTGTATGCAATTCTCTTATTTTACAAAAACAACCTTAAAGGGATAGTTCACCTCAAAATGAAAATTCTGTCATCATTTACAAAACACAAAGGAAGATATTTGGAAGAACCACATAGTATTTTTTTTTTTCATCTGTTTGGTTACTGACATTCTTCCAAATATCTTCCTTTTTGTTCATCATGGTTTGCACATTTATCTCGGTTACATATCCCTTGCTTGTAAAGTTGTATTGTGTATATATAGATTCTGTATTTATTTGATATATGTTTATTCTATGTTATCTGTAAGCACCTGGGGTCTGAGAGTAATGCAATTTCAATCCTCCATATGTATGTACGGTACTTGTGGCAGAATTGACAATAAAGCTAACTTTGACTTGACTTTGACTAATGCTAATCCTTTGTTTTAACTTGAAATAAAGACAAAAATAAAGTGTGTGATGTTACCTGTGTACGTCTAAAAGAAGCGTTTCATGTGGACAGGTGCGCCGGTGTAAAATAAATCTGCTGTCATTCGAGAGGAAGCTTCAACACTTCAGTGCTTCTTTACATGTAAGAGTGACAACATTATCAAGACTGAACCACAAAACACTTCTGTCAAGACCGTCTGCTGAATGCACATACAGTATGTTTTTATTTGCATGAACGGTTCTACAGATCCAACACGTACAATTTCATGTCCTTAAATTAATAGTTGGTTCTCATTTAAGTCAAATTAAAGAAACGAAATAAATAAATAAAAATGAGGTAAATGAAATCGCAGGATCGGACAAAAGAAGCCATTAGGAACTCATGAAGAGAATGAGAAATGTGTGTAGAACCTCACCAGAACCTGCACAAAAACACAACCGCGTAAGTTGAGTTAAACCAGTCTGATCTCATGATAATTCATAAATATGTTACGAAGAAGCTGTGATGTGATGTATATCATACTAAAATGTACTTTAAGTAGAAAAAAGCAACAATGAAACAACTACTGACGCAAAAGCAGACCTATTGTAAATAGTTACAAACTGCTGTGAGATTGTGTTGGTTATATATAAACATTTACACACAGACACATATTTTCATTATAAGTCGTTGGTTGTATTTCGGGAGTTTAGGGACAAAAGCTGGATTTCAGACAAACACAAGAGAATTAATGTTTCTAAGCAACCAGCCCACAAAGCCACACACACACACACACACACACACACACAAACGCACACACACACACACACAAACGCACGCACGCACACACACACACACACACACACACACACACAAACAAACACACACGCACACAAACAAACACACACGCACACACACGCACGCACACACACGCACACAAACACACACGCACACACACAAACACACACGCACACACACAAACACACACACACACAGAATAAACACACATTAAAGTGCAGCTCTTTGTGCTATTATTGGTATCTGACACCTCAGTTTCAAAGCAACACAGCGTTTGTTGTTTGTTACCTGGTTTTCTTTGAACCTGCTGTCAGTATTAAATCACACGCGCACACACACACACACACACACACACACACATGCACGCACGCACACACACACACTATACGCTCAACACACACACACACACACACACAAAGTGTTTTCCCTGAGGTCTTGCTTTTATACTCACAATCAACATCTACGAGACAATTTACAATGTGTTTGTGGTGATTACATCATTCGCAATGCATCATGGGATTGTAGCCATTGACTGCCATTGGTTTCAAATGCATTTGCGTTGTGAAAATTCTAATCATTTACATAGACAATAAAAAGAAAATACCCGGAAAAGGCGAGTTGAAGCTTTCCTCTTTTCAACCCGTTTCCATGATGTGTGCGTGTTTTTATTTCGAGCGCTCTTCACCGACAACCTTCCGCCTCCACAATCTCCACCTGACAAACTTCTGCCCACCAGCGAGACCTTCACAGGTATCTGAGGAGACGGGTTGTGTTATACAATACAGCGAGTAAAAAGAATGAGATCAACATCCGGCTGTTCTGTTAGGATAACACAAATACATTCACTTTCTTCAACTACCAAAAGCAAAATCCCAAAATATATATTTGCGTTTTATTCATATTCATAGTGTGTGTTTGTTGGCTCCTGGGGCATTTGCTGTTCTTTACTGATATAGTCATATCAGAGAGTATATGGTTTTTGAACCTGATCACACTTCCTAATACTAGTATTTTTGCCTTGGGACACCTTTTTAATGTTTTACTAGAAAGACATTTATTAACGATTTCATCAGCCTTCAGCCGTCTTCTATGCCATAAACAAATCCCTTTAATCAAGTGTATGTTTAAACGTATATTAAACAATCTGTCACAGACGGGTCTGATGCTCATGTTGACATCACCGTAATGAGATCCAGAACAACAGCGTTCTGTCCCATCCAGAACAAAGAGACTTGTTTATTTCTGCGTATGTGTTTGTCCCTGGATCTCATTGCGACGTCATTTAAACTGAGCTTTGGTTTAGAGAGGAAAGCTCATCTCCGTTTAGCCGTGCAAGTAAAAGTCTGTGGGTTAAACCAAAATGATCCAGTCTGTTCAATCTAGATTTTGTAAGAAAAACACTTGATAAATGCAGACAATCAAGGTGAGATTATTTGATATGATTCTTACATTTCTGACACGAAGACTCAAAGAACTGCAACAAACACATGAAAACAAAATGATGCTGCATGGTTTCTAACAGCACGAAAACAAAATAAAAACTAGTTGCCCTTCCCTGTTAATGGGTTACTCACACACACCCTACATCTGACCGGTTTGCTATGTCATTTTATTCGAGTATATTTTAAGTACACTTTTAGTAGTAAGTATAATATCCTAGTAATATGTACTAGTAGTCTACATGTAAGTGTACTATTTCAATAGTACTTGGGACTAAATGGCCCAATTTTTAGTTAATTTCAATATGTTTTGAGTACATAAAATGTAATTGTAGTAAACTTTGAGCTATGTGTTAAAACGTATATTGTGCTTGCAACGCAAAGGCTGTGGTTTCAATCCCAAACACACATACCGATAAAAGACGAGATGTAAGTCACTATATAAAAGCGTTTGCCAAATGAATAAATGTAAATGTTTAGTTGATGAAAGTACACTTTGAAGTACAGTATACTTTAAACGTATGGTTAACTATTTATATATTATTTCTCTACTTTGCAGTATACATGTACCACTATTTTTTAATAAGGCTGTCAAAAGATTCATCGCGATTAATCGCATCCAGAAAAAAAGTTTGTTTACATAATATATATCTGTGTACTGTGCATATTAATTTTGTATTCATAAAAACATACACATACATGCATATATAAAAAAGAAAAAGATTAAATATTAAAATTAATAAACATTTAAATATAATTTCAATTATTGGTAAATATAAATAAATACATCTAAATATTTCCTAAATATATATAGGCCTACATGTTTTTATGAATACAAAATTAATATGCACAGTACACAGACATATATTATGTAAACACAAACTAAAATATTCTGAATCGTTTGACAGCCCTAGTTTTTTAAGAATATTTATAGCAGACTGACAATATATGTTTTATTGTTTAAAAGTACAATAATTGCATACTTGAATCAACTTTTTTGTAAGGGTTGGATTACATGACACACTTAAAATCAGTGACATCATTCTACTTAACACCACTATTTTGTTAATGAACATTATTGTCTGAACGTCTCAAGAGATTTTCACAACAAGACAGCACATGTAACCATGAGTTTCCCAGCTAATAGACATGATTACCTTTAATTGAAAACGCTTAAAGAACAACACAGCAAATAATTCATTACTGACTCATTGTCAGGAATAGATTTCACTCCCATCTCGCCTGAGAATGTGGGTGAGGTTTGTCTCAGAACTAAAGAAATGAGGAAAATGAAAAGATACATGGCTATTCGACTGGTCTATTTTGGGGACAAAAAAAACACCAAAGAAGATTTGTGGGTGTGCAAAAAATCGTATTCTCTCACCTGCAAATAGAAGCTACAAGAACTCATTTGTTCATATAAACATTCGACAACAAGATGAAATAAAAAGTGTAAAGCACTCTTTGCTGTCTGTATCCATGAGTCTGTGTCGAGAGTTAGTGCTACGATTCAATGGTGCTAAAATGACGATTATGCAATGGATTATACAATCAGGGAACCAATCATTTGCTGGAAGATGTCTTATATAACCACTGTATCTCAAGCTTTGGGCTTAAAGATTTGCATATCCTGAAGAAAGTACAACTTTATGCAGGGCAGCACAAGAACAATGCAAGATTTTTCAACTTTTATTGTGAATGTTAATTTTCTTCCGACTAAAGCTTAGATGGAGTGAACACTGAAACCTAAGCGTTTCGGGCTGAATCCATTAAGGAAATGAGATTAAAAACACGGTAAATATTCTCAACTTTTAATGTTCTGTCTGTGACAGCTGAACATCTGAACGTTGCATTCATGACGCAAGGCTTTCCCCTCGTATCTATCCAGCTCACGGACTCATGTAGAGAGAACTTCAACGCTCCCTCGAGCGAAAGTCTTGACAGATATCTGTAAGATTGTGAAGATAATCCTGAAGATAAACCCAGCCCAGAGCCAACAGCCCCCTACTGCCCAGATCCCACTCGCTTTCCAGCGCCGAAGGCACCACGGGCCTTAAAATATCAGCGTACATCAGCGCTTTTATCTGCGTCCCCTGGCACGTTCAGACACTCCAGCAGCTGTTCAATGACTTGTGCACTTTAAAGAGTCTGTACCAAAATCTGTATGTGAGTCTTTCTTCAGTGGAACACAAAAGAAGATATTTTGAGAAATGTCTCAGTGGTTTTGTGTGGAAGTCAATGAGGTTCAGTGTTGCTTGACTATCAACATTCACCAAAATATCTTCTGTTGTGTTCTGAAGAAAAAAGTCATTATCTAAAACTTCTACAATAAAGTCAAAAGAAACAAAAACATGTTGTTTGAGTGTTGTTGTCTCAACACTGTTTAAGAACTGATTTTGTGGCAACATTGGTCACTTTATGCTGTTTTATTTCTAAGAAAAATGTCACAGAATTTGTGTTTACATGTGCTTAACTATCATGTCTTTCGCCATCAGAGTTGAAAAGAATTCAGTCGAGCCGCAACGTCTGTTATTTGTGTCTTGCATACTGGGGCAGAGTGCAGAATTTTCCAGAAACAGCTGCGGACTTTGTTGCCGGCACACCGGGATTTCTCTCTTTCCTTCTCATCTTTCACTGCATTGTTGGCCCCGTGTCAAAGCTCACCCACCAGTTTCACTGAACACCCGCCCTCACATGACTCAACGCCTATTGAGTGAACTATGTCATTGGAAACGGAGTTAGCATGCTTTTGGCCTAGTTTATGTGATATTACTCACTTCAGGTGGACTCTATGATTAAAGGAATAACTCACCCTCATTATTTACTGTACTCATCCTTCACGGCCTTCCAAACCCGTATGCTGTTCGTTTTTCCAGGGAGCATTTTTATAGAGCTTTCATGCTCCATTTTCCCCAACAACCACGGTTTATGTGATCACATCTGCTGAGCTCCTGAAAGGAAAAACGCATCACAAAATGAATGAGAAATGAAAAATATGCGACTATAATCCAACTCAAAGCAAATTTAAGTAAATAACACTTGAAATTTTAGACAGCACACTCATGATAAAGAATAAATGATGATTTTGGGGGGTTGGAGTCATCCATGGATTAGGAATTAATACATTTACCGTCAGTCACTCCATTGCTAATCCTTTCAACTTGTGATCAATTTTGCCCCAGTAAAGCCATTCAAGATATTGTCTATAAACTCATGCACGGGTGCCAAGGATCCGCCCACAACGTACTATTTTCTCTTGTAGTCATGCCTTGCGATTGTGTAACGCTCCCGGGGCTTCACAGGCCTCTTTTGAGAGCACACCTGTTAGTGGCATGCAATGACAAAACTCTACAAGAGCCTATTTTGGCTCCGAAACCGAGCTAGGCACAACAAAGAGAGGGAGTGGACGTACTGACAAAACACACTGAAGAATCACAGTGACCCTGAGGGGAGGAACGGCAGATGTAAACTCTTTGATATGTAGCACGTTGTTTGCTTCGCTCCTGCTTGTTACATAATACAATACTACAATCCAGTGTCTTTTCTCTTCTGTTCAACAGTCTGTTTTGACTATTTGATTTACGATTTGATGACCTGGAGGACAATACAAATACGATCCAAACATACAAAAAAAACCGTACAAACAACAATCTATCAACAGAAAAACTATTTACAGTACTACTAGTAAAATCTGTACACCTTAGCAACCACAAGCAATGTCTGCATTCATGAAATCTAGTTTTGTTGAAGTGCTTTTCCCAAATCAAACACATATTTTTTGATTTCAGGACACGAAAGGAGTTATATCTCTCAGTATGGATACGCTTCTGCACTGCTCATGACATAAGAGCATAAAGCAATCTTCTGAATGTTATTAGCTTCTCCTGCGGTCCAGCGTGGCCCGGAGCGGACGGACAGGAATAGCAGGTCTTATATTACGGCCTCTCTGGGATTTGGCAGCTCACATCAGCGCTATGAGACGGCCGTCAGTGTGGAACGCCCAGATGTCTTACAGCTATTTACAGCCACATTCTCCAAAAATCAGTCCTGAATGCAAAGGACAAAATTAGAACAAGTGACCTCGGAGTTAAACCCATGTTGGAGATCTGATACGCATCATATAATCTGACACATTTCAAAATATTCCACTTCAAAATGGAAACAGCAGAGTTTCTGGTGTCACTGAAAATGTTTCATTTTGAGTGTTTCAATACGGTTATAGATAGACGGGAACTTCTTAAGGTCAGGTAGTAAAATAAAAACAGAACATATATTTTGAGAGATTGAGGTCACAAATGTTCGGCTTGAATTATTACAACAAATGTATCTTTGGTAACAGAGCAACAAACAACACATGTGACCAGCTAGCTTGCAAACAACTTGACTCTAAAATGTATAAAAACTAGGGATGTCAAACGATTAATCGCGATTAATCGCATTCAGAATAAAAGTTTGTGTTTACATAATAGATGTCTGTGTACTGTGCATATTAATTGTATTTATAAAAACATACTCATACATGTAGGCCTATATAGATTTAGGAAATATTTAGATGTATTTATTTATATATATACCAGTAATTGAAATTATATTTAAATGTTTATTAATTTTAATATTTGATATGTTTCTTAAATATATGCATGTATGTGTATGAATACAAGATTAATATGCACAGTACACAGACGTATATTATGTAAACACATAATTTTATTCTGGATGCGATTAATCGTGATTAATCATTTGACAGCTACACATAAAATATGCATATTTTCTACATTCATTTAAACTAGATTTTCAATTTTTTTAAGTATACACAAAAATATTGCATAAAAAATTAAATTACATTAGATTGAACTATCAATACTTTGAGGCACATATTGAACTTTAAGTGTTTGTAATCTACATTCCTCTTACGTCATCCAGGATGTTTTCTCTGAGCTGGTTGCGCTGCATTCTTCTCGTGCTTGTGTGATGTTACCGAATAAAGTCTCTTAGAACGCAGCTGAACCGAGCGTCCTTCACAATAACATCACACCTAATATGCTGCCTACATAGACAGCTCAGCTGAAGAAATAAAACAACTGAAACCAGTCTGAGCAGGTTCGCTGGTCTTCAAAATCCCTATAAACAATCAAAACCACACTGATTTCCGGCCTTGCTTAAGCTGGGTTTTATTTTTCAGCGGGGTGGGAGTCTTTGATGTGCCCACTTTTCTTTAATGACTGATTTGGGGCTTTGGTTCTTCTGTCCCGTGAGGAAACACAGGCCGGGAAGACCCCACCCTGCTCAATATCCTCAAACCCAACAATCAAGAGGGATTTTTCCTACATGTGCCCAGATGTGAGGCCACACAACCTAATTGCCAGTTGAAGTTCCCGGCTTTCCGAGCACCAGGAATAAAAGCCGTTCAGAAGTGGGTCCAAACTCTAAAGGGACCCTTTGATTGATGAAAAAATTCCAAGGTGTCCTCAATACAGAATTTCGCCGGCGGGCCTAAAGTTAACCAGTGCATCATCTATACTGGGATTTGCCGAATGTGGACCAGATTCTTTTTTTGGCACGGCCCTGTCTTTGCCTCTTTCAACGAATATAAGCCACACATGCGGATGTGCTGGATTTATGGTGAGCTAATTAAAGAGGCGGACGGTGTATTTCTCTTCTGTACCGTCACATTTGTCCTTCATTAATAATGGATTCGTGATTTACGTGTGAAATGGTTTCAGTGTCTTTTCAATGGGTGGCCTAGAATTAGCACGATCCGGATGGCAACAGCAGCGCTTGTATAAGGTGTTTGGGTGCAGACGGAAAGACATGCCAACGCATATATTGACAAGCTTGCATTCATGATTCGTACGAAGATTTCATTTCAAGTGCTTTTGTATTCTGAAACGTGTCAAAATATAATTCATGATGCAACGAAAGCGCACGTCGCATTCTTGGGTTTCTTCAACACAAACTCACGGCAGCAAATTTCTATGAAATCGTACAATCTTGTTTGCACATTTTGGTACAATTTGCTTTCAATGCCAGTGATGCTTAGGTTAGGCTTCAATAAAAATGTTTGCAAGACATCTGAAGAAAACTCTATATTTCTGTCCTGGCACAAGTGAGAGAGTAATTATTACCTCAAAGGTATAAACAGGACTGAAATGAGATGTGTCTGCTCAACCTCTGTGATGTTCTGCTTTTCAGACGTTGTGGGGATTTTCCAGGATCTGAAGTTCATCACGTCGGACGCGTTTCCTGTGTGCGTTTCTATCAAAGGAATAATTCACCTCAAATTCAAAGTCTGTCATCATATAATCATCCCCACAAATCTTAGTTTTTTCCTGTTCATGTGGATATTTTCCAGTCCAAATTAAATACAAATTTGGAGAAGAACTATCAGTCAATAACAATAACAGTGTACCTGCTAACAGGATTCAAGATTCATGAAACATCTGCACACTTACTCAAACCAAAACGCATCCAAATGAATCAACTAAGACCAAACACAACAGGTTTGTCTGTGAAAGTGGACAAAACACGCACAACACCACAAAGAAATGCGGTTCTCATTGCAAGAAAACTCTCCTCCTTCCCAAGCTTCACGACACCAAATGTTTATAATGCAGCGTGAGCTCGCCCAACATTATGAAAGGGGTTTTATCAGACGGCCAATACCTGCACATCACTTGAAATGATAACCGCATGCTTGCATACTTCATATTAAAGTATTAGCATTATAAGATTCATGGAGACCAACTATTCGCTTTTATTTCCCAAAACCAACATCTTCTATCAGAAAGTTGGGATTTGATGAATATTTTAGCAAAAATGAATGTCCTCGATTAATGTGTATTGCTTTAAATGCAATAAGGCATGTGCTGTATTATAGAAATAATATATAACCTTTCATTTATGACTATCTTCTTGTAATTGACCGTGCAAGCACATTAAATATGTCACTTTTCTATAAAAACGATTTTGTACGAGTCTTACTCATTCGCCACAGTACAGACAGTAAAACTCATGAGATTTCCCTGGAAGACTTGGGTCTCGATTTAATCGCCGTTCTTCACAAACATCCCAAACCAGAGCGAGTCAGTGCGATGAGAAATGAAACTATCAAGCGGTTTCACAATGCAACCAAAGCAAACAGGCGGAGCTGCAGAACGCAGGAGTGTCTGCTGGCTGCCGGCCAATGAAAGTCAAGCGCTGCTTTTGTGCCGAGTTGCGAAATTTAAATTGGTTTGTAAAATAGTTTTCACTTGATGACACAAAACGACTGTTGTTGACACCAGGAAAACAACATTCCTGCATGACTTGTGTAAGGTTTTGTATCACTCGAAAAGAATCTCACAATAAACTCATTGCAATTAAAATGTTACTTCATCTATGCATTACAATAGGCAAACATTGCATGCAAATGTCTATAAATCTATACACATTCATACTTAAAGTCAAATGTTGAATCTCATTAACATGTTATGAATCTATGATCCAAATGCATTTTAATTCAATTTCTACAAAGAATTACACGTTTTGTTCTTTTAAACTATATACGTTCGATTTGTTGGGCCTTTGAAAAGTCATTGGTTAACCTTTATACACTTTTGAGTTTGTCTGAAATCTCAACGTTCTCCTGCGTTACAGTGAGTTTGTGAGCAGATAAGAATCCAGGATCCGGGTTCAAAGGCCGGTCTGGTTTAATAGTAGACGTGAAAGAGCCGACATTGACAAACAGGATACAGATTAACCCGTGAACACAGAATCTTATCTCCACAGATCACTGACCGTTGGGAAGTTAAATACACTTCCAGACAAAGTTCGTATCGTCATGATGTTTCCTCAAGTGCTTTTACTTTGTATAAAACCTTTTGAATGAAACCAACTTTACCACGAACTGTGCACTAATGTGAAACATCATTGCATCTATAGATCCAGCACTGCTAGGAATATTAATCTTGCTACCGTTTGTTGCATTTCACACCATTTTATCCTGTTGTCTGTGCTGCTAGAAGAACGCTTTTGTGTTTCAGTTTGTGAATGATCTCTTGCTGGTTCCCCGAGCGGCACGGCGCTTCCTTCTGCATGGCTGTGTTTTCTCTTTGCTGTCAAGAGAAGCGCTAAAGCTCAGAGGATTGATGTTCCCCGTACTGAAATCGACCCAGAGCGCTAAGATACCTTGTGTTTACTACACGGATGCATAACCAGGCAACGGCACGATCTCCTGTTATGACAGAACCAGGGCTGCGGCGACCAGGGACGCATGCGGGATTCATAAACACATCCAGAAAAGCCCCTGGAAAATCAACAGAGACTTGACATGCGGAACATGTTTAATAACGTGATTATTTAGTGATGCTTACCTGCAAATCTCAACACCACAGAGGCTTTGACCCAATTCAAAGAGACCGCATGAGTCCTTACAGGGATTTACCCCAAAATCAAAATTCATGTGTTTGTAAATCTCTCTTTCTTCAGTGGAACACGACAGAAGATATTTGGAGAAATGTCTCAATGGTTTTGTGTTCATACAATGGAAGTCAATGTGTTGTTTGATTATCAACATTCTTCAAAATATCTTCTGGAACTTTTGATATAATGATCTGCATCTGTAGCATTTGCACAGATTAACCCGATTAAACTCATCAACTTTTGTTCTCTTTACTCTCTCAATTTGCATAAAGAACGCCATTAATAGAAAAGCAACTTATCAGCAAGGTACAGAAATGGAAAGCTGGGGCGCAAAGGTTACATCAACACTCACGAAACGGCGATCAAAGACGCAAGCAGCTGTTTATCTTTCAAACCTGCAAGCAGTGGAAAATATATTTGTGGGCCAGGCCGCAGCTGAGAGTGCCACAAGAGTTATTTTCAGACTTTCCCAATGCAGCACGCTCTCGATTTCTCCGGTTTCCTAATTCGGCATCGTCACGCCTTGACGGGTTAGGCCCGGAAGATCTTTACCGTTCCAATTCCAACAGCCATCTGCGGTCGCGACTGCGCGACTTCATCTACACATTCCACGTAATCCTTCACTAAATGATGGGCGGTTTATTATTCGAGCATGTGTTTCCAGTAACAGATCCTCCTGAAACCACTAATAGCACATACATCTCTGAATGAACTGAAGGGTTCAGCTTGCATCGAGCACCTGGTTTATTCTTGGTGATAAAATGCATAAATTGTTTGACATTACAGAAACAAAAACATTCCTACATACAAGTCTAGCTAGTTTGTGTCGTGTCTTACTATTGCAAACCAGGGTGAAACAGGGACAGTGACTTGGGAATTCCAGAGCCGAGCATGTGACCACGTGTGGTTCTACATCGCATATCTCAGCGCGGGGAACAGATTTAGATATATGTGTGCATTCTTGCTAAAAATACAACAGGAAGTGCTTTATGACAGTAGAGCAAAATGTAATGGTTGTGTTTAAAACACGAACGCATAACTTGATATTAACATGCTAATCTGGGGAAAAAAGCAGATAACATACAGCCAAGTTAAAAGTTGACTACTAACAAGATAACCGAGTGTAAACTAGGAATGGCAGCGTCGATCATGTGACCGTGTGATGTCTGACAGGCGCTTGTTTTCTTCTGCACGTGTGAGTTATATTCAGGCTGCGCTGCACTTTTGTTTGATTCATGTTGAATCATGTCTTATTAGGCATTGCTACTGATGCATGTGTGGCTTAAACATATTTAGTATCTCCCTCCTGCAACACTTGAATGATTACAAAATCAAATTATATTTTGAATAATAAGGTGACGCACGTATAAAATTGTGCTTTTCAACACTAGCCCACGCATTCGTCGCTTCAAACAACTCCACCCATGTCTGACTTAGCAATTTCCTGCACCAGCACAAAGCACTCCAACCGTCTCCAAACACAACATAGAGAACTGATGACGGTAACTATTTACATTCTCACTGCCCATATGCCCAAGCTGCTGCATAGAATAATATCACGTAACGCATTAGCGTCGACCACTTGAATGTGTGACCTGGTTCAATGGAATAATGAATTCTTTCACTGAAAGCACGTATCCAAACGGATGCGCATTACACATATTCTCCTGACCGTGCAAATCCCCCGGCAGAGACGAGCCAAACGAAAGATTCTCGACGTCACAAAAACCAAGCAGAGACTTTCCATTAATACAAGATCAAAAAATGTATTTGGCAATTTTTAAACAAGTGCATACAAGTACAGCTAGAAGCATTTTTCAATGTTTGCCAAGTGCTCGTAGAGTTGCATTAGTCACATCCTACGTTTAACAGGAACTGCCACCATAACTAAAAATACATCGAGAAGTCGTTAAACATTGACAAAGAAGAACGTAGTCCGTCATAATGAGTACATACCTTTTATCTTCAAAAAATATAGAAACACAATGTATTCAAAAAAATGAAAAAAATTTACAGCAATGTTTACCAAGTATTCACGTCCCTTATGTTCATTATGTACAAGTCCGTTAGTTTCTGCCCGGATGGTATGCGTGTGATATTCAGATTTATATATTTATATAGATCAATATTTTTTTTTGTCGAGTATTTTCAAAAAAGCGAGAGAAGAAAAAACACGCCGTGACGTAATCAAGGGTCCCTCTCCTTTTTTACTTTGACGTCCCCTGCCAGTATCGTGGCTATTTCGCCTTGCATGAACGCCCACGGTACGTTGGAGCCCACCAGCGGGCATTTCTCACCGCTCGGACAGTACACTTCACCAGAAGCGCCCTGCTGTTTGATGCTCTCCCGGGAGCACGGGAAGCAAAACTTGTGCGAGGGCACCGAGGGGCACTGGACAAAGTGCGTGTCTTCCAGTCTCTCGTGGCACAGCGTGCAGCACAGCGGGATGCTGCTGGGCACCGACGAGTCCGGAATGCTCTGTGGATGCACCCCGTCCATGCCGGGCACGTGGGGTGTCCCGCCGCCCGAGCCTTCCCTCTGCGCCAGTCGCCGCTGGTTGGGGGACAGCGGGCTGCTGCTGTTCCTGCGCGTCGTCGAGTGCACCTGGTTGGCGTCCTTCGGCGAGCTGTTGCCACCGGCGTTATCCGCCGCCATAATGAGAGCGGCCATGGGAGATTGTCCGTTCTGAGCGGTGCCGCCCACGGCCTCCGGCGGGGTGGTTCGAGGGTGCGGGGATATCGTGGAAGGGGGGGAGGCGAAGCTGGGTGGAGGAACAGGTGGCATTTTTAAGCCGTCTCCCGGCGCCGGAAGCCACTGCTGTCCGTCCCCGTTGATCTTGACGGCAGCGCCCTCCCCGTCCGGCTCGGGCGAGGCTTTCCTCTTGAGATTTTTGGGATGTTTGCCTCTATCTGCAAGAGCGCACAAAGAGAGAATTAATGCCGCATGCAAACGAATCCGTCACATTAAACCTGCTGATGTACAAAGCCATCATTCTGCAGCGGCAACGCCACAGACGCAGTCATGCATTGTAGTGGCAGACGTAACAATGAGGCTGGCTGCAAATGCGCCGCATGCAAATACACGATCAGCTTTGATCAGCGGAAATTTCCCTGCAGCTGACTCATGCCACAGTGCTCTCATTCAAACCAGGCCATTTATGAGGCAACAATACAATTCCTCCCACCCGACACTGAACACACGTCTCTATACAAAATAACACAAGAAGAACCAGAATGTGCATTTGATTTTACTACACGAGATGAAGAAACATTATGATTTTCATGTCACTCATAAATATAGCCAGTTAAAATATAAATAGTACACATATGATAAAAAATACAACCCTTGTGAAAATCAAGTCACAGTAAAAGTGTAGCATGCTTTTTTGATTACTGTGGTTACTATAGTAAAATCCCATTTTTCATAAGGAATCCATGCAAAAACACAGAATAAGTGAACCCACCAGATTTGGATGGAGGGGCGCTGGTCTCGTACATCACCCTGTGCTGCATGTGCTCCTTCTTGAATCTGCTGTCGTACGGGTTCAGCGTCATCATGTCCCGAACCGTCTTGCTCTTGTTCAGCCAGTCGTCCCGGCTCTTGTGTGCGTCTCCGATCTCCGGCGTCATGCTGTCCGGTCTGTGTTTGTCCTTGTCGTGCTCCGTGCTGGACACGGAGGCCGGCCGCTTACTCCCGCCGAGCTCCGCGGGGATCTGCTGTCTGCCGTTCATCATGCCGCCGTTCACCAAAGGCACGAGATTGGGTGGAACGGCGCTAGTCCTGCGCGGGTTCGGGCTCTGGCGGTTCAGCTCGGGTGGGTCGTCCGGTTTCGAGAATCCGTTCGGCACCGGGATGCCGTTCGCCTGCCGCGCGGACTGGTACTCGGGTCCGAGTCTGGGCGGGCGCTCGGAGGATAGCGGGTAGCGGTCGAGCGGCTGCGGTGGGCGCGAGCCCGGGTCACCCGGCGCATGGTTGATGGACTGAATGTCTTTCCCCGACAGCTGTTTCCCGGGTCCCGACGGTCTGCCGTCCTGAAAGCCGTGCGCCCGTTTGAGCTGTCGCGCCGTTTCGATGACGAACTCGATCCTGTCAGCCCCTTCGTAGTTCACGCATCCTCTGCACACGGGCTCGGAAAAATCCCAGATCATAGCCCACGGCATGCGCGGAAGGTCGCATAAATAACACGACTGCCTGCGCGAGGCAGATACCGCCGCGGACGACATCTCTGTTTTAGGTTAAAATCCCCCCTCCCGGAATAAACCAGAATCCTTTTGAAAATGTCCGCGGATGCCGTAAAAAACCCGATATAGCCTCCTTTTGCGTTCGCTGAAGTATAAAACAATTAAGCTACAAACGGGACTTCATAGTAGCGTGCGCTTTACTACGACGCGCGCTCTATCTGTCTCGCTCACTCACCGCTGCCGCGCTCGATGTTGAGCCGTGACGTCACCGCCGTTGTGTTGACTCGATTCTTCGACAGAACACCCCCTCGGGCGCATGCGCGGTGAGGCTCTGACGGCCTTTATTTAACAGCATGAACTGAGGCCAGACGGGAAACGCACCACACGAATCGACTCGAAAGTTGTGGCGCTGACGTACAGTAGGAGGACAATATATGCAAATCAGGCGAATAGTTACCGAACGGAGGGGTGAGACTTTGTTATTTAAGTGTATTGCAGGGTTTCCACAGGGAATGAGGGCATGTTAATCTTATTGTGAAAATTAATCTTAGTCATTCAGATTTCTATAGAATTATTGTTGAAGTAAAAATCTCTAATCGTTCCTAAATTACAAAATGTATTTTTTTAATACTATAAAGCAAGAAAATAATATTTAATAATAATGATGAATTGTGTAGTCTTAAATAAAAAGGCTGATAAAGTGATCAGAAACAACTGGAAATATGCTGGAAATTGATATTTCGTTATTTGTAGTATTTGTAGTGTTTTACTCTTACAGTACACATTATTAAGACAAACCGAGCGAATACAGAATACAGACTGTTATTTTATTGAATAAGGAACAAATCCCAACCAAGTTCATTGGAAGTGCCCCGGCATTTCATTTCTGAGCAGCGTACAGAAATACTAACACACTTCTTCATTTCCTTTAGCCCCAGTGTCGCAGACCTTTAAAATGATATTAGAAAAACATCTCGCAGTAAAAGTGTGGTCAAATCTGCATTTTTGGCAGTCCTGCCCATATCTGTCATGTGTAGCCTATAAAATGAATGGTTCATTCAAGTAGTCACTGAAATATTATGCAACACACTCTTAGCTTGCCCTCAAACACGCTTTGTTTCTTTCGTCTGGTTGGGTGTGCACATTTGGGCCGATCAGGTCTGGGCACATAATGTCCAAATGCCACGATAAATCGCCCTTTTGTAGGGCCTTCCCTCGTGTGTTGGATTCATTCCAACGCAGTGCAGCTTCAGGGCTCTTCGGGTGAAGCAATGCGTCTGAAATCTGCAGACACAAGGCAGGATGTGTTTGTGCAAGCCCTCGTGACGTTGGAAAGAGGAAGTAAGATGTTTAGTCACGTACCCACAGCTCGCCGCGCCCTTCTCAACGAACATCAAATCTCTTGGCCCGTGGCCAGGGCTTATTTTCACCCACCATGCACTTGGGCTGCCTGATGGAACTTCGGCACGGTGGCGTGTTGTGTGCCCTTGAAACTGTAAATATTGTCTCTACTTTCCAGCCTGACAACTAATTCTTCCTGCATTAACCTTTGCATTCTGGCAGGCTTATCAGATTTCACGTCAACACATTGTGGTGTCACTCAAGGGCAATGTTCCTGAAATATTAGCCGGAAGGTCATCGCTGGATATTGTTTGGTAAACGGATCGTGACTCGGCATTTCTAACGCGATATTTCCAACTCCAACCTCCATAATGTCATGGTGTCATTGTCTTGAAAAATAACATCAACTTTCGATTCCTGCTCGATGCTGTAACCGTGTTTTGTGTCAAGCGCGCTCTCTCTCTCTCTCTCTCTCTCTCTCTCTCTCTCTCTCTCTCTCTCTCTCTCCCTCCCTCCATGCGCTGGCCCATTTTCAGTCTTATACAACCCGTGCGCTACAGCTGTTCGCTGGAAACAACACAAACAAAATATAGATTTGATATATTGTAACGTCTACAAAATCCCTTTGTGTGTCCGAAGCTGTTAAACGTCAGTGAATTCTCAGACACATTCACAGAGCGACGCAGACGGCATGAAGCGGCTATAAAACGAGGGGGCAAATGCTGAAACGTGTACGTGCTTTACGCTTCAATGAAGTGTGTCGCGTGAACCCACTGACACAATGTCATTTCACCCTGTTTTTCCAAGCGCAGACGGCCTGTGAAATCTCCTTTCCTCCTTTTCATTGGCTGTACATTTCTCAGGAAATGGTAACCATGGCAACTCCTGCGCTCACCAGGATAGCCCCACTGACAGGCAACATCCTGTTTACCGCGTTGCTATTTTTTTCCTCCGCCTCATGAATTCAGCTGTGAATATTTTGTGTTGTGACTAACAGTCTATTGTGTAACCTGTGTTTGTGATTACTATTGCATTTATTGACATGTACGTTTTACTTTTACGCACATGAATCGGTCATGTAATAAAAGCAATATAATATACGCTCTCAAAAATGACCAGATATGTTGCATCTGAATTATTTACATGAAACCTCACACGTATTGTATTGTATTGTATTGCGCGGGTACTTTTATTAGAACTTAGTTATAGGCAATAAATGTGACTTTATGAGCTTTATATGAATCAATGGAAAACAGTTTGATGTATTTGTCGAGTTATTTCTGTGTTGAATAAAAAGCAAACGTTTCGTGACACAGAGGAGGTAGAGCAATTATAAAATGGAGGAATTCAGTCAAAATGGAGGCTTGAGAGAAAGAGAGAGAGAGGAGCAGAAAAAAATGCGCTCGGCGTCTGGAATCTGGGGCTAGAGGCTGCAGAGGTGATGTCATTGGAGCAGGGGAGCTCGGAGAAAAACAAGTCTCTTTCTTTATTCAGATCCTCTTTGCCGTCCCAGCGGGGGCGGGTTGTTGGAGGGGGGGCTTGGCAGGCAGCCGTGGAAGGGGCTGCTGGGAAATGGTAAAGGATGCCAAGCAGGCTCTGCGGCCAACATTAGTGGCTCACATCTTTGTTCTCTGAAACCTGGTGTGCTGCCAAACGGCTCATTTTAGCTCCCCGCCATGATTACACTGGATGTAGGCCAATTCCTGAGAGCTCGCAATACTCTCCCCTCTCTCGCAGCCAAACATGCAGCAGTTTCCAAGGCGACGGCGAGCGGGACATAAAAAGTAAGTAATGATTCGGGCAGGGCGCCAGATGTGCCACATGTGCAGGCGTTTAAAAAAAAAAGAAGATGATGAAGTAGAAAAGGCCAGAGACTGCCTGCGAGGACGGTTAAAAATGACGAGAAGAATGAAAAATAGAATTGAAAACCCCAGCTGTGAAAAAAAATGCGATTGAGATGCCACGCGGCTGCTTGGCTTCGGTGAAGGTAAGGGAGCGGTTTCACCTGTTTTTCCGCCGGAGAGCAACAGCACATCTGTAGATTTCGGGATCATTCATGTCTGCAAGATGAAAACATATGTAGAGCAAGTTAAAGGTCATACTGTACATACAAGCACCAAAACAATCGTTTAATAGGGAACGCTAAATATTTCAGTGGAATTTCCCTTCGAACTTTTCATGCCGCCTGTGCTGAAGCTTATAAAAAGCGATGCTGTCATTGACAGATGAAAAGTGATGCGGTTTCCTGTCAAAACCCCCTGTCATTTCCACACACAGCGTGACATACCCTTTAAAAAGCTCAACATTTAAATATTATAATCAAGAGGTTAACTGACTACAGGAAATGCACATCTGACTCAAAAATGGCTTGCAGAGCCAAAATAAGAATTTCTGGAGAGTCAGTTAATGCCATGAGTTTAGCGGTTAACCGTCAAATACTTAAAAATCTGTCATCTCACTCTGATCCATTCATGCCGTTGGCATCTGTTTTTAATGCCGTGTTTTCCACAGTATGGTCACAATTTTATAGACATTCCTGTCAAGTAAACACTAAATGTAGCTCTTCATTGTGTCAGACGCAAGTAAACACTTGATTTTCCATTCAGCAAACATCTGCTGTAAATCTGGACAATGTTTTCTTCGTTCTGACTCACATCAGGCCTGATGCAGAACACTGAGACTAATGTAAACACATGTTAGGACGTGACGCTACGCAGCTTAAATTATTACTGGATGCTGCGATAAATATTGCACATAAATCTGATCAAAGTTTCCACACATCAAAGTAAGTCAAGCTGTGACAAATGCATAAATGCATCGCAAGTGACAGAGGTGTATTTAATATAAGACACAATTAAATAAACGTTTGTTCTGACCTCCCATGATTCATCTGTATTTAATATGATATTACACAACTTCCTTACGATGACTCTGTCACGGATGAATCAATCCGCTTGAGTTACAGGTGTACTGTATCTGTAGCTCTATGGAAATCAGGTGTGGGCGCTTTGCCTTATTTTACACTTTCAGTTTCATAAGCATTCATGGAACATGAATGTGATTCACCCAGAAAGTATTTGTGCGCATTTAATTGCAGGGACATTCTGTAAGAGGCTTCACGAAGGTAATAATAATAATAATAACAGGGTATTTTTTAGTATTAGTCAGCATACTTTTGCAATTGCTCAACTTTAAATTACTAAATGATTAACCCTCACTTAACTTAAAACACCAATGCCGGTAATGATATCATTGGTGTCAGACGGCACACCCTGTCCGCACTATAGTGGAAGTCACACACTAAAACAACCAACAGCATCTTTGGGAAACACACACAGGTCACCTGGAAATAAAAGCATTTATAAATGCTTTATCAATCAATTTTTGTTATGAGCAGAACTTTATTTATACAGTCAGAAAACACAACAACAAATCAGACCTGCCGGGAAAAGTATTTTGTTGGAATGGAATAGTTGTTGTTGATTGGAGGAAACCAAAGATATTAATATAACAAGATGCTCCACTGGGAAGAAATGCAACGCTCAAAATGGCCGCCCTAGCGAAGCTTTGCGCATGCGTAGTATCTAAATCAATATGAAAAATAATGTTTTTAAGCGCAATTTTATCAAAGGAAACAAATGTTATTTTGTACAAATGTATACGTCATTTTTAAATGTTGTTTTTAATTATGTCGTTTAATTGGGATTTTAGCCGGCGATATCAGTATTCCCATTTACTTCTTGTTTGAATTACGTAGCAACGACGGCCGCCGATTGGCAGCACTTTCCTAAACGGACTTTGATAAAACTCTTGTCAATCAAGATATCCAGGAAGTACTGGAACACAACATAATTTTGAGTAAGGACATTAATATGTCGTGCTACGTCTGGTTGGGTTTTCTGACTTTCAGAGTTTTCGCAAATCATTTTACTTTGCACGTCATAATTTATAGTCCACTTCGCAAGATGATTGGTGAAGAAGCACTTCCGGTTTCTTTATTTTAAATCTTACATGTATAATTAAATATTGAAAACGTTGGTTTAACATTTTGATTCAGTTATAAATGTTTCTGTTCAAACGTTTGTGCAACAGGAAGTTCATCTGGACCGAAGTGCTCCGTAAGCCACAGCGTTCCTGGAGGAGGACCGTGCATCATTGTTTCAAACATCAAATACGGCCAAAGCTCTCATCGTCTATCTCACCTCACATAAGTAAAAGTTGATGAGAAGGCATCAGTATGGCTTTAATTATCTCTTCCTTTGGATCCCTTCAAATGTGTCAAAACTGCTGGAGATCACTGTCACACCCAGGCCGCATTATAACCGTCACCACTGGAGAAACAAGCAGAGAAAATGTGTCACGAGCGTCCGCGGCACAGCGGATATGGCTGTTAGCTGCGGCGTCTGGGCCTCGCTCGCACACTTCAAAGTACGGCTTCTTTTCAAAACTGAAGCGAGTGACAGAATTAAATTGAGAGAGGAACTTGAAAGGAAGCGTTACGGTGTGTACCGCGCACGCTCGGCTTTTCAGAATAATCTCTCTATGGGCGCTTTTATCTGTGGCCACGGCTGTCATCGCCCGTGATACTGACACTGCAGCTCTGGTTTATTTTATCAGGGTTATCAGTCACTGATTTAACAAAGAAACTGACAACGAAGGTCTTAAAATGTCAAATGTGAAGTCTCACATAGCCGGATAAACAGGATTAAATCTGGTCTGATTCACGACAGAACCAAGTTTTGTGTGCAGTTTAGGGCCGGATAAATCTGAAAAAGATGATACCACAAAAAACGTGCGCGGACTTTCTGTCGGTCAAAAAGCTAATAAAAGTAAAATATCTTTTTTTATATCTATTTTTGCTACCTCATTTTCAAATATTGTTATTTTGTGGTTGTTATTCACAAATGCTTCACTTTCGCTCAGAATAAACACCGAAAATGATTTTGTGTGGTGAATTATTGTCTGTCTATAGCATATATTTATTGACATTTAATTTTTGTTTGATAAAATAAAAGTTGGTACAACTTAAATCTTACTGTGTGTGATTCAACACTGATGTTGGCATTAACACGCTGTAGTTTGAATTATATTTTGTACCTCATCCTCGGGCTGCAGACGTCTTCATCATCCGTGACGGCAGGCTGATGGAGTCTGACCTTCCCCAGAGAAAGACGCTCTTGACTTGACTTCAGACAGACAAGAAAAAAGTCAACAATAAAATTTGTATGTATTCGTCTGAAACCCAGTTTTCCACTTAGAGATCTAAAGCATATGCATATGTGCTTGGAGATGAAATTAAAATGATTTTATGAACTGTTGTAGTCAGATTTGTATGTAATGCGTATAAAATCACTTACTGACAAATTAAACATCAGTTATATGACGGTCGACGCTTTATTATTTAGCTTATAGTTGTTTGGTTTGAAGTTATGCACTTTTCTTTCCAAATCACGTGGCAAACAAACACATTTTTACAAGCCTGCCGTACCCACTGGATTACACATTAACTACAGTCACCTTGCACCAGGTCTCCGGTCAGCGCGCTTGTTTATCTGACCTCATTATATGTACACGTAAGTCATTGGGCCACAAAGGCCATGCGGTGGAACAAAGCTTGCGTTGTTTGAGAGTGTCAGGCGATCGGCCACACCCAGAGAGATGACATACAGCACCACATCAGCAGAGACGGGTGTATAATGGGCGTTTGCAGGTTTGCTGATCTTCATTTGAGTTCAGCAGCAGTTCAGCCTGATATCCATTATTCATGTGACCCACATGCACTTTTGTGAAGGAAGGTTCCTTATCTTCAGCTCTATGAGACAGAGAGATGATTAAATCCATTGTGTGTGTGTGTGTGTGTGTGTGTGTGTGTAACATAAACATAAACTATAGTATTGTATTGCATAAACAACCACCCAGCTCTCATCGTAACAACGTAAACTGACCAGAAAGAATTATGACTGACAGAAAATGTTATATGGATAGTTGACAAATTAATGTGTAAATTAAGAGTTCATTTGTAAAAAAAAATGTAAATCATGTTTTTTATTGTGCATTCCGTCACATCATATTCATATCAATCAAAGTAATCAAATTAATATAAGAAACGAAATAACAAAATTAAATAACATAACTTAATAAAAATAAATGTTATCTGTTAATGTGTCCTATGGTGTGTGAGATGAGAAAACTAACAATGAATATTTACAATGTACACATGTACGGTCACACCTTACGTCACTGCATGAGGAAACAAAATGTGATTTGTTATTATAAAAGAACGTTAAGCCCAAAATTTCACAACATGAAGTTTGTTGGGTGGGTGTTTTGCATTTGTCAAACTCAAGACCCAGGAACAGCAAATGAATTATATACACCTACATATTTAAATCATATATTAAATACATACCATAAATCAAATGTAACTGGAGTATGTCTATAACTGCGTGGCTAAAAGATAGAAATATAAACAGAGACATAGAGAGGATTGTCTTAATCTGTAATAAACGAACGGTTAAGAGTTGCACGAGTCTCAGTTCAGCTGAATGTCTTTTTCAGTCGATGTGAAAGTGAGAAAGAGAGAAAGCCAGAAAAACTGGGCCAGCAGTAGATATATGAGCACATTAAGGGAAGTCCGAACGAAAATTCCCCACCCAGTTAAACCACAGGGCCATGTCAGCGACGCATGACCTCATGGAAGGTTTTGCTTTGTTATCGCTCCAGCATTCAAAACAGCACATTCCCCCTCCCCCTCACACACACACACACGCACGCACGCACACACACACACACACACACACACGCACGCACACACACACACACACACGACAAAAGTGTTATGTGCTGTCAGATAAACAATGAAACATCTCACACAGAACATTTTCTGGAGAAATTCTTAACTTTTACTCTTTTGGTCCAGTCTGAGAATCTAGATAAACAACAGTCTGCATCTGCGTCTGCTCTCATTTCAACAACTGAGATATATTAAAGAGATATATTTAATCTCTCTCGCTTCTCCAACAGATTGGTGCTGCATCTATTTCCATCGACTCAAGTTGTTTTAAATGAATCTGATAAAAATGACAAATATCTGGTGAGACAGTGGGAGTGACCCACAATGATCAACCGAGATAACTCGTGCTTATCGAGACATAGTTAACCCTTAACTACAAGCATGAGTAAACGTTTGACTCGCCGCTGTTCTTCAATCATTTATCATTACTGAAGTAAACAGCATCAGTATTATCATCAGGTGATAAAATACTAAACCTAGAATATGACAACAGAACTGATGTTTGCTTTCATAAACACGACTGAACATCACACATGACATCATATCAATAAAACCTTCAATATATTCCAGTCATGGTCACTCGGCTTGACATTTGCAAGTTAACAACCGTCTCGTCTCTGTCATAGTAATTCCAATAAAGTGAGGAATATCGCATGGCAAACACAGATCTCCGGGTGCGATGTAATAAACACAAGACACGTACAATAAACCATAAGGCGGCTATGCATTATAAAATGTGCAATTTATGCAAAAAACAAGTCTAAGAAAAACTTTCTTTAATGTTTCTGTGTTATCTCAGATATTTCTCACGGGAAAGAGTCAGAAATCTCACAAATGTCTCAGAAGAGATGTCAACAATGTCTGAGCTCAGATTTGTCTCGTCTGCAATCAAAAGTCAATATTATTGAAGATCTCGATATGAACTCAAACATTTCTCATCACATTTACTTAAATTCAGATGATTTTAGCTCATCGGTTAGATGCCAAGGGATTGCACATACTCAATGTGTAGCACAACGCAACGGATAAATGCATAAATGTAAATTTGACTATCATTCATATTTAACCTTTTTACTCTTCATGTGTTTCAACAATTGCACCCTTTTAATTTCTCCCGAGTGATTTGATCTAATACTTGAATAAATAAAACATGTCTTGAGCTATGAAAGAGCAATAATGCTGTAATCTGGGTTAGATAAACACACACATCACTGGAATCCACACACCAGAATGGAAGGTTTGATGTGTTTTTCCATGGAGCGTGATGGGCCTCAGTGAGCATGCTCAGTACTGCGGTCACATTACACACGACAGGACTATCCCATCTGCTGATGCAGAGATCTGCCCGCTGACACACACTCCCTCCCTCCGGGCGCATTTCCATTCAGTCTAGTAAGCAGCCGAGTCGATTTACTGCGCGGCTGAAAGAAAAACACACAGATATCCAGCATGCATTGCACCGCGCGCGCACGTGTGGCCTGTATCGTATAGTCGAGCGCAGACGGGCTTTGCATACTCGCTCTGCATGCAAACAGTGTGGAGTCAGTGCGAGGTCGCCAAGCATGCGCTTGTTTACTTTATAAGAGCACATGCATGAGTCACACAGGATGAATGATGAGTCAGAACACCAATGCATTCTCTCCTGACCTCATAACCCTGTGGCTGGACTCTTAAAGGGGAAGTGTCTTCTTTCCACTAAGGTACTAACCCAGAGACCGGTGATGTGGGTTTAGTGAAGTTAGTCACGAGGTTGACATTAGAGCTGTGATGTGTGACTTCTCCAAACAGAAACCACCAAATCTATAAACAAACCTATAGATAGACTATATCTTTCTCTTATGCAACAACAGGTGAATATTTTGATGACTACACAGATTTTTGTCCTATCAAACTCCAGAATGACAATGTTTCCGTGTAGATTGAGTTTAAAATGCAAACATGACCCCAAAGCTAATACATGCACGTCAATTTTAACACCGTGTCTACACGAACCCGTTACAATTTTACATTTTGTCCACACTGCATGCGGCACGTCAGGTTACTTAAAGTAATTTCCTCATGTTCATTGCTAACACTGCTAATGCTTCACATCTTCTTCAACAAAGCTGATTTAACTTCCTGGAGAACAATTGGCCTAGTTTAGATGGAAATAAAACACTATTAATTGTTTTAAAATGATCGCTAATGAAGCTATAACCGATAAAAAGCTTATTTAATTTGAAACTTGTAAAAATAGAGAAACAATAAAGAAAAGCCTGAAATGTAGAATTAAAGAGACAAACCAAAATAATGATATTCAAATAAGATATTCAATGATGCAATTGCCGTCAAAACACGAGTAAAACTGAACTGCGCACAGTAAAGGAAGTGATGAACAAAGAAAACAGGAAGTGAAAGTAAATAACAGCCAATGCATCAACAGGAGTGATACGAGGCCGTTGTGGGCGGAGTTTGGCGCTCATTCTGAGCTCTGATTGGCATGATGGAGGGAGGGGGTTCGAGTCAAAGCGAGGCCACTGTAAGCGACGCTGGTTCTGCGCACTAACAGGAACAAAAAGGTCACAGTTTAAGCAGATAAATATGTGCGGGGGGGAGTCAGCTGATGCCTGCAGCTGTGCTGGGAACATCAATTTGAGCCTTGTTCTGCTTCACCCCCCCATAATGCACTGATTTATGAAAGTAGGCCATCTGCATCAAAGCTCATGGCTGGAGTCTCCTGGAGTCATGAGTCCGCTCTGTTTACATCAGCGCGCTACAGACCACAGCGCCGCATTGCACAATCACCAACGGCAACCGTGGTTATATAAAGCCCAGAATGCATTTACATTTTCATTGTTTTGTCTTTCTGTTCACCAGATTTAAACCCCATAAATCCTTCACGCTTTGCTAAAGATGAGAATGCACGGATGCATTTAAACGTACACTTATTAAAAATATGTGTTGTTTTATTTGGATGAAAGTCCAGACTGACAGCAAATTATAATTGCATCAGTACAAATACTGTAGTATACTATAGTACTTACTAGAGTAACTGCACATTAAAAAAATCCAAATACTACAGTGTTTATAAACTTGCTAAAGTAAACTTTACTATAGTAAATATTAAAGTTTACTATAGTTTTACTACTGTTCATTAATTTAATATAGTTAACACTTTAGAATACTATACTAAAGAACTATTATTATGATATACTACAGCATACTACTGTTTACTATAGTAAATAGTAAAGTATACTACTTTCTTTGTATTAGAATAACTAATATCATACCACATACAATTTACGTTAAGTGCTCTTTTAATTATAACATTGTTTATTTCATTATCGAGTTCATTCTGGGTTCAAGAGTTAAATTCTGGAATCAATCTGTTGGTTTGTGGAAAAGGTGGAAGTCTTATGAATGCTTATATTGTTTCTTTCTCTTCTGCAGTGTTGGCGAGTGAACGGGCATTATTCAGCTGAAATGTGCATTATGAATATTTGCATGTGTGGTTTAAAAGTGCTGCTCTCAGCACTATGCCATCAGGCTACACCTACCACAAAACATTAGTCGACTCTCGGCAAACATTTCACAGCTTCTTGCTGAATTATTAATATACATACAAGAGCTCTCTTTACATTTTCTGGACAAAACTTTGCTGTGTTCTGTAACTTGGACCTAAATGACAATTTTGGTTTTCTAAATGATCGTATAACTTGCTGAAAGCGATACAATGAAGCATTACATTATGACATTAATTTAAACTGTATTGAAATATATTTAAAAATGATATATAGAGCATACATAGTTCATTGCAACATCTAAAAGAGAAAAGTCACATTTTTAATGTAATAGTAAGAAATAGTAATTTGATTGCCACAAGTTATATTTATTATATATTTACTTATTTAAAATAGGGTTGCATCTCTTATTGTGTATAAATAAGTGTGTGTACAGTATGTATATATAAAGATATCACGTCCAGGTCCAGCAACCATTCAAAACATCTTAGAATCGGCCTGTAGCTCGTCTGACAAATTTCAGGATTATGTTGGTGGACTTTTCCTTAAGAAAAAGTCTAAATGTCCTTTTTAAATGTGCTACTTCTGTCAAGCAGATTTATTCTCAATTACCATCTCAGACATCTTGTACACTGGCTGCACATTTCTCTCAACATCTTAAGAGGAGATACATCATCGCTGAGGAATGAATCATCTGAGCTGTCTTCCTCTCATGACACACAATGTGAAAGAGATTATGAAACCATGCGGTGGCGGCCCACGTGGATTTCATCATCTACCTTCACTCTCTCAGGTGCTTTCCCGAGCAAACGCTATTTTTGCGATAACACAAATGCAAGAGTTGTTTAAAATTCCCCTTGAAGCCGACAGGTCATGTGATCGACTGATCTCCCAACAGAGCTCTATACTCCCAAATTAGACCCAGAACACCAGAGAAAAGAAATAAGACAGATTTTCTCCTACTGCAAAGATCAAATCACATCTTTGAATACAGATCAAAGCCGCAGAACACTTTCGAAACATCTTCATAAGCACATATTTCACATATATCAATATGTTTTGACTAACCAATATACTATTTTGTATGAGTTTTAGCTCCAGTGATGGTTAGATTTAAAAAACTGTAAAAAATCTCAAGTCATCTTTTTAAGTTTCTTTTTTGCATTTTTGAGTTGAGATAACTTACATAATTATGTCAAATCAACTAGATTGGACAAAACTATTGGATTAATTTATTAAATTAAGTTCAGCTCACTACAATCAAAACCTTTTTTTTTACAGACAGGGGTGGGGCTTCCTGTTGATTTTAATAATCTTACTGTATGTCTTTTGTTTAATTCACATTTAATATATTTATACAAAATCACAAGGTTCAGAAGACTACTGCAGGAATGATCCGTATATTTTCTCTACAGTGATGTTTCGACATCCAATTTAACCAAATATTCTGCAATGAAAAGAGACAGTGAACTTAATGCAAAAGCCTCACGTCAATTGAATAAGACATCAGGGAAATCGTGCATTTGCTCAAAATAACTGTTCACATTTACAAAAATGCAGACAGAAGACGATCCCAATGCAAATTCAACATCATCCCGTCCCTCCGTCTCCGCAGAACTCAGCTGTTACTTGGCAACATGGTACCAGTCGTCACATTTAGCTCGGTTGCCATGACGACCGGATTTACAAACGCGGATCGTCGGAATGCCTTTGTACCAGTTTCCTCGGAGAGCTCGAGCGCATGATGGCACCAACATACAGACGGCTGGCGCAAAAATCAGGAAAAATGGCACCAAACAAATTCAATTACATGAATAACTGAATAACCCTAAACCCTAACATGAGTCAAATTTTATTACTAAACTTACAAACATACAGACACAAATAAATATATCACAAATAAATATATAAACATAGGCTAATAAAAAAATGCTATAGTGAGTTGCAAGATAAAGCCTGACAGGATGATCTGGGCCTCAAAACCCTGCATCTTACCTCACACCTGTTTTACAAAACAAATAGATAATAAATATTGATTTAACTTAAATGATTATAATATGTGTCAAGATTAAAACACAACAAATATATTTGAACACCAAATAAATACACTTTAATGTGCGGAAAATCTAGGTTGTTTCAACACCTGGTTGGGTCAAATATGGCCAAACTCAACAGTTGAATCTAAAATTCTTCATTTAAACTAACGTTAGGTTGAGTTGGTCCATATTTAACCTAATCATGTTTCAAAACAACCCAGCTTGTGTCACGGCAAAGCAACGGTTTAAAGAGAATCTAGACTGACATGTTCATATAGTCAACTACTTGAATATTAAAACACATTTAAAGAGAACGTGAGGTCCAGTCACTCAGCGTTCAGTCCACGTCTCACCGCATATACTTCAACACATCAATTATTCATATCCCAAAGCTCGTACAGACCGTCTGTCCGACTCATCCACAATAAAACCACTCCAGGACACACAGAGATTGTATTTCCCAAATGAAACATTCCAGCCAGAGCTCGGATGATAAAGTACTAAAAATCACAAATGCATTTATGGGCTGACAGATCTGTCAAGGGTTCTGTGTGTAAAAACATCACACTTCAATCTGATGAAGCTCACAAAACAAAATGAAAAGATACAAGAGCATAATGTTTAAACAAATAAAGTTATTCAGGATTCAATTCAAACAACTTTTTACATTTGGCAAATCTTCTCTTTTTTGTCACATGACGCAAAAATACCCAATGAATATGTTTAAATAGCCTACAACACTGTATTAAGGTTTTAATAAATCGTATCGGGTTAGGTGCTAAAAAATAAGTATTGTTGTCTTTAAATAATTGTCATGAAAATATCACAATACAGAATATAATAAATTAAAAAGTAAAAGTTGTTTTATTTACAAACTAAGTTACCAAACCATTAATTTACTTAAAAGCTAAATCTAAAATGAACTTTACGATGACTTGAATCTGTGCTAATGTAATGCAACGCAACCATATTTAAATCTAGGGATACACCGATACTAAGCTTATGTACTCGTAAAAGATCAACGATACCAAAGACCGATACCTCATGTGACATAACTGACTGAAATTTGTGCTTTTAAAGTACATAAAATCATTTCTTTTTTCTTTTTTGAGGTGAAGTTGTGCTTGGAAAATCGCCACCTCACCAAAAAATAAAGAAAAAATACAGGTAAAGGGATCGGTATCGGCGAGTACTATAGGTCTTATAATATCGGTGCATCTCGATTTAAATCCAAATGTTAGGTTCTAACCTAAATATTGTTAGGAAAAAATCAATGCAATAAATGAATATTTTTCACAGTCAAACCCGTTTCCATCAGCTTAAGTTTGTAATCCTTCATAAACCAACCGTGGATCCATTTAAAGACTCAGAAGTGATGGCGTTAAGTGTTCTCATGAGACTGTATTCTCCTCTAACACAACACTGAACAGATGATGTCATCCAAGAGACCACATCTCAAAGGAAATTACATCATTGCTTCCCTTCTCCGGCTCTGATGGGCCAAATAACTCAGACAACCCGCTTTCAATCAATATCAATCGAGTTTGTAAAGTTCAGTCACTTCCTCCACCAAACTAAACTGGTCTTCTCTGACCTAACTGGATTGTTCATAAGTCGAGGACCGCAAAAGAAAGTGCTCTGGTCAGACACATGTATCCCATTGCAACGGCATGAGCGGATTTCCAAAAGTGATAAATGAATCCGATCACTACAAATCTGCAACTAAACAGATGAGCGCAGGCATTGATAAAATCAACATGCAGATTTAGCGAAACGTACCAGTTTCATGCGGGGACACAGTGTGATGTAAGCTGTTGAAAGGTCATATTTACACCAAACATTCTCAACGCTAGTTAGCTACAGATGTGCTCGAGTGACGTGGAGGTCAAACAGTGGGCCGCGCCGCCACATTTCTACCTTGATCTCTCCGAATAAAGCAGATACGCGTGGAGCAAGCATGCGCTTTCCGAGCAGCTTTGAAAGTGTGTGGGAGAGCAGAAGGGGAGAGAGGCCGAGCTGTGCATCTGTCAACAAAAGATGTGGGTTGACTTTCTCTATACGCATAAGGTCACGGCACTTGGCTACGGAAACGGCCCTTCAGAAGGCTTCAAAGACTACGATAAACAATCGTATTTCTGTCCTACATCAGAGAAGAAAAGCTCACCACATACACGAAAGACATCGAGTGTGACTGGAAGCTGAAAATAATGCTGATAAACGTTAAGGGCGGCATCCGTTTTTAACTTGAACGGCAAGAGACGTTTCCTTACAAATAGACGTTCATTCACATTCAATTAAAATAAAGCAACACAATCTCATAGACATTCAGAACTATTTTACAAGGAGGGTAATTCGTATGATCTCATTTGTACAATTTTTAAACTAGATTTGCTTTCATTGGTGGTCAAATGTAGAGATGGAGCTTAATTTGAGTTTTTTCTTATAATCTTACAAATCCACACAGATTCGTCACAACATCGTAAAATACATACATTGTCTCATGAGGATATAGCAAACACAAATATAGGATCAAGCCGACAAATATGTGACCCTGAATAAAAAAAAAGTACATTTTTTACATCACATAAAAGCTGAATAAATAAGCTTTTTATTGATGTATGGTTTGTTGGGATAAGATCTAAATATTGAGAAAATCGCCTTTAAATTTGTCCAAATGAAGTCCTTAGCAAAGCATATTACTCACAAAAATAAAGTTTTGATATATTTACGGTAGGAAATGTACAAAATATCTTTATAAAACATGATCTTTACTTCATATCCTATAATATTTGGCATAACAGAAAAATGGCTCATTTTGACCCATACGATGTATTTTTGGCTATTACTACAAATGTTCTTGTGCTACTTAAGACATATAAAGTGTTTTGTAGCTCAACAGATTTTGGCACAGTGTGTTATTTAGGATCTTAATAAACACGAGCCGTTGAACGGGTTAACGTCTCCGTGTGCATCGATCAGCAGCTCAACAATGAGCAGATAGAGCCGAGCGGACTGGATGCTCCTCACAGAGCGCTGCATTCATGATTCTAACAGATCATCCATTCATCCATTCAGCTCTTCTGTGTCTCTCTGATCGCTCGACTCCGACAGCAGCTGAAATCTAAAACTACACAGCGCCCATCACATGCTCTCAGGCCTTCGAGAGACAGAGCGAGCAGGAAAAGAGACCTCATTGTTGACGCTAACATTATCCTTCTGGTGCTTTGAGATGGAATTATGACTCAAATCGTGCTCCCAGAACACACATCCGAGAACTTGATGCACTTTCACACCCTGACCTGCAAGAGGACATGCTAAAGAAACTCAGATTTAATACTGCGGTCACAATTATATATAATGGAGAGAGCAAATGGAAACTTTCGCTTCTCACCTGTGTCTCAGATATTTCTCCTATACTGTAAAAAATATTTTTGGGGCTGCCTTAAAATGTTGAGTTCTTTCAACCTAAAAAAATATTAGTCAACTAAAGAATTTCATGCAAACTTGTTATGTTAACTCATATTTCTAAGCTGAACGAAAGAGGCAGAAAACGTTTCTGTCATTCGAGTTTGAGAAGAGATGTCAACAATGTCTCAAACTGAGCTCAGATTCGTCTCGTCTGCAATCAAAAGTCAATATTATTGAAGATCTCGATATGAACTCAAACATTTCTCATCAAATCCAGATTATTTCACCTCTACAATCTACATTCATTTCCACCTCCAGACTCTACATGTGTTTCAACAACTACACATTGATTCTCTTTTTATTTCTAAGCTATTTTAAAGACATCTGAGTCTCCATCAAATCTCTTGACCAATAACATGTTCCTATAGGAAAGGTTCATGTTTGATAAAAGTAACCCAAGAATAAACAACATCTCAGATCTTTCAATCCCATTGTGAAAGTCAGAGTAATGGTCTCCCCGCTGGATTTACGTTCTTTTCTTGGTTAGCAGAGCTGCTTTCACATCCCCTCATACATTATTTACATTTTTCCCCTCGCGGCTCGCCTCCGAAAATCAGGGCATGAGGAAACAAGAGCTTAGCTTGCGTGGAGGTCCAGAATCCACCCCCCGCTGCAGTCTCACGATAAAAATAAAAATACAGTACGACAACGAGAGAACGGTGAGGTCATTAATCCCTCCCAACACGTTTCCTGAGGGCCTGGGTTTGTTACGAGGCAACGCAGCACCCTCAGAAATGCAAAAACAAGAGCTTTCAGATCTGGCTGTGAGACAGGAAGGCAGTTTAAAGGAAAAATGAAACCGAGGCGTGTTTGTTCAACCTGTTGTTTGCCTCTTCTGCTCCGAAACGCAACAACAAAATGGAAGGGAAAAGTGCTTCTCTGGGACTTCCTGCCAGGATCGCTCAGATAAGCATCGGAGTTTCTCTCGGAGGTCTCTGGCTGTAATGTTTGTTCTTACGGCAGCGTCTCATTACTCTGTGTCATTTAATCTGCCGCGCTGCACTTTCACACGCAGCTGTGTAATGATCCGTCCGGGTGGATAACCATCAACACTGCAGTGACTCACGGGGGGTGAATGATTTAAAGCGGGTTAAAGCGGTGAATGGCATTCCTGCAGTAGGACACATTGTGTATGCGCGTGCACGTTTACCCCGGATACTCTTTCCACCAATCAGCATGTCATTGAGGTTTCTGAAACGCGACTCTGCGTTTGCGTTGACGTTCGCAGCACGTGGCATCGGGCTGACCTGAATTGAGACGCGCTCTTTAAACTTGCTACATAAATGCGACAAATACTGACGTTGGAAGAATTATTACCATTTCTAATTTAACCAACATACATGTCACATTCTTTCACCAATAGCTACGCTACGTGCATCCACCTAAAACGTATTTGAAATCTTTCAGTTGTTGCACAATGCGCATCACTGCGGTATGAAACATTTTGATCGTTTCGATATAATTGCAGGTTTATCATATTGCATATCGCATTATTCAGCAAGGTATCGCATTTTTCTTCAATACTGTAAAGCCCTCGTATTCGGACAAAAATGGACGACGAGACAATTTCAGACCTCTTTTCTTTTTCACATCTCGACGAAGAACGAAAACATTTTGCACATCGAAATATTATGCATCACATGCTTTTGAGCTCGAACGACAGGAAAAGTATCGTACCATTTGGCACATTTTCCACGTTTACATAATTTCCTCAGGATTCAATCAGTGCAGAGAATGCGACGACGCAGATTATGTCTGGTTACAAAAGCACAAAACACTGAAAAGATTTGTGCTCTGCTCCGATTCGGATGTGTTAGCTGTTAGCAGGCGAAGCACGTACGAGTTTCTTTATTTTTAGGAAGTGCCCAGGATTCTTGCCCTCCCCCGCTGCATTTTTTGCGACGCATGACACGAGGCTTAAGACCGCTTTGGTAATTAAAATCCCCCGATGCCCCCTGCCATTCACCGCCATTATTATTAGAACATCAACGACTGGGTTCAACGCCTGCTGTGACACGAAAGCTATTCTCATTGGTTGCAATGTGATCTATTTCAGCCTGCATGGCTCCTTCTCTCTAGCGATGACACGCAGCAATGCATTTCTGATTATCTGCTGTAATCTTTTGAAATGCGTGCATAGCTGTTGGAACACATGCCATATGACAGAGGCCGTATTTGCAGACAGCATGATAAAAACATAACTTTGAGCCCAAGTATTCGCATTTATGCGTTACTGAGGCTATTTAACAGTTACTGCAAAGTACAATTATAACACGTCTTTAGGATGTAAATATTAAGCAATTCAACTGATAAGTGACGACACCATTTTGTGGTTTTAGTTGTCAGATGCTCCTGTAATCATGTATAAGTAATAACAGTGAACTGAGGAGTAAAGAGTCAGTATCAGACTGGATCAACAGCACCCCCTGTTGAAACCTGCAGAATCACACATTCATATAGTAAACAACAGTGAGCAGGATTATAGGTTGTTGTTATTTTTTCTCATCCTTTCATTCATGAAATTCTGAAATGTTTTTATTTATTATTAGTCACTGAAATTGATTCCACCCAAAAAGTTCACAATGGTACTTGGATATATAAAGTGCCACTAATAATGATCATATTCACATCGTAAAGTACAGGACATGACACTCCTAGATACTACCGTGGTACAATTCATGGTAGAAATGTACTTTATTGTAATTGGAGGAACACAGTGTTGCTTGTGTGACCTCATCTCTTTGCATTCATGTGATGTATTTGCTTAGCAGAGATGTCAAACCATTTCACCAAATCACTAATCCTTCAACACAGAATTCCTTGTTAATGGTTATTAGGTCATATTGACAGCACTTCCAAGGGCAAAAACGAAAGCGGCACTGCATTGTTATCATGAAAGTTATGCTCATAAATATTAAGAACTAAGCTTTTCCCAAATATAAATTCACCTCTCAGTATCCTCCTCATCCGCAGTCCATCATAAATCACTAAATTATGATTTAAACAGTTCACAAGGAATACTTTAACCAAATATTAAAGTTCTGTCAACATTTATTTACCCTCACAGAACGCCAACATGTTGCTTTTCATGCACAAATTGACATGAGGGTGAATAAATAATGAAAGACTTTCCCTTTTTGAGGACGTATTCCTTTAAGAAGGAATATCCCAGCCATTTTCCTCTGAGCGTGTTGTTCCTGTGTTATAAAAGGACACGAAGGGAGCGGTGAGCTCATGAGTTCATGGAAAATACACCGTCTGTCATTACGTTTTTATTCGACGGTTCTTGGCTGCAGTTCAGTTCTTTTTTTCATTTTCTCTTTTACAAAAGTATTTTCCAGTTCCTGTCTCTTGGCAGATCCAAGCAGCAAACTACACCTTCCAAACACAGTAAACGAAAGACGGAAACCAGCTGTAGACTGGGAGAAAAATAATTAAGTCTCTATTTGTCTTCCAGAAAGAAAGTTTCCAGGCCTTTTCCTCTGCCGCGGTCATAATAAACCCTTCACTGGTGTGTATAGATTTAAACAGCTGAAATAAAATCATTCATTAAAAACAGATAGAAAACACAAAACTCACATTCATACAGAACTGAGTCTGACACACCCAAACCCGTAACTGTTTTAAAAGTAGAAAACCAAGTGTGCAAGACACATAAGAAGAAATAAAAGAAGCATATCCACATCCATGAACTCATTTATAAGCAAACTTAAATGAATGTAACACCAGATCATGCAAAATAACTGCATCGGTGTCAATGCAAAGATCACAAAAATAACCATAAACTAGGAAAACCTTTACAATAAGATTCAGTTTGTTAACACGAACGCATTAGTTAACATGAACCAGCAATGAACACATTCATTGTGAATGTTTGTTAATTTAAATACAACTGTATGTTAATGCTTTAACTAATGTACTAATCCATTTAAATTTAAATGAATTAATAGCTTTAACCATTGTTTGTTTATGTTAACTAATTGGCCTACTTAGGCTATGTAAACGAATTAAATGTAGCTAACTGCTAACTAATTCATTTGCCGACTGGTTAACTAATGTACAGAATTATGACATTACGAAAGAAATAAACGCATTTTGACGGCGCAGTGATGTGATGTAAAACAAGTGTTCACCGGGCCTACCTTTACCTTTACTCTGTCAGGTACAGCTTCCGGTCACTGACGCAATGACGCAATGACGCACTGACAACAGGTGTCGCGTGATGCATATAGCCTTTCGCAGTTTAGTATTCTTTACAAACTCTGCTGTCACATATATTTCATGTTTATGTTCGAGGTTATTTTTTGACGCTTAATAAAAAAAACAATTTGTGTTGTTGCAAAGTTTCTGTATTTACATTTATGTATTTGGCAGACGCTTTTATCCAACGCGACTTACATTACATTACTATTCTGTACAGTAACTTAATTGTATGATATATGAAGAGTTTATTTGCAAAACATTGTATTGTGTTATCATGTTTTTATGATTTTTGAAAATTGAAAATCTGTTTTTGCAAACGAACTCTTCATGTATAAAATAATTAGGCTAATAGATAGATTATGTGATCATTATGTAAAATATAAATTTGTCTTTATCTAGGACTTTTTGTGCTAAAGAAGAAAACATATTTTGTGGTTTGCATCAGCATACACACATTTGTGATCTGTACCCAGATAAAGTCATTTTTTATGTTTTCTACATAAAATCATCCTACATAATGCAAATAATATTTTGTGAAAACATACTGCTTAATATTCACTGAGTCATTTTAAAAATTAACAAAATTGTGAAATTAATGCTTGAAATTAAACTGATGTTTGTGATCTGGTTTTCACAGACTGGCTCACACTTACCATAAAGGTGCATGTGCCTGTATAAAGTCCACAAAACCAGTGACTCATTTGTCGTTGTTGTTGGGTTTTCATGAGCACATGTGACTCATTTGTGTTCTTGACGTGCCTTCAGCTCAGCATACACTCGTGCAGACTTTACAGTGGACTTATTACCCAGCAGTCTTTGCAGGCAGCATTACCTCATCACAGACAGGACTGATGATTCATCCGCTTAACTCTGATTATGTAAGCACACGACATATGAATGTATCCGAGTCATTGCATTGAAAATCTCATCCTGTCTGTCTGCAGTATCGCCCATATGTTCCTGTTCCTCTCACATGCACTTAACATGTTAGTTCAATTAGATTTTAATACATTATTTATGAGCTTTTGCATTGCTGAAATTCTTATGTAAAGCACTTTATATTTGGATATCAGAGTTTTTACATCCACCGGATTGTAATCAATTTCAGATGGAAACTGTGAACCTTGCATTTTTTAACATTTTTAATATAAACATTCCTGCAGTTTTTGTTCACTTTCTAAACCTTTTTTAGATTAAATACACTTCATAAGTCTAATAAATGTTATGTAAATACTGAGAATGCTTCTGTAGAATCCATTAGTTGATGAAGTGAACTGGGGCCACTGGCAATCTCCATTTATGTGAAACTCTTGACCACATAATTCCTGGAAAACCTGAAATGAAATCAACGGGAGATGAATTTTTTCCACACTGCTGATTTCTCCAAGTTCAATCTCCCACAAAAAGTGCTCAGCTGTAATGTTGACTTAAACCCCCCCAAAACACGAACCAGCATTCACTTTCACTCCTTCAGACCTGAACCTCCTGCAAAGACCCGGTTTCAAATAAATGTTCTGGATTTATGATTGGTGTAAACTACAGAGAAACAGAGTGATTTCAAAGTCAAAGTCAGCTTTATTGTCAATTCTGCCACATGTACAGTACATACAAATGGAGGATTGAAATTGCGTTACTCTCAGACCCCAGGTGCTTACAGATAACATATATCAAAAATTTGATCATCTTTACTGACTTAAGATTATTCATTTCACTTCAACTGCTCATTTTAGAAAAGAAACGCATTTGAAAAGAAATGTAAACGCTGATTTACAACAACAGCACCTGAACATAAGGCACATGTGCCCGACTAGAACTCAATGTTTGTGTTTTCACTGCCCTCTGGAGGAAAAGTGCTGCACTTCAGAAATCATAAAAACAAACACAAGCCTGAAAAGAATTTCTTTGAATAAATTTTATTTCATCAAGTACAAAAGGAAATCTCATAATCCAAATGACAAAACACTTTCACACTCTTTAGAACATGTGATGTAAAAACAAGAACAAGACTTTAAATGAGAAGTGCTTGTGTTCAGAACATATAAAACAACTAAACAACAGTTTATCAACAGTAGCAAATCACTTCATGAAAAATACAACATTCACCCTTCGTCTAGAACCTATGATCTTGAAAGCCACGAGTGCGGAGATCATGATGGTCGCTCAACCAAAAACAGGAATGATGTGATGAGAATAAATAAAACCAGACAGTAGAGACGATGACTTCACATCACAGACTCACTCGACATCATCTTCCTCTAGATCCTGAGCACTTACTAACCGCTGTGAAGAGAAGCAAACATTCATCACTCACACACACACACAAATCATATTATGCCATGAATAATGTTTTTTTTTTAAAGAATTTAATGTTCAAGATGTGAAATAGCCAAAGGTCACTAGAAACAGACCCGTAGCTTTGGAAGATTCTTGGTTTCTCTTGCATTCTTTCTTGTCCCAAAAGCTACAAGCAACTACTTGAGGTTTCTGAAAGAATGCACTGAAGACATCAAACCCGTCACGTGTTGTAGATGTGGTGTCGTGTGCTCACCTGGCTGATCGACGGTAGTTTGGTTAGAAGCATCTGGAACACCGGCGGTGGCAAAGTCTGCTGTAGCACCTGGAGAAGCTGCTGGGGTTGACCGCATACAGCGATGGCATTGGTCAGGTGATCCACACCATTCTCATAATCTCCTGAGGGAGAATTTTAACATCACTTTACAGGAGCTGATATGGTTTAGCGCTACATCAACACAAACTGAGGTCATAATAACCACCTTGTGCCAAAAACTCCTCTCCCAACTGAATCTCATCGAGGAAAAACTTCTGCACAGCACCGGCATCTTTAAGATCTGGTAGCTGAAAGACACAAAAATCTCATTTGAACGCCTTCATGCGGATCAAATTTTTGGATCTTAACACACAAGAACAGATGTTCCACCTACCTGAGCAAGTCCAGATTTCTCTTGAGCAGTTCTTTGCTTTCGTCTCCCTGAGAAAGAGAATCAAATCAAATGAACCTTACAGTTGTTTAGAAAAAAAGAATAAAACATTCACGGATCACGTGAAACTGTAATGCAAAATCATGAAATCAAAAATGCTCACTTTAGTAAAAGACGAGAAGAATGTTTGAGCAAGGGACGATGCATTTAAACACAAAAGTACTGTAATGACTTTTTTCAGTGTTAAAATAAAACAATCCATTAAATCTGGCTTTCCTGTCGCTCAGTGGTTAGAGCAACGCCAAGGTCATGGGTTCGATCGCACATACAAACAAATGTATAGTGTAATGCAATGTAAGTCGATTTGGATAAAAGTGCATACATGTAAATGTAAATTAACGTAACAATGATTGAAGAATCGGACTTCTTTCGCACATCCCAGTCACGTTAACGCACGTCTCTCAGTAAAGACTCACGTTCACGCAGTCTGTTTTTGAAGTTCGGATCGCCTCGTCGTCTTCTGTCGAAATATATACAGTACCCGACGAACATCACGACGCAGACGCCCGCGGCCATCGCACTCGGTCTGCTGCCCATCATCGCTGAACCACAGCGACGCGAACCGCTCCTCTGCTACTGCAGGGAATCAGGGCATCCACGTGCTCGTGCTGACTGAGATCGGTGGAAGGACCCCTGCGAAAGCAGCCCGGGCTGTCCTGCTAATGCCTGAAATAAATGGATAATAAACTTTCAAATGCATAACAGCAACTTTAAAAACGTGTCGTTACTTTCACACAAGTGTTTGTTATATTTAGTAAAATTGTTATTTAGTTAAGATTTGTACTTTAAATATTTCTATGATTCGTTGTAGCAGTATTTACAGGAATAACGTTACATTGTATTGTGATTAAAGTTACCCTGAAACTATAGATAGGCAATGATTTATATATTTATAAGTACAGTAATGTATTAATAATAATATTTACTACACAAGACCTATAACTGCTACAGCAAAATGTTATTTCTTTTCAAACAAAATTATTTGAAAGAAAAAAAGAAATATTTAATACATAAAACTACTAAAACTAGAGAACAATGTATGGTCATACATACATACATATACTATACATTTAACATCTAACACAATTATTAATATCATGTTTATTCCACATATATTGTAATATTGCAATTAATTCAGCATCTCGCTTTCTACACTCATTGACCAAAAAAATTAAGAGAAATTAAATGAAAAATAAACGTCATTGTCTGATTTATCATATTTGTACATATGCATTACAATATTTATGTCCTTTATTTTCCATCATTTGTTATTCCACTGGGAATATTTAAAGAAAATTTCCCCACAGCACCTTTTGTGGATGAGACCTGTAGTTCTGTAAAACACATTTAGCATAAATAATCTCTGATATGCAACACAATGGACATTAGAGGTCACAAACTATGGCATTTATTTCAAAAGCTTTTCTGCTTACATTTGTACAATAAATTACACACCGTCCATCATCTGAGGAGCCTAATAAATACGATATAACTTTCTGTTAAGCTTTGTCTCTATCTGTCTCTCTCTGTCTCTCGCTTCAGCGTTTACAAATGGTCTTTGAATATTTGTGAAAAGATCCATAAAACTTTACAGTCCATGTACAGATCAGAAAATACCACATTATAAAAAAAAGAAAGAGGCTAGTACGAGTACAGTTTCACGGAAATACACGGACAAGGATGAAACGGAAAAATATGAAAAACGGGAAAACAAAACGAATCCTACTAAAGCGAAACTAAACACAAACAGAAAATAATTCAAAAGACATGCGTTTACTTTTCAAATGTACACAGACCCTACAGTTAAAACTGTACAGAAACATACATGGTATTATTAACAGTGCAAGATATTAAATAGCTCGACTCAAAACACAACTCCTCAATATACAAATGTATAACAAAGGCATACAATTACATACAAGTGCCAAACAGTACAGACCTTCAGGTTATGATACATCAGGGAATCTGTACAAACTCAATAGATGTCGTCAGCATTGTACATAAAAGTCTTCTTTAGAAATGCACATTTTCATCATCGGGACCCTGATCACAACAAAACCACAATGATCTGGAGATGAGAGCTTTGACATTTTCAAAGGAAATTAAAGTGTGTTTTATAAAGAGCAATGAGTGGCATCCCATCATCCTTTCTGTATATATCAGTAATGATTATAACATTTCAGCTGACAGATCCAATAAAAAAACTCATATCGACGTCAAATACATGATGATATTCCTTGGTTTTCTTAGCTTTTCTTGGTTGTACGACAATCTAGTTACTTTTAAAGGAATAGTTCACCCAAAAATAAAAATGGTCACGTAACAGGACAGTTATACCCACCAACACTCAAAAAGCTTCAAAAGCTGTTATATTCCAAGTCTTCTGAGGTCAAACAGGCACAGATTTAAAAATCAGAGCGCATTTTTGGGTGAACTCTTCCTATAATACATCCCATAACATGTACATGTAGAAAGCACCACAGCGGACTGTATATCCTCAGCGGCAGAGAAGTCATCCTACATTTATGGCATTTCAACAGGAGGAGAAATGAAGGAAGACACACAAACGCTACGCACAGAACAGATTCATACAGTATCTGTCATTGCACTTCTGAATACTGCCACATTATTCATTACACCCCCACCCACAGGGTCTGGATATAGTTCAGTAGTAAAATACATTTAGAATCCTGGCTGCCAGAAAACGTCATCGATTCTCCAATTGTCAACAATCGGATTACATTTGAACACCAGAGACACTCGAACTCTTCTTCATATTTCTACAGACATCCGCACGTTCACTCCATAGCCCTTGGCCGGATTCATTCAGCCTCTTTCCCTGTTGAATGTCTTTGAGGCTTTTAACATCAAAAACATTCGTAAATCATCGTTTAAACAAACACGCCGATGTGAACTTCAAGAATACGCTTCGCCCCTAATCGCAAGAATTTGCATAAAGAAAATGAAGCTTAGATTCTGGACTCTTCATATTTTGCTAGTTTAAATGATTTTAGGCATCTCAATATTTTGCTTTTCTCATCAATACTGTAATACAGTATTTTAGTTGAAGTACTTTCTTCAAATCGGTATATAAAATACTTCTACAATGTACAAATACTTGATCATTTAAGTATCATATCATTTTCTTGAGGCAAAACCTAATTTGATCATTCTTTAGATTTTGGGCTGAAACACGTTCTTCACAGGTTTGGTCACATTTAGAGGATGTGCTCGTCCTGCGACTGAAGCGTTATGAAACATAAACCGACCTCACTCACGAGTTACCCAGCGTTCCACACGAGTGCTCTACTGAGTGCACTTTAAGGCATTGACCTTCCGATGTGTCTTGTTGATTTTCCTTCTCCGGGCGGGATGTGACCCGGGACGGCCGGGTGGAGACGGGTGCGTGTAAGGAAACACACGTGTATTACAGCGGCCCATCACTGTAGTAGAATTCATATTCAAAACAAAAATGGGGTTGGCTTGTAAAACAAACACAAATATGTGTCCTATAGTCAAACCCGACCCATCCCAACCTCTCAGAAAAAAGTGCACTTGAGTGCAAATAGCTTGCCAAGAAAACAGTTGTCGATATAAAATAGTGCTTGTTGCTGTCATCTGGTGGCTATGGTTTCATCATTTCCGTACCCCGTCAGTGTCTCCAGTAGTGCAGGGGCGGGCCGGAGTCGGGCCGGGTGCTGGTTAAGTGCTCTGTGCTGCTCGATGTCGTCCCATTCCTGTCACCTGCACTCCACAGATACCCCAGAGTTTTGCGAAGCGCTCGAGACGGTCGAGTCGGCAAGCGACAGCATGACGGCTGCCGTGAGCGAGCTGGAGGACGGGGAAGAGGAGGAGGACGAACCTGCCGTAGCACCTGCAGAAGACAGTCCGAGGTTAACAGAAGAACTGAAGGCGAGGTCACACGACGGCTCTGAATTCAATAACTCACTCTCTCTCTCTTTCTTCTTCATGCGCTTTCGTCTCCTGTCGATGGACGCCACCTCGGATTTGAGCAGGAGGTAATGATTCCTGATGTCCTGCAGTTTTTCCTGAAGGAATGTTATCCGCTCGGGGCTGCTCATCTTCTCCAGGTCCGCTAGACGGGCGAGAGCAGAAGAGAGTCGACATCAGAAATGAATACGTGAAAAAAACACAATCCATCCTCTTAATAAGACGTGACACTCACACATCTGGAGACTCCATTTGGTCCTGCCGTGTTGATCTCTGGCGTGGGAATGCTCGTGGTCCACGTGTTTGTGGTATCTGTGGCCCGATGGTGTCGTTCGGCCGGAGCACTTGGGTGAGATGGTGGACTTCAGATCGCTGTTGCTCTTAGATGTGGGTGATTTGGCAGCGCTCTCGCCGATAGACTGATCCTCACTGTCACTGCTGTGAGCTGGAGAGAGAGAGAGAGAGAGAGAGAGAGAGAGAGAGAGAGAGAGAGAGAGAGAGAGAGAGAGAGAGAGAGAGAGAGAGATTTTGTGTGGTTTCCTTTTATAAACGTCACTGCAAATCTGTTGTTTACACGTGATTTATGTCATTTGGATTATTCAGCAGTTTTCTAAAAAACAACACTTGCTGTCTGACTTTCCAAAATAAGGTTAAAATTCACAATATTCATTCAGAATTCATCAGCACATAAACATTTGAAAGAATCTGGACTAAAGTGAGTCAACAGGACACAAATGTCAGACAGATATTCTGATGTGGGTCAAACTGGTCAAAAGCGTTTGTCATTGTGCTGTAATGACATCATTACTGGAGACGTGACAGAAAGTGAATCAGTGAATGAATTTAAACACTTGCACAGAAACAGATGCACAGATACTGAAACACATTAAAAGAGATGTTTGTTCTCTTACATGTACCTGCTTTGCGGTTCTTCTTGGGATGTAAGTTCAGGCTCTTCTGACTTCGCTTGTGTTTTTTTGAAGCTCCGCTCCCTTGAGAATCCCTGTGTCGCTTCTGAGCGGACGACGCTGTGCAAGAAACCAGAGAAATAAATCTTTTAATGTCATTCTATAAACATTATAACCTTACATAATTATCCACAGATATTTTGCACATAAACGTACTATAAACCCTTTTTTTACTACAATTGTCTCTATAGTTAAACCATGAAAACCTCAAATGATTTTGCTACAGTAACAAAAAAAGAAACACGGTATCTGCCAAAAAACGATGGTTACTACACTTTTACTAATCATGGTGTTTTGTATTAACAAATAATTTAGTATAAAACATTTATGTGAAGTTTTAAAGGGAAAATTCACATATATATATATATATATTGAAGTCAATGATTTATTCACCTTTGGCTTTCTGATCGCTCTCCTGCAGACTGCTGTGACTCAGACTCACACTACAGTTGCTGTTACTGTTGCACGACAGATTGCCATCAAAAGCTTTGGATGGAGAACCCGTCTCCCTCTCCTCTTGAGGCATCTCCTGGATTTCTCCACCCAAACTCTCCACCTCCACCGTGCTGCTGTCAGACTCGCTGCGTCCCCCCGTCCTCTCCTCGACCAGAGGTCCTGACGGCAGAGAAACCGTCCGAGGGCTGGCGGGCATCTCCGAGGGCGGTGAGGATGGCCGGATCTCAGCCGTGGGACCCTCGTCTGCAGCGGGAGACTCGGGTGTAGTGGGTGGCGTGTTGAGGACGGAGTTGGTGCCGCTACTGGGATGCTCCTGAATCTTCTCCTCGGCCATCTCGTCGTCCAGCGCGGGCTCCGTGCACGGCTCATCCGGACCGGTCACCGCAGGGGGAGGAGAGTTGGCCGCCTCGGTGTCCGAGTCTGAAAACAGATCCTTCAGAGTCTTCTTGGGCCACTGAACCTGGATACTGGACCAAACGTCCTTCTGGCCTTTGGTTCGACAGCTGGGCGCCCTCTCCTCCGTTCCAGCCGTCATTTTGGCTCTTTTCTCCGGGATGTCCCAGAATCCCGAACACCCGGCTTTATTCTTCTCCTTGAGGCCGTTGTACTTCTTGGATGGGGAGGTTTTGGTTTTGGAATGTCCTCTGGGCTCTTCTTTGGCCTGAGCATCTGTTGAAGGATCGGCTTCGTCTTCAGAGCTGCTACATGCCCGAGGACCTCGATCTTCTCCGGCTCCTCGTTCTTCCAGTTTTTTGGGTGAACTCCAGTCTCCCGCTCTGGAGCCTCGGCTTTTACCTTTCGTTTGGCTTTTCAAGCTGCGTTCTCCTACAGCTTCTGCTTTTTTCCTTTTGGTCACCTGTGGAGCTTCCACCTCAGTCTCGAACTGTCCCTTCCTCTTGCCTGGTTCCGGGACGTCCCGGATGGGCGTCTCATGGGTGTTGTCCACACCTGCGGGTGTTTTAAATCCCTCTGACGTACCGGCGCTCTTCCACTGCTGTGGCGCACGCGGCGGCTCCGGATGAACTCCTTTCCGAAGGTTTGATCGTGCACCGCGATCCTCCTCATCGCGATCGGCTTCACCGTCCTCTTCTCGTTCACTGTCGTCCGAGCTCTCAGAAGCTGCAGTAAACAAAGACCAGAAACATTCACTACTAAACTACATCCCAACATAACTGCTAAGCAATGAAACCCAGAATAATAATGACGATGTTACCCGGGAGTCCGTTGAGGATGGATGTGATCTCTGTTGGCTTGTCGGGCATCTGCTGGCTTTCATGATCCTCCAGCTTGGAGAAAACATCACCGCCGGTGTTTGTTTTGGACAGTCGACCGACACGATTCTTCGATGGAGGAAGATCGTCTCTGTCTGTCAGTCTCTCTATTCGCTCTCGTTCCCGCTCGGATTTATTCTGTCAAAAACATCTGCATTTAAATGCTGCTTTCAAACAAACCTCTAAATGTGAATTTACGTAAAGATATAAATATGCTGAAGTGACTACAGAACAAATCAAGAGATCAGACTGTACCTTAATTTTTTTGCGATGTTTTATTTTAGGGACGTTCTTATTAGCTGGTCTGATAATCTTATCGGCTCGGACCCATTCATCATACCTGTTACACAAGACCATTCAACACTTCACAACATTCTCATTTTTGTCATTTTAACCTACATTATCATTGGCGTAATAGAAAAGTAAGCACTAAATAATGGATGTATTTATCCTAAAATCAGGCTTGCATTTCCTTGAATATATATTTAAACATTAAATAGGACATTTTTGAAAAATAAGACATCAACACATCTGCTGTGATACAGAATCTACAACCCGTCAAAGAACACGTGATGCATAAAGACTATGAAACCCCAAGAAACCCTAAAATGACTGGAAAAAGATTTTCCCGTTTTTCTTATTCCAAATCCATTGTATAGAACCGTAAAACAGACACATTCTGACAACTTTTACAGCGATCCAGACTCACTTCACAGCAGCTTCTACAACAATCCAAGCAAGCAACAAAACACAATCTCAACATTCTCGAATTCTCCTGACACAAATCCAGCATCACTGTTTAATTCCAGCAGAACACACGTGTCAAGTCTCACAGAAGTCGCTAACCCGCATGATAAAACAAACACCTGACTCGTCTCTTTCAACGACAAAATATGTCGTGCGAAATGAACACAATGATATGAAGCTGTATGAGATGATTTTCACTGATGCTTATTTTCTTCACGAACACCCATCGTGCGAATGCCTTTGCATTATTAAAGTTTAAAGTCACACATCCCTGAACTGTCCGAGCGGACCAGAGTAAAGTCAAGTATTGGTTTTGTTAATGCGTTCCCAGGGTCCTGCCTTACCTGATGTTCCAGCCACAGTAGTGCACCAGGTAGAGAACCTCTCCCCCCTCCAGGTCTGCATCTTTCACAGTGGCATCGTACGTCTTCTGATTTCGGCCTCGCCCATATCTCACCTGCACCTTCATCCCAGGAGGGTAACACTCAAATTCTTCCCCTTCCTCCCATTCCTGACTGCTGACATCCCTGCAAGAAAGACAATTCAGTTCCTGACCCTAGACTTGATCAACCCCCCGCCCCAAAAACACCCGCAAAGCTCATTATCCTCGTCTTTCCCTGTCAGAGCCTTCTAACAATCCTCCTGATGGGATGAGGACGACATTATGGGGTCATCAGCCGACTGTCGAAATCTCAACTTGGTATAAATGAATCAAGTCTGAAACTGTTGCCTGATTCTATTTCGGGGAATAATTGACATCAAAAATAAAAATGTTGTCATGGTTTACTCGTCTTCACGTCCTTCCAAACGCATTATAATTACTTTTTTCTGTCAAACACCCAGTCTCCAAAAAGAAAGGATCATGAAGAGTTATACTTTGCTTTCTGAATGATTTGAGTGCAAAACTCAATATATATGTGACCCTGGATCACAAAACAAGTCTTAAGTAGCACGAGAACATTTGTAGTAAAAGCCAAAAATACATCGTATGGGTCAAAATTTGCCATTTTTCTTTTATGCCAAAAATCATTAGGATATGAAGTAAAGATCATATTCCATGAAGATATTTTGTACATTTCCTACCGTAAATATATCAAAACTTTATTTTTGTGAGTAATATGCTATGCTAAGGACTTCATTTGGACAACTTTAAAGGCCATTTTCTCAATATTTTGATTTTTTGCACCCTCAGATTCCTGAGTTTTAAATAGTTGTATCTCGGCCAAATATTGTCCTAACAAACCAAACATCAATAGCTTATTTATTTATATCAGCTTTTAGATTATGTAAAAATCTCAATTTCAAAAAATTGACCCATACGACTTTTTTTGTCATCCAGGGTCACATATACATATACATAAAAATATTTAAAAAAAGCATTTTGTTTTTTCCACTCAAGTCATCTTTCGGGTTCGGAAGGAAATGATGGCGATTAAAGACGACACAATTTTCATTTCTTCCTGCACTAACCTATCGTGTGTGTGTGAAACTCTGAACGTGTGTGCGTGCGAGGGGTGAAAGTTCATCAGGAGGTGATTCACAATCCCATTAAAGCAGACGGGGCAGGTAACACACAGACAGCACACAGTAAACTTCACTACGCTTCATCTCTCATGTGGTCTGGTTAGTGAGCAGCAGATTTAAGTCTACACTAGTGCACATACAGTGAGCTGAGGTTAGGCAGGACCCTGGTTCACACAAAGACGCAAAGATGCAAAGCAGATTTAAAAAGAAAATAATAATAAAACAAAAATGCTATTTTACTGAACATCTCTAGATGCAATAATACATGATGCATCTGTGCAGGATAACTGAGATGTCAGATGAGGTCAGGTGTTTTGTGTCCAGTCGTTCACATCACATCCGATTCAGACTGCAAACTCGCATCTCAAATAAAACATCATTTCTTTTGTGCCAAAATCATAGTGTGAATGATAAATCAAAAAAGTTCAGCCGCATCAGCAAATGTGTGACATCATTCACAGGTCATGTCACAAACCCAGAGCAGAACAAAAGACACATCAGGAAAGATTTCTGAAAGAAAAGCACTCAAGTGCCATAACGCAGTTCTGCACAACTACACGACTAACATCACACCTGATTAAAAACCAGGATTGAGAGAGAAAGAGAGAGAAAAGCCAGAAACACCACAAGCTTCAGCCTACATGCAGTCTCATTGAAGGCCTTTACACAACATGAGCTCTTGTTTAAGTTCAACCACATTCACACATGCAGTGAATCAACTCAGACTGAATCTGAACTGAATCGGCAAACAAAATACAGAAATACAGTGCGTGAGCTGCGGGTTTGCAGTCTGAATTAAATGTGATAAAAGAAAAACTGCACTGTGAAAGTATCAAAATAGTACAAACACACAAAACAAACATAAAACACAAACTCGTTTACTGGATGTTTGAATGACAATGTGCAGTAGATACACACAGAATTCAGGGTTCAGATTCCTACAGAAAACATCGGCACACACCAGGAATAGGAAACGTGTCCTGCAGATTCCAGTTCTAATCCTAATCAAACACACCTGCTTGTTATTTTCATGTTATCCTGAAGATTTCTCAATATGCCTTCTTCAGCGATCTCGTCCTCGTGTTCTCGGTCTACGTCATCATCATCATCATCAACCATCAAAGTCCGATACTCAAGAACACAAGTATAGAGAACTTAACAAGTATTCTTGATATCGAGGATGCATTGAATGCAGACTTGCTCGTACCGAAGTCCCAGAAATGATTGCGTCATGTTCATTTTTCCGAGGTTGCTTCACAAGACCGCTCTCCACAAGAACACGAGTCCGTTCTTTGCGTACTTGCAATTGACAAACAGCCTTGGTTAGATTTCTAAGGCATGTTTGATTAGAGTTGGAGCCATAATATACAGGACAGCGGCCAACGTTGCCAATTTTGTGTCAATCGTTTTTATTCAAAGCAAAAACTCCCTCTAAAACCTTTTCTCTTATTTATTTGTTAAGGTTTAAAGCTGCCATCTGCAATTTCTTTAGTAAGCTTTGAGCTGTCAGGTCTGATTTGACAGGAAATGTGGACGTTACTGTTAATACAAGCGTGCAACATGCCATGTATGAAACACACTTTCCCTCTCTTCATCTGTCCCTCACTCCTTCATCACCTTCCTGTCTCAAATTCTTTCCAGCTTTGCCCAACATGAATCCAATGTTGAAGTAACATCAATCGGAGCCTCAGCGAGCCATGCACAAACATAAGATTCTGCTTACCCCGACCCATCTTTGTTGTCGGATTCATCGCACGCTTCCTCCTTCACGCCCTCAATGACGGGGCCGTCGTCTCCTGTCAGGCCGCTCTCTTTGTGTTTGTGGATCTCTTCGTCATTCTCCTCTTCATCAGCGTGACGATCATCATCTTTATTCACACTGTTGATGTCCACTTTATCTTCACATGCGTCTGTCGTCTCCTGATGGACAAACACACGGTCATCCTCACAGAAACATCCGGCTCGTGTAAACACACACACGACGAGATGACGTTTTCTTACCTTGAGCGCATGATGGGTGATGGAGGTCTCCGGTTCTTTGAGGGTTTTCGGATCTTCTTCGGTGTTTATAGTGCCGGTGGTCTCCTCCGTCTTCACCTCGGCCTTCTCGCCCGCTTTCTCACTCGACTTATAGGGCAGATCCATGCGGAATGTGATTCCGGTGGAGGTGCAGTAATCCTCGAATCCATACAGGTACCTGTGGAACATTTAACAACGTGATGGTTTGAAATGTCAGTGCAGGAGTAACTGAGATGAGCGGATTACGAGGGAAGCCGTACTTTCTGTAGGCACACTTGACGTTGTATCCGGCAGCGGAGTTTAGCACCGGGATGCCCAGATCCTGATACACCTGCTTCCAGACAGATCCGTTCTCAATCTGAAACACGGCGAGGAAAGGAGGAGTTAAAGCTAATCCAGAGAGTGTTCAACTCTACAGGGAGGGAATAAAACTCACATTGTCAAATCCTCCGAGTTTATGCACCAGTCTGTAGAGTTTAAAGAGATTCAGATTCCTGTAGCCCAACACCGGCCGTTTATTAATAGGAGTTCCTGAAGACAGAGATTACACAGGTTAGTTAGTATGAGTTAACCGCTAGTAAACTGTTCATCTTGACTTATTACAATGTTTTATTGCACATTTTCTGATTACTATTAATTGTAATGTAGAAACGTGTTTTTCTGCAAAGCTGCTTTGAAATAATTCTTGTGAAAACTGCTAAACAGATAAATGTGAATCAAACGCTGTTACATTGCTTGTGACTACAAATTAAAACATGTATATGTGAACCTGGATCAAAAAAACAGTCTTGCATTAGAACATTTGTATTAATAACCAAAAATATATTGTGTGGGGCAAAATTAGCCATTTTTCTTTTATGTCAAAAATCATTAGGATATGAAGTAAAGATCATGTTCCATGAAGATATTTTGTAAATTTTCTACCGTAAATATATCAAAACTTTATTTTTGTGAGTGGATGCAGCAAAATCTTGAACAAAAATGGCCAGAAACACGTCTATAAACTTCACTCGCTGCTGTCGCTCTTTGAGAATTACTCAAGTTTGGTTTCTATGTAAAGATTAGAATTTCAGCTTTCAGGTTCATTTATTCTCCACAACATCATTACAGCAGTAAGACAAAAGAGAGAGTTAAAACAAACCTGTTTCTTCTTAGCAGCGGCCTGATACAACGCCTCTGATTAACAACCTTAAAGACGATTTTCTCAATGTTTCCATTTTTTGCACCTTCAGATTTCAGAGTTTTAAATAGTTATATCTCGACTAAATATTGTCCTAACAAACAATATATCAATAGGAAGGTTATTTATTCAGCTTTCAGATGATGTAAATATCTCAATTTTGAAAAATTGTCCCTCAACTAAACGATAAAATAAGTTACTAAATATGTGTTAAAAAAACATACAATCTTGTAAATAATGTTTCGTAATGCTTAAAATGCTTATAAATGTGTAGTTAGATTAAGTTTGTACTGAGCAAACTATTACTTTGACATTTCAGACACACATCCTCTAAAAACAAAGTGTGACTGTGGATCAGACTTTATGCTGTCAGTCACTTTATGAGACTTTTGTAAATAAATCTGACAATAGAACTGTGTGATCAAATCTGTGACAAAAACAGCAAAACGCATTCATGATCCATCAAACTGAAGATGTACAGAGCAAACATCTCACCTCTGTCCTCCATGAACTTATAAAGCTGCTGTAGGAAGTTCTCTCTCTCCTCAGGGTTCGGCTCCACCTCCTCCTATACACACACAGAATTATGTATTTTTAGATAAAACATGTGCTGTGTGAATGTGAGGTGTGTTTTCCTCTATAGAGATCTTTAGATTACACATATGCAGTACTTTTATAATGACAACACACACACATTAGTCGTATCTTTGACCCTGGTTTCTCTACAGGGTTTAACTCAACATGAATCACCTCAGTTAACAGATAACCTGACCACACACACACACACACACACACACACACACACACACACACACACACACACACACACACACACACACACACACACACACACACACACACACACACACAGATAAAATGCCTTTTTATGTACATTGACATCCAGTCACTTAGCAGAAGCAGAAGCAACCCTTTCCTGGCAATAAAAGCCCCGAATGCTTAACTCTATTTCTTTCAAACCTCTTTGTTTCACTAAAAATTAAATTTTTCATGTCTTTTATTTATGATCATGAATCATTTAGTCACGTCCCAGATTTTGGCAACACGACTGCAAATAATTCAAATCTCATATGAATATAAAATAAGAGATGCTCTTATAGTGTTTAGTTAAGGTTAAGTCTAACTCACCTCCTCCTCCTCACTGCTGCCCTCCTCTTCCTCTCTCTCCTCCTCTTCTTCAGCATCTTCCTCACTGCTGGAGCTCTCGTCCTTCACTTCTGTCCTCCATGTGCTGGGCACGGTGCCGTCACGCTGGAACTCACAGGCCGCGTCTAACGCTGTCACACACAAACATACACACAGAGAGTTACAGCGCATACAGAGTTGATGTAAGTTACTATTGAGTGTGAATTAAATTTTATTAAAATTAAAAAATTAAAAACAAATTTAAAGAGATGTAGTACTGCAATGTAAAATGTAAACGTCACCAGGTTTGAGCGTTGCATCTGCTTTGGGAATCTTCTCATCATTCAGCTCTCGAACATCTTTCCGCAACACTGTGTAACTGTAACGAAACAAAAAGTGTTTCTTATTTTCAGTTTATGTAGAAAAGCTGAACACATGCAACTGTTCTAAAGACAATTTACAGAAAACACAAACCTGGAACAACATCTGTACTGGCACAGAATCACCAAAAAAAGTGTTTGGACACTTGAGACTCATAAATGTCTGAATGTCACTGAATTTGATTATATGAAAGCAAGTGTCATCTGAAATTAGCTTTTCTTACACTAGACGTTGACTAGCATGTCAAACATCTTCTGCACGCTTCTGTTTTAATAAATAACATCACAGACTTTACTGACAGATGTGTCATTCAGAATCACATGTAACATTATTGAATGGTTTGTTTATATGTATTGAGGCAGTGATGTCATCACCACACAAACACAGACACTAGGGGGAGCAGTAAGTATGTGTGGTCACACATCTAAAACTCCAGAAGAGCATCAGAGATCCAGACTTCTGTAGCTTTATTTCAAATGATGACATTACAGACACATACAGTATGTAAAACATGACACATTTTATACAAATGTTGAAAGAACTATCATTTAAAAGAGATTATAAATCATTTTAGCAGAAAATAGATCAAACACATTCACTATAAATAGAACTACAGAAATAATTTTAGTTACTCACAATTTTCCATCTTTGAAGGAGCGAACGAAAACGTTGTCTTTTTTCAACGTCACGTCTTCATGACAGTCAGGAGAGATGACCTTTAAACACATGAAACAGAAAGATAAGCGCACAAATGAGAAGAACCAGAATAAAACAAGACGCTATTTTATCTTTGAAGCCATTTTACAACTTTAGAAATGACAAGTACTTTTCACACCAATACAATACTCGACACAAACTAAAGTGTTTAATGTTGTGATTTGTTGCAATGCATTATGGGAAACACTGTGTGATCAGGGGGAAACAATGAACAAGAGAACCAAAACATTTAGCGACGCTGCACGTGCCGTCATGTGACTGCTAACTTTTTCATCGACTGTGATAAATCATACGTGTAATATTTTACGAGTAATGATAGGAAAGTCAAATAAAGGAATTAAATGATTTTAATCTCATCTCATCAGACAGTAAGTGTTCAAACAGCATTTCAACCCTGGCTGCAGGTCATTCAGCTTTGTTTTCATTTCTTCATGCTGTCATGCCACTGAGAGCCGTCAGGAGGAGCCAGAGAGCAAGAGAGATGCTACACAATATGGCAAGAATAACAACTCTGGGGGCGGAGTCACGCTGGGAGAACAGGAACATTTAAAGGGACGGCGACGGGTTTCTGTGACCTCATGACTACTGCATGCAAACAAGAAACACCAGTCAACATTCAGACAAGACCATTAGCATAACATCAAACCACACCACACATTCATCCTGGACGAATCTGGAATTAGTGATAATACAAATTCTGGTTTTAGTTCCCCTCATGTGTTTGTAGACCTGTATGTGAGTCTTTCTTCAGTGAAACACAAGAGAAGATATTTTGAGAAATGTCTTGTGTTCAATGGAGGTCAGTGTTGTTTGATTATCAACATTCTTCAAAATATCTTCTGTTGTGTTCTAAAGAAGAAAGAAGCTCAGGTTTGACATGACATGAGGTTGAATGATTATAGTTTTAGTATTAAATACATATATATATATACTAAAGATCACAGGGTTTCCCATAATGCACTGCATAAAATATGGTTTTAAAATATTATGATTCATCCCTAAAACATGGCAAACGCTGTAAAAACGAGCTCATCACACATGTAAATAACACATTGGTGTTAGTGACTCACCAGAGCAGGATACCATGAGCTTTTCTTCTTGTCACCGGTCACGACTGTATCCACACACACCACTTTACCATACAGCTCTTCGTTCTGTTGCTGATCTCCCTCCTCTTCCTCACTGGATGATGATGATGGATCTTCCTCTTGACTGTAATGAGACATTACACATGAAAACAAACACAAATGTCTCTGGAAAGTTTCACATTCAGAGTGAAATATTGTCATTGATAAACATCAACATCTGTTTTTTCAAACACAACAGAAACAGAAAGGCTTTATTTTTTGCAGACCGGGGTGTCGAAAGGAACGTGAAAACCTGCCACCTTATGTAGGACATTTTACTTGTTGATCATTCTTTTAAAAACAAGCTAAATTTGTTTGCATTTACATTAATTTATTTAGCAGATGCAAAAGAAATAATTTAGCCATCGTGTACAAGGTGACATTTGCTTGTATGTGAATGCTTCAAAACCACATTGACAGTGAAAACATCAGCTTTATTTTCTGATTTGTGTCAAGGGATTGAGAATTCCAGGGCACTGAACGTCCCATTTGTGCAACAGCTAAAAGAAGAGATGTCATTTACTACAGCAAACACTGTGTAATCTCTATTCCCAGACGGGACCCTCGGCTTCCCCGGAGCAACAGGACTGAGACCCACATACACTTCAGGACATCAGGTGTGCTGGGTGTCTTTATGTCGAACGCAAAGACACGGCTGCTTTGTGAACATAACCGCACTAAAATGCAGCACAAGAATTCATGAAGCTGTTGGTTTCACTTCTGTGATGTCATGCTCCAGCATCTTTATCTGTACAGAAAACACACTCACATGGGATTGGAGCGCCGCCCCCCGCGGTTTCCTTTCTTGCCGATGACAGGCGTGCCGAAGTGTTCGGGGTTAGTCAGAGGAAGTCGGTCCAGCGTCTGGAAGATGAAGCAGGGATGTGATTTACTTGTCATCTGCACTGAACGTCTAAAAAACCTCTGACAATTCTCCTTCAATCACACGCCAGCACAACAGCCAATGTTTAACACAGAGATGTGACACTTTCTGACAATCAAACCCTTTTCAAATGTTTGTTTTAACACAGTTTTACTGTGAAACAGAGGAAGCGTCGCCACAGTCTCACATCTGCTCGTCTGTCTCACATCTGCAAGACAAAGGACAAAAAGAACTCACCTCGCTCTCCGCAAAGTGACGTGCTCCTTTCAGGCAAAGAGATGAACGTCTGAGGGTCTTCTCATCACCGTCATCAAATACTGAAGAAAGACAAGTTATTAACACAAACACACACTGGAGATGATGATACTCTCTCGCTTCCTTTATGCTTTTATGATCACAAAAACAGGGTCACTTTTGAAAACATGAATTCACAAAAACTACATTTGTTCATACAGATGGCATAACTGATGCCAAACCATATACAACTCTAAATTTCAACCTTTAGTAAAACACAAAATGTCACGTACATAAACAGTATACTCGGCTATATTTTTGGTTTAGATGCAAGACCTCAAAATGTAATGCCTAGCTGAAAAAGCAGACATATTAAAGACATTTTAAAGGTCTTAAAGACCCGCGGGAGCCATGATCTCTCTCTCTGACGCTGTTATAAGCTAAAGCACACCATCCACACCAATCTATACCTGAGAAATACAAACAACTAGTGGTCGTGCAATATGGTTTTTTTTATGGCCGATACCGATATCAAGAAAGCACTGTGGCCGATATAACAAATGCAATTAAATGAGTAAATGGGATACATACAGAAAATTGGTGAAACTATTATTGTGTATTACGTGCCTATATTTAGTAACAGACTTGAACGCAAGAAGAGATCCACACATGACATTATATTAATAGTGGGCAGCTAAACACGGCAATTTTTGTATCTTATCCACCTATTTTGCTGTGGTCATATTACATTGTTACGTGTCTGCTTTACATCTTAGTGACATTTTAACAAATAAATGTGCTGTATGATTGCAGAAACAAATTTCGTCCATTTGTAAAAATATACCATTCGATGCCGATAATTAAAAACTTCCAAACCAATATATCGTCTATCACTAAAAACCAACTGTTGTGAAATGCTGTGCTTACCGACAGTGTACAAACTAGCATCTGTGAGTTTATTAATGATGGCTTCTTGATAGATCCCATCTTGATTCCTCGCTTCCACAACCGCACCCACCTAAAGCCAGAGACAACACAAAACATCATCCTGACATATCGACAGGCTTTCATTGTGTTTGCTGTGACATGATGTCTTTAAACCCAGCAAGAATTTATTCATTTGTTTTACAAAATCAGTGCTTTTATAGACATCTGTCATGCGTCTCCTGTACCGTAAGATTACCTTTACAAACACTGTGGTACTCTAATATATGCAGGCATTTTACATCTTCTAACATAGATTAGAAATTTACCAAAAATAAAAATAAGACGCTTCACATGGTTCAACATGGCATCTCTCGAGTATCTATTACAGTCCGTCATGTTTCTGTCTGAGGTCTTTAATAAAACACTCATGAGTATATTTGTTTTATGTTGTAAGTGCTGGAAGCAAACACTCCTGCCAGACATTATCGAGATGTTTACTGATGAAGACAGCTGAAGAGAATGATTGCCGTCATATTCATAACATCTGCGGCTTTGCCAGAAAATTGCATTTGTATTATTCATAGAAGCTAATCTTTTAACACAACATGCAAAACGAAAGAGGGGCTTAAACAAAACACCAATAGCGTTCAACATTTTTAAATTAAGAAGAGACGCGCACACGCGGTTTTAATGAGTCTGTTTTTATTTGACAGATGTGATTAATGTAAAGATGCTCGAAAAAGTTTTTTATTAAGCCTGTAACAGTGCTGATGCAGCATGTTCGCTCTTACCTTCAGAACTCCTCTGATGTGTTCATCATGCACCTCCGCAGTGAAGGAGTCGGGTTTGAAGGTGACCTGAAAAAAGACAAACGGTCCGTCAGGAGGAGAGTAAACACAGCAGGATTTTCCCTACAGGCCGAGTGTTATCCATGTCTCGCATCAGCCTGATCGTGAACCCTCCCGTGTTCATATCAAATAAAAGATTTACAGCGTAACGCTGGATCACTGCGGGTCACAGAGCGGAAGGTAATCATACAGAAAATAGAGCGGATAAAATTCACTGCGAGATACGATCAGATAAAATGCAGGAATAAAATGTCTTAGTTCCAAAAATGAAGCTGCCGGAAGAAACACACGGACAAAATTTAGGAAACATCCATTTAATTCAGGAAATGGGAATTGAGTAGAATCTGACATCAACCAGAATAAAATGTCAAACTGGAATATTGAATCAAAATGCGACTGAAAGACATTCAACAACAGAGAAATTTCATTTAAGTTTAAACACAGACTAATGTATTTATTTATTCCTCAATATAAATATCTAATTTCCTCTATTGATTAAACATATTACTAGTTTTGGCATACAGAATTAACAAATATCCACCACATTAGTTCAGATTAGAGATGCACCGATACTACATTTCTCCACTGATACCAACAGCCAGAGCAATATCTGAACCGTTGGTGGTCATATTAACTCGCATTAACTAAATTCTTCATATAATGAACATTAAACTAGTGATGTTTCTTAACATTTTTTATACACAGAGCACCAACTCATTTCATTTTCGTCCCTGATCATCAGCTGTTTTTATCAGGCGATAGTGTGAAAAATTGCTTTTATTGACCGATACCGATTATTGGCCAAAATATCAGTGCATGTAGTTCAGATATTTAATAATGGCATCAAAGTTTCACTTCATTGATTAAAAAGACACAATATCACATGTTTTTTTTATTAGACGGAAATTCTGGAATTTTAAAACTAAACTCACTGCAATTATAAAAAGAAATGTTTTAAATTCAATTTAATTTATAATTTTGCATGCTGTTTGCCAACACATTGAATAGCAATATAAAATGCTTTCGCAAATCAAATCTGAATACACACACACGCACGCACGCATGCAAAACCCATTAGTGTGTGATTATACAGTTGTACATCTACACATGTAAATGTCCAGTTCATGAGTTTGTGTTGTGATGAGCCGTGTTCGAGCGTGTCTCGCTGTCAATGATGATAATGGCTCTCACAGTCAGCGTCTCACCAGGATCTCATCACACGCGGTCACCACTGACGGAGAAAACCTCGAATTACTGTCGAGAAACACCGAGACGTCTGCCGCGAGATCCAAGAAAACACACTTTCAACATCATGAGAACTGAAGAACACCATCTGCACGTGTCTAGAAGCCTCTCAAACAAAACAAATCATAAAAACTCCTAACAAAATGCAATGATATCATCCAAAATAAACACATTTATCAAATTAAAGTGCATGTGTTATTCAGACTACAATCTGCTGGAGGTTTGTGTGTTGATAACAGAAGCACACTCAGCTCTGCTCTCAGATCAGTTTAGGTCATGTGGACAGAACGCTCGGTGCCTCTCTCGCTACTGCAGGAGAGACAGACAGCGTGAAAGCCCCGGAGATCGACACACAGACACAGAAACAGATGATGTCATCAGCAACACACCGGCAGGAATACGATTACAACCTTGAACAAGGTCTCTGGCTCGCGAGCGGCCGGATAATCACATCTCACGAATTATAAGAGCCATCGGGAGGAAAACACGAGACGCACGACAGGGAGAGTTTCATGAAAGGAGAAAAGAACATGAGAAAACACGCTCTGGTCGACCGCTTCGGGAGACATTCAACATCACCTCCGAGAGTCACCGCCGATTCATTTCATATCAATAATGAGACGAACGTGAGACCACACGAGCCTCAGAGGAGCAGAATGTCATTTCCTTTAACCTCATGAACATGCAAATCTGACCACAGCTCACGCTTTCTTTTCTTTATGAAATCATAGAGATACTAACCCAAAACACTTTCAATGTTTATTAAAGAAGAAGAAATGTCTTTACATCAGTATCTTACCTTTGCTTTCACCAGTCTCTTAGCAGTCTTGATCTTGGCTTCACAGAACGCCCCTCTGTATTTGGCACTCACATCAGTACCTACGGTGAGATACGGGGGCTCTTCCAGTGTCTAAACACAACAAACACACAAACCAGACATAAGTCTTATCAGTCATTCTCAAGTCAAGATGTGTTTAAAGCTCGCTAATATATATATGAAAACTGTGAACCGCTTTAAAATGCCTTGAGGAACAAAAAAATACAAGTACTCTGGCAAAACAAGAAAGACGTGTTTAATAGTTATAAAAATCTGACCCCGAGGTGAAAAATATATTCAAGCGTGATAAAGCGTCAAAAGTAAACATGCCGTCTTTCATGTCAATTTCTTCAGATATGCACAACTATAAGTGAGCCATTAGCAGTTTAGTTATGTATTTAATCAAATTAAAGAAAAATAACATTTCAGTATAAAGAAGAATGGAATATGAAAACACCATTATATTAATTTTGGTTGAGCATCACCGACAATTTATGGAAATCTCACTATAGTAAGAATAGGAGAGAAATAAATAAAATATTAACACGATTTTGACAGGTGGTTATCAATCATGTTTATTTGCTATACAGTTGTTGTTGACGTGTTGTCTCGTCTATCTATAGACACATTTTCACATGCGGTTTTGCAATTGCTTTAGAAAAATGCATTTGATGTTTACTGCATTTAGATTTGAAAAATTTGGAAGCGTTTACAAACATTCTCTGAAAATGTACACATTAACCTCAGAATTTAAAACAGAAAATAAAGAAATGTAAACACGCAAATATAAAGATATTAAAATGATAAAACTATTACATGTAGCAGTCCAGTGTTTCTCAAGTACATGTGTTCGAGTAATTATTTAAATAGACTGTAATAACAAACTATTGAAGGCACTTAAAGAAAGAAAACACCAGAAGAAAGATACAAATCAATGAAGCAAGTTTTATTTACAGAACTAACACATATGTTTAAAATAAAACAACACAGAAGTAATGAAATGTTGAATAAAACGTCCATGCAGGATTTTATGATTATTTAATGGCAGAATTTAACGCAAAATCAAAGAAAATCGTCATCACATCGCACATTCCATCAAAATCTGCTCACGTTAGCCTCACAGTGTGTGTCACATACACTCTTAAAGAGACACTCCACCCAAAAATGAAAATTCTGTTCCAATTCAACCAGTATTTATTTTTTTACTTTTTCTGCCCCCCAAAAAATCTGCAATTTTTATCGCAAAATTCAAATAAAGCTGCCACAAAATCAAGCATTTTTGGCCTCAAAAAAAAAACTGATTATGTAGTCTTTAATTAAAGTCAAAAACTGATCCAGAAACATTCAGCTGGAGTTTCTACACGCTATCAGCTCAACAGCTCATTTTATTTACACAACTCACTTCCAGTTTCAGTCAAAGAAAGAATGAAAGATAACGGCACAAATGCAACGACACCAGTAACATTAACGTCATATTTGTGATGAAAGTGTAATGAGTCTACAGACACTTATTCAGCGCTACAGGATTCCTTCAGTGTATCTGACCCACCGACTCTCTCACTTTACACCACAGAGACAAACATTACCAACGACTACAGATCATGTCATCTGACATCCCAGCAGCCCGTGACATGTTCAGGCGTTTGTCTGAAGTCTCTTTTCAATCCTGAGGTCTCTCTCATCACCAGTTACCTCACATCCTGAGCTGTCAGTGTTTCAGACGTTCAGAATCACTGCTTTCCGTCTTTCTTTGAGGACTTAACGTCCTGATAACAAGTAAAAATAAATCACAGCCAGTCACAGGGATTTCAACAACATACCCTACATTAAACGAATTGGTAATCTAATTCAGTTTTAACTAGGGATGTCAAAAGATTAATCGCATTCAGAATAAAAGTTTGTGTTTACATAATATATGTCTGTTTACTGTGCATATTTATTTTGTATTTATAAACACAAACACATACATGTAGGCTTATATATATTTAGGAAATATTTAGATGTATTTGTTTATATTTACCAATAATTGAAATTATATTTAAATGTATATTAATTTTTATATTTTACATTTTTCTTAAATATATACAAAATATATAAAAAATTTATATGCACAGTAAACAGATATCTATTATGTAAACACAAACTTTTATTCTGGATGCGATTAATCGCGATTAATCATTTGACAGCCCTAGTTTTTACTTTCGTCTAACTTTACTTAAAGACTCAGTGGAATCAAAATATATGAATATGCAATTACTCTGGATATTAAATGAGAAATAAAAACACAACTGGTGTCATTTTCATCCAACAGGAAGTACGTGGACATTTAAAAAAAAAAAAAAATCTCTGTGTAAACGCCGGATCGAGGAGGAAGTTAAAAGATAAGAGGGATTAATGACATTACCTGTTTAAGAAGCGGAACAAGTGTTTTGATGAAAGATTATGAGCTGTATTGTGAACAAGTTTGGATCAGACCATCACACACACTCTCAGTCTCGAGACACGAGAGCTCTGCCAAAGTGTGAAGTACCCAGCATGCTTTGCTCTGCCATCCCATCCTGTGGCTCTCAGCAGCGGACGTGCCACAGATGTTCATTACCATCAGACACACACGGCTCTGACAGGCTGCCATCAGTCCTCAGAGACACACAAACACCCACCGGGTGACATCATCCTCTGACACAACAACAGAGTCAAAAAACACCATAAATGTGCTTAAAACTTCAGTAGCAAAAACAAGGTTGAGGTGGGTTGGTAGATCAATTTCAGTTCAATGAAAAATACTTTTGAAAATGTCAATGGATAAACTTCCCAGAATAAACCTCTTTTAATATTTATTACTGGTCCTATCGTACATCATTCACAAATTCAGTGCTGAAAAAAGAAAAGGTTCATCTTTATAATCTTTCATCTGATCGCGAGATCAGTCGGACATTTAGACTCATATATTTAAGTTATTTTATTCGTTTGTTCATGATTGGAGAAGAAGTGTTTCTTTCAGCACTTTAACTTTCAAAATCCTCTTCTTTCGGTGTGCAGACAACAACACGAAGTTAAGCATCTGATCCAAATCTTGTTTATATGGACTTAATAATCGGAGTTTATGAGAACTGCACAGGATCTCACTTTATAGCCCATAATCACTCGCTGCTTCAGACGTTTCAAAATAAGAATCTTAATAGTTTCACTTGGTGATGATTCACCCAAAAATCCAGAAAATCCGGTCATTACCCTTCTCTCATGTCATGTCATCCAAATGACTTTCTTCTGTGGATCACACAGACAGAAGGATGTTTCTGAAGCTCACAAGCGGCTCAAACCGCTGAAATTCAATTACTCATTGGGAAAGAAACAGATGCATCTTTACAAATGTATTTATGATAGAAAAGCAAAGCAAATCAGCAGCGATTACACAGATGAAGACTGAAGTACAAACAAAACAAACCATGTTCAACCTTCAGCCTCACCCTCTGACACATGACCCACCCATAGACAGCCCATAATGCAACAGCCTAGATACAGTTCATTCCTCAAAACCTTTTTAATAATAAAGTGATAAGCATTTGGCTTCAGAACAACATAAGCTGAAGTAAACTACTGAGAAGTTGTTGATATATTGTAGTACTTAAAGGAATAGATCCCTTTAGAATTAAAATTTGATTATTATTTGCTCACCTTTTAGTTACAATAAAATACAAATTTTTGTTATATAGCACATTTAAAAACAACTGGTGTTGACCAAAGTGCTTTACAAAAGCCAAACAAGTTTAGTTGGATTAGTTGATCCAAATCTGTATAAATGTCTTTGTTTGGTTAAACACAGAGAAAGATATTTGAACGAATGCTTGTAACCAAACACTTTTTGGGTCCCATTGACTACCATAGTAGGAAAAATGACTTCATCATTTTTTTGTTCTGTTCTGTTGAACACAGACTGATATATTTTGAAGAATGTAGGACAGGAAACAGTTCTGGGGCACTTTTTTACTATCATTGTCATTATTCCTACTATGGTAGTCAATGGGGTCCAAGAATTGTTTGGTTACAAGCATTCGTCCAAATATCTTTCTCTCTGTTTAACCAAACAAAGACATTTATACAGATTTGGAACAACTAAAAGGTGAGTAAATATTAAAACAATTTTAATTTTAAAGTGAACTATTCCTATAACTTCAACGAAAAAAACTTCAACCACTTTAAAACATTTAAAGAGCTTTTATCTATAAGTGATCAACATATACATTCTGTATTTACATGAATCACTGTTAGATCAATAACCTCTTTTCCATAAAATACTGCTGACACTAAAATTGACCGCTTCCACAATCCATTCATGAGGTTATTGTCTTACATTTACCTTCACATTTAACAAAAGCTTTTATTCAAAGTGACTATAAAATGTAAGAAAATTACAGCGATAGTTCACCCGAAAATTAAAATGACATCCTCATTCATGCACCCTCATGTCATTCAAAATCTGTACTAGGGAGGGATGCACAGAAATGAAAATTCTTGGCCGAAGACGAATAAAAATAAAACACTTTGCTAAAAGCCAAACACTGAACAAGTTTTTTTGCATTCATTCAATTTATTTAGCACTATTGCATAAACTGAATGGTTAAAATGTGCTTTTTTATATTTTGTCTTGCTTTTTAATGTAATCCAGTTTAACTTAAAATATCAAATTAAGCAAAACAAGTACATAAAAAATATTGACCCCTCTCCCTTATTCAATGAACTAACTGACTGCTGAAAGAATGTAATATACTTTGTTCGCCTACAACATAGTATTTATTAAAAAGTGTCACTTAACATAAGACAAAAATACGAAAATGATTTGAAGAAAAAACATCCATGCAAGCAATACATGCTGAGGCAGGGAACTGTGTGATGTCAAAGGATGTCGGGAGTGATGGGGCTTCAGAGCGCACGTCTGAAATACACAGGGCTCAAAATGAACTTTTTTACTTGGTAGCACCCACCCAAAAATTAAGAATACCATGGTCTGTCTGAATACTAGAATACCAAATAGTAACAATTTTACCATTAAAACACGCATGTGATGTCTGCTATGTTTTACATACTATGACACTATGATTTTCCTGCAATCTCATTTTTAATCTTAAAACAACAAACACCCAGCATGTTATACGCTTAAATTATATATGTGAGAGGAAAGTGATCATATCACGCTGTCAATCATCCTTTCATCACTGACTGAACCCTCATTTCTCTTCTCTCTCTTTTTTTTTTTTTTTTACAAAATATTAATTCATTAAAAACAGTACTTAAATTTATGACCTAAAACAGAGAAGCAAAAGCAATAGTAAGATACTGGTTTTCTTAACATAGCTGTACATTATACCCTATTTTTACATATTTTTTCCTTCCTGTATCGTAAAAAGTATATACTGTAGTGTTTTTTATACAGTATACAAGTGACTATATGGGCAAATATATTACTATTGTAATATCAAAGACTATTGTCTAGTAAAAGAAGGAAAACACAGTAAAAGTCTAGTAAAAGAAAGAAAAGAAGGAAAATTAAAACGGATATATATCACGGTACACGTTATTATACATGTATCGGACGCTTCTGATATCGCAACGGTGTTTTATGCACAGCTCTTCCGTTAACTACGGCTCTTTGATCAGTAGGAAGTAGTGCATTTGACATCATCAAACATCATCATTACAAGTATACGTTATTTTTATAATAATACCTGAAAAGGTTTGAAGAACAGCGATAAATATGCCCATTGAAACGGCGTGTCTTCTTCTGTGGCCCATAGCTGCAGTTTCTGTCCTCTGGCTTTCGGATGTGGCGGCATTTAACCGTAATTCATTGAGAAACTGAGCATAAAGAATTACACGATATATCGTCCCAGCCCTACATACTGCCATTTTTCTTTGTGCCACAATATATCATTACATCCCTAAACGTGGTAAATACATAAGCACAGCTACCAGTGAACATGACTTTTCCACAAGAGACAGATCAAGGCGAAGAAGTTCTTGAGTTCTTACCGAGATCATCTGAAAGTCAGTGAGATGACAATTAGTCAATAGATTCAGGTGAAGTCAGTGGAAGAGGGAGTTACAGGCACTTTATTTCAACATAAACATTTCATTAGTTCATTGAGCAGCTTCGCCCGAGAACCGACACGACTGCATAATGTTTACACCATCATCCCCTGGCAATACAGAGCTGTGCTGGCATCTGCCTCACACTTCCTCTCTTCCTCACTGAAAATATGAGAGACATGAGGAAAACGTTCGGCTCTGGCAAGATGAACACTGTACAAACATCTGAGCTTTTAATTCAGAGAGGTCTGGCCCAAAAGAAAGATGGATCTCTGCTCTTGTTTCAATGAACCTGACGTATTGTTTCTGTGTTTGGCGCAGATTTCATTGCCTTGATGTTTTTCAGAGTGTGCTGGTGAGATATGCCTGTTATTTCTTGCCATAACCCTACAATAAACAAACTATAACAAGGAGTCATTTCCTACAATTGAATTCTGATGAAACAGTGCTATTGATGTGCCCTGAAATACAGAAAAAATACTTTCTAGTGCCAATGATTGAGATGTGGAGGTTTGCAAATGAACTGACCTGACCTGTTAAAGTAAAACATCAGGATACTGCTGACAAACCAAAACATTCATCAGTCCTCTGGGACAGTTTAACCAAAAGCCTGATGGGTATCAAACTATAAACCAGAACTTTGAGTAACTGCATAAAATAAGACTCATTTGCTATCATCTAACTAGCAGGCATTATTATATACTCAGAAATTCATGTAGAATGCAATGTAAGTCGCTTTGGATAAAAGCATCTGCCAAATGCATACTTGTACATGTAAAAACACCCTATATATATATATATATGATATACAAGAATGAGACAGAAAATGATGCTTGCATTTCAAAAACACTATTAAAAGCAAGTAGACTGCACGAAATTGAGAAGAAATGCAATATGTGCTAAATAATCTGATCTACCATACATTATGCAATATAATAATGCTCAAAGTATGTAAAATAAATGTAAACTATAAATATATACACACATTTCACATGCTTTGCTGGAAAAGAAAGCATCACTTCCTCAGTCTCTGTAACACTTTTGAGTAGACATAACTTTTTGTAGAATTAAAATCATTCAGTTATTGCAATATTCACATGTTTAATATTTCCATAATTGTGATATTTGTGATGCTCTAATAACTAGCAATAAAAGAGTTTACTGTCAATAAAAATAGACAAATGCATTTGATTATGTCTCTGTTGTATCTTATTCATCTCAATGATCCTTTTACAAAATGTTAAACTTCTTCTGCATTGAAACACCAGAAAGCTATCAAAACAGTGCTGTAAGAACTTTCTGATTTGACAAAACAAAAAAAAATTGGCGGAGGGTAAAAACAGTCCCACCATTGGTTGTTTTACAGTTATTCGATTCACATACTTCAGCTGGGGTGGAAAATTCATCTCTGCCGTCAACCGGCTGATTAAACATGTTTGTGTGTATCGAACTATTCTTCACTTGATGAATGATTTCAGCATGTCAACAAATATGTTATGTTAAACATCAATCGCTAGTCAACTAGTTAGTTAGTTTTACCAGTAGTCAAAGCATGGAGTCTGTGTCACATGACTTCAGCTGGGTTTGATCTACATGACAAGATAAAGAAGAAAATTCTCAATCTGTGTCGTAGTTTAGCTGAGCTAGTAGTTCACTTTATATAAAGCATCCCAAATTCTTGTTAATCACCCAGATTATTATATTTAGATCTATATATGCAATCTATAAGTGACAACATAAGCAGAATCAATGCAGATGTGCAGATGCAGTCGCATGAACACGCTCGAGCTGGTTGTGAGACAGATTATGCAGCGCAGCATATGGTGAAGCGTTTACATGCGATAAACATTGACTCACGGATGGCTGAATATTCACTAACACACATCTGAGTGACTTTATGCCCACCGCTATATAACATTGCCTCCCAATTCATCTGTCCGTTCTTCCATCAGAAGAAAAACTCTGGGTCATAAGGAGACACAGGAGAAGCGTGCTGGGCCGGTCCATTAATCCACAGTTTAGTTCAGTTAAATCTGCTTCTGGCATCAACATCAAACGCAGCGATTAACAAGAGAACCACATAATCTTCCAAACACGTCTCCTGCCATCATTACCAAACCTGTTCTGCTTCTCTGAATCACGATCATGTCCCTCAGCATCAGCACCATAACATCTCATCAATGATCTTCTCACACAAACACTGAAGTTCTTCCCAGTTAAAAACCACCAATTACATCAACTGCCCCCCACAACAAACATGAATGTCATTTCATCACCCTCACGTCATGTCAAACCTGTATGAGTTTCTTTCTTTCTTCAGAACACAACAGAAGATATTTTGAAGAATGTTGATAATCAAACAACACTGACCTCCACTGACTTCCATTGAACACAAAACATTTCTCAAAATATCTTCTTTTGTGTTCCACTGAAGAAAGACTCACATACAGATTTACAAACACATGAGGATGCTATTAAAGAATTTACATGAACTGTCCTTTTAATAACACCTGAAACATAATATCCATAGACTAATGATCTTTATTGTGTTATGATATCTTGCACCTCATCCAAAACTTTGGTTGTATTTATTTTACGAGCCTGGCAGTCACACGTCTTTCAATTCATTGAAACAAACAAAGCATTCAACATAAACGGATGACACGCTGTGTGCTGGAGAATTTTACCAAACTGGGCAACTTAACCAAAGAGAGCAAGTGCACATCGGGCACAAAGTGTCCCACGAACCACGTTGGCCATTAAAAACTCATTTGATTTGTTATGAAACTTCACCAAATGTCATATGTGAAATTTAACAAGGGTTAGAAACGGGTCACTGCTGCCCACGGAGGGCAATTCTGGCCGCTGGTGGTCTTCTGTGTCACACTTTATAAATAGAAAAGGAGATGACGGCCTCTCCGACTGACCCTAAATCACCCGCTCAATGATCGGTCATTCTGACAGATGTAGACTCACGAGTGACCGAACACAAAGAGAGAACACACCGCCATAATCACTAATGCACACGGCAACTGCTTTTCAGACATCCTGGGACACAAATTCAAAGCAAGCAGCAAACACTGAACTTCCTGAACAATGAAGAGGCTTTAATGCCATACAAAAGAATTACAATTCTCCCCAAAGTCTTCAAAGAAGCAGTTCACCTAAAATGAGAATTCTTTCATAATTTATGTCATTCTTTCTTCTTCAGAACACAACAGAAGATATTTTGAAGAATGTTGATAATTAAACAACACTGACCTCCATTGAACACAAAACCACTGAGACATTTCTCAAGATGTCGTCTTTTGTTTTACACTGAAGAAAGAAATGTCAGCCACATGTGAAACAAACCGGTCTGTTGTATAGTTGCTGACAGTACAGTGATGTCTGTACTCACCAAAAAACTAATAAGTGAAATATTTCATTATTATTGCATTAACACCACGTATTCTATATTAAATCATTCTCTGTTTTTCATAATGATCTACAGAGCCAAAGTGGTTACAACAATGCAAAATTGTGCCAAGCAATGAATCTGAATTGAAATTGAACAAAGCATTTGAATATTTTCAGGGCAGGAAGTTGCCGTAGCTTTTTGGTTTTGCTGATATGTTGTTGCCTCATTGTATTTTTAATGCTGCTAATACAAACATTACTATTGCCATTGCTTGTATGTGGGATTAGAGGTATTAAAACAATCCTCAACCCTGTTTACCTCTCCAGGAGACGTGTGCAATTACTTTTCTGAGTACTCAGGCCTGTAAACCATAAGACAACAGCAAACAATCCCATACACACAGACTGCCGTATCTATCGAACAGAATATCATCTTCTTTATAGAGAGACCGGAAAACATCCAGCCAGACCACAAACACAAATGATGTCAAGTTTAAATATTCATTACAAATGACAACTAAAGCAACATCTCCCACTTCCCATCTAATGTTGCTTCTATTTAACACAAACAAAATGAACTCATGTTTTTACAGTCTGAAGACACTTTATGTAAATGTACAGACCTGAGAGCTACAAACAACAGAAACACAATCTGACATCTTCATTTGTCTATTAAACACACAGCCGCAGTCGCAGTAACACACTGAACTGTGATGTCAGCGATTCTCGCCGCACGCTGAAATGAAACTTGCATCAGAAGGGATGTAAGTCAGATAAACACATGTTTGTGATGTCATGTTATTAGCCATCATCTCCACGATGCACGATCTCAACAACACAACACACACGTCCTGCCCGTCTCCTCACAGTCTTCAAAAGACAAGAGGATATGATGTAATGTCATATAATAACACATGCCTTCTCTCCTCTGCTTCAAACAGAGATGTCTGAAATCTCAGGTCTAATATAATGTACAGGCTTCAACGGTTCACTACGACACGACGCTTTCCAGAACATCCAAGTTTGGTCATCACGTTTAGATAACAATACGGCCAAAACAACACGGTCTTTATTTGAAACAGAAATAATTCATCACTTACAACCATTAGGACAAATAAACATGGTTTAAAATAAAAAACATTGGGTACTAAAGCAAGATTACCATAGCATTGCTATATCTCAGGTCAAACTGTGGATATACAAATGATAATCAATCTGCCAAAAACATGGTTACTACACTTTACTACAATCACATTTTTGAAAATCTAATGCACATCATTTGCCAGCTTACTTTCTAACACATGAAAATCCAAAGTACAATCACCTGACGGCACACACCTCATCAAACTTTACACGACTACATGAAGACATCTGTCTGTCTGCTAATCACTTCATGTTGTTTTTCTTTTGTAAAATGATTACGTGTATTTAAGTTATTTTGGTAACACTTCACATCCACATCAGATCAGTCCTGTCCAAAACGACAGGTTGTCCCCACACAGTTTATGACGGATCACTGTGAGGATCTCCCTGATGTCCACCTTGCTGCTGGCCATGACCATATGCTACAGGGGTGGATGCTAAAAGTGTTGGAGTTTGCTAATGGCGTGTGACTCAGTGCCCACTGCCCCCCCGTCTACGCCACTGATATCCGTCATCGTGCACTAATACACTAAACTAGTGCCCTGCGTAGTGCACACACAGGTGGTGGAGAAGCGTTATCAACCACACCCCACAATCCTGGGCCTCGCATCCGTACCGCACCCTACACGAGCCCTGATGACATCATCACTCACAAACTAAATCCACAAGTGATGTTCTGCTGGCTGGTTACCATGGAAACAGAAGCCAGGCATAAATGCTTTACATTCCAAACAACATTAACTTTACTACTAATGGACCAAAAATGACAACAATAATAAACACAAAAAAAGCAAATCTTTAGGTTTTCTCGAATCTAGAATAATGTGAAGAGCATCACTTTCACAGTCTGTGTACTGGATATAATAGTAAACTTTATGAGCAAATGACTGCTAAACGGTCTGGCAAACTAGATTTCTGCACATTTGTGGGAGTTTTATAGTGAAACATCATCATAACACATTCAAAATAAACACAAGATTGTGAAAACATGAGCAGTCTGGCACAGATCAGGATCAAATTCTCCCAGCAGAATCTTTGGTACAGTTAATAGAACTTAATACATCTGTTTAAATCTGAGGAACAGACTGTTATCTGTTTCTGATGATACTGAAATCATTCAGTCTAATGCTAATGTAATTCTTAAATCTGGCATATCAGCTAGTAAATATAACCAATTAACCTTCCATATGTCCCATCACAATTTTCTGTTAAAACAAAAAATAAAAAGAAGAGAAATCCATCCAGTCAGGCCATGTCATGAAGTCTAATGGTGTGAGCAGTTTGGTGAGCTTTACCTTCATCTCCGTCCACTGTGACGGTGATCCTCCTGAGTGACCTCACTTCAGATCTTCAGCTGAAACACATAAAAACAGATTATTAGACAGATATTTAGAATATGAACACATCGCACAACATCATGTCTCTTGATCTGTGAACAGATGACTTTCTTGTTACAAGCCAGTATACTGCAAAATAAAAATAGTTTAATCTGAACTTTTCAAATCATAAAATCTGGAAAGTGATAACTTCAGTAATATTCTTTTCTAATATTCAATAATATTTCCCCAAAATACTGAGCAAACAATTTCAATACTAAAAAATGTTAAAAACATTTCAGTCAAACGTATTTTTTTATTTTCTTCATTTTACTCCAAACCCATGACTTTTTAGTTCAACTCTCCCAGCATGCATTGCAGCACAAATAACAATTTTTACACTTGTTGTAATAGGATTAATATTTTGCTGACTTTTTTATGCTGTGCCAGAATTTGTTTTCACTGCTTCTTACTTGGCGATGTTAAGAGCTCAACATTATAAGAACCTTTGTTGACTGTCACTGAGACTACACACAGACTCATTATAAGTAATATGTAGAACATTGATTTAAAGAATGTCCCACAAAGCAAAGTTCTGATATTCATAAGAACGAACATTTCTTCCACTTGCAATTTGCTGAACAAGACATAAAGTTGCAACAAATGTATGGGTGTTTAGAATTTAATAAAACAAATTAACAACCTATTGTAGACAATAACGAAGACAATTGTTATAATAATAATACATCATAATTCTGCTTAAAGGTGTAGTTCAGTATTCTTTTATTGTTTACTCTCATGTCATTCCAAACCCGTATGACTTTCTGCTGCAGAACACAAACGATATTTTGAAGAATGTTAATAACCAAACAACATTCAACCACATTGGCTTTTAAAGTTATAAGACAAAGAAAAATGTTACAACAACAGGAAAAAGTTAGTACTAGTAGTACTAGTAAAACAATGGTGCCAATGATAGCTATTAATGTTAATATGAATGTCGAAACAGGCCATACAAACATAACCAGTTGATTGACCCTCTGGTTATTAACAACCTGTTAACGGTTAGTAATGGAGAGAAAGCATAGCACACTGCTTGATAATCTAAGTTATAGTTTTATAATCAAGTACTTGAATGAGTAATATTGGTAAATTATTGGTGACCAAAATTACTCAAGTTCAGGAAACCTGTTTAGAAACAGCCAATTACTTTTGGTATTCCGTTTGGTGAAGATTTTTGTATGCAATAAACTACAAATCAAAATCCAACAAACTAAATCTAATCAAGAAGCACGAAGACGCTGAACGCGATTACAAACATTTGATAAGTAAATATAAAAAATAAAAAACCACTAACCCTATCTCTCGCTCTCTCAAGAGGTAGTGTTTTGGCTTTAGTGGAAACTAGTAACTTGGTGTTAGCATTTACATTTAGGCATTTGGCAGACGCTTTTATCCAAAGCAACTTACATTGCATTACACTATACATTTGTTTCAGAGTATGTGCAATCCCCTGGGATCGAACCCATGACCTTGGCTGTCCCTGTATGACATATCGCTTTATTGCTTCCTAATCTCTCTGTTAAGTCGCTTTGGATAAAAGAGTCTTTTAAATGACTAAATGTAAATGTAAAGTTCTGACGGACTGAATCAGACACGCCCACGAAACGCCGCCCTATATGTGAAACCCCGCCTACTGTCCGAAACCCCGATTGACAGGCCACGTACGCATCTGATTGGCTAAAAAGAGGACGTACCGCTCCCGACTCTTTCTGCTGTTTACAGGAGACAGATGTGTTATCTCCAGACGTCTATTTCACTGATGTGCGTCAGGTAACAGAGGCATTAAACATGATGAGGTATTAAAAACACCGATGACCGTTTATTTAACCATCCGCTTTAACAAGCAAACGGCGAACTCTTCACTATAAACAGGTGAGGAGTCAGCATTACAACCGAGTTAAACGACTTGTGTGATTCAAGTGTAAAAAGTTAAGCGACATGAAGCGTCTTGTTCGTTGTTGTTAAACTCCAGCAGTATGTGCGCGCTGGCGGCGCGGGTTCGCGTAATGTCTCCTGCGCTACAGCATTATGACGCCATTTCTGTGGCACCACGACTGCAGTCGCTTGACATCCACATTCTTCTATCACTGCGACGTACAAAAGCACAAAATGTGTCGGCTCATGCGCTATAATCGCGAGCCATGTTGACTTCCCGAAGTCGAGTTTAAAGAGCTCGGTCTGTTTGGGGAAAATGGCATCGACATTTCGCGGAAAGGCGAATGTCAGTAGTTGAACGGAGGAAACTAAACGGTTCCATCACAAAGAACTGACGAGAAAACAAGCGGTCTGCGTTTAAATGGAGGCGAGTTACAAAATGCTGACGGCTTGTGTACAACGCGCGCACACAATGAACGGGCTAAAGCCTTTCACAACAAGGTCAACCTCGATAGGGTTTGTCAAACTTGAACAGATCGGGAAATAGAGTCGATACGCGGAGTTGTGTTGTTTCGACCTGACCCGATTGGACAACAAATGCTTCTCTTTTCACTCACAATGTCACCTCAGACAATAACTGTCGCGTTCAGACCGAAATGTTCTGTGAACATTAGCGTCGTGGAAATACACCCATATCTCGCATATGTAACAGCCCGCAACTAGGTTGCCAACTAACGTTAACGTTACCCGACGGGTGGTCGATGGACATCGGCTTACTGAAAAACTCTAACCTGCCTCGCCAGCCATTTCTGAACACATTCAAAAACGATCCGTCGATTCGACGAGGCTGGACGGAAGGCGGCATGTTATAAACACAACGTTTCCAAAAACGGGCGAAATAATGTAGAGATGATCGAGCGTTCGGACTGAAAACTGCAACAATATACCATCATTCCGTTTGAAGCAACAATCGCGCCGGGAGTTCAAAAAAGCGAGCGAAAGATTCCAGCTCGGGTACATTATCGTACATTTTTGCGCTATCAAAAGCAAAGGTTTCGTTCGAAAAAGCTATTTCGATCACGGTGTATCGCACAAAGCCTTACGTAAGGGCTATCCAACAAGGCAGTGTTTTCCCCCATCAGCTATTTGATGCCGAGCAGCAGAAAGAAAGTGGTCGAGTCTTTTCGCAAATTCCAACACAACATCTGCTGACAGCGATGCAAGTCAAGCCCAAAGTTGTCTTGTCTGCTGCATCTACGAATAACAAACTAACGAAGGTGGACAAAAGTACCCCGTTGTTTAGATGCACTATTTAAGTTACGCTGTGAAATGTTTCGTTTTCCAGCGAGAGAACAGGTTAACAAACCCCTTGATCGACAGGAATACGTCTCATTACTAAAAATAGCATCGATTAAAATGCATTCGCACAAATATGAATGTAGTCGAGCGCTAAAGCTCGACGCAGCCTAACGTTACAGTTTTCTTTCGATGTTCGACTTTTCATTTCTGGTCACCATAATGTCATACCTGATATATCCCACTAATGGCGATTTTCCTGGGTCGACGTGGTGCAAATTAGCAGTAATCCATTAGTCAACCGTGGAAAATCATCGACGATCAACGCTGGAAACGTCGTTCGAAAATCAAGGAACGGTGTCGGGATGCGAATCCAACAAAATCGCTCACCAATCGCACTCCTTTTCTCTGTGGTAATCCTCTTCGAGTCTGAAACGTACTGAACGAAACACAAACCACCCACTGTAGACAACACGATCACTCATTGGTTACTTTGTTTGAGTAACAGCCCCGTTAGTGTAACGTTACTATTGGACAATGAAATCCGATGAAGCGTTTATCATTTAATGATTGTTTATTTGTATCGTAAAGACATCGCGGCGACAGATGCTTCTTATACGTTTAAAAATTATATTTACGTTATACGTCCATACAGTGTCGCACCATGATGATAAAACTACATTTCCCAAAGTTCCTTGAGCCCGTCTACCTTCAAGCGCATGCTCTGTGATGAACATTTATTCATTGTGTGGAACAAACAAATAACTCTTAGTATTTATAGCATCATGTTTAACATTATCACTTCAGCAGAACATTACACAATACAATTAAATGCTTGGAAACTTGCCACTTAAAACAAATGTACAGGTTTTATTTTCTGTTTTCTTCTCAAATAAATTTTATTTTATTTTAAAAGTGCAATTTTAGCAGTTTTTTTTTGCTATGCTGACGTGGTATGTAAAACCTGTTAAACAAGCCTATTATTATAAATTGAAGCATGTAAATAAACGTATTATTTTGTGCATAGATAATGTATAAGCAAAAGTAGGGAAAGTACCTGTCCTAACCGTCAGGCTTATGACATTAGTAACATTTTACAGTTTATGAAATCAAATATTTGTTGACTAAAACTTAAAGGAAAACCAGTGCAAGTTGTCACACAGGAACGTTTGGTATACTCGATATTTTCTTGTTATCTTTTACAAAATATCTAGCATTTTTGTTTCATTATTGCTTAGAAAAAGATTTACTTTAATGAACTACTACTCCCAGAGTACAGCAGCGTGTGGGCTCCGAACACAGTCTCACGCATGCGCTTTGCGGACGTCAAGTCGTATTTAAGCACGAGCAGAAGAGACGAGCTTCCTGTCAGACACACACGATACATGAACGTTCGTAGGCGCTTTTCAAATATATTCTGCTTTCATATAACAGAATTTTACTTTAATAATGATGTCGTAGCGCCCTTTTGATTCCGTTATTAATTATTTGTGGATCGAGGTAGAGTTACATTTTCGCCTTGGCTAGCTGGCTAATGCTAGCGAGTTGCATGTCAGTTGAGAAAAACAGAAAGCGGAAGAGGTGACGTGTTGGATGACGAGAGAGGAAGTGCTGGAGTGCACGTTTCTGGTTTGAAAGGTGGGTGGAGCACGGTGATATTTCATCGTATTATTTAGGGGTCAGTATGTATACAATGAAAGGTTTAATAGGCTGGAAATTACATAAGAGGAGAAGCAATTAGAAATATTGTTTTGTTCTCACAGACAAAGACATTTCGCTTGTTTGGATAAAATGGTTTGGGATCAAAGAATGAGAACATTTTACCTTTAAAGATCACACCATATCTGAAATCATGTTGTTTACTCCTGAGATGTCAGACTGTAGTGATGCTGTGAGGATAAAAACCCAGTTATGTATAATAAACGACTAATGTATTATAATATATAATGTAAATCAACCATAAATAACAGCTAGATAGATAGACACATAGATCGACTTACTTACATTATAGACAGGGCACATACTATACACATGCAATACAGATTTAACAAAAAATATATTTTTATCATTTTAGACACGCTTATTGAAGAATGTTTGACATCTTTACAGAGAATTCCGTCAGCAACACATCTCTGTGCAACTCCATGCCTTTATTTTCTAGTGTAAAAGTTGTAAGTTTCAGGCATTGTGTCTTGTGGTGGTTGGTGTTCCCTGTGCTATGGATCTTTGTGTCAGGCGGATCAGACCCTGGAGAGATTGTGTCCGTAGGAGTGATGGGCTGTGACTGCGGGACCATGTCGCTGTTGTGTCCATGAAATTGTTTACGAGTCAAGTGCTGCGCTTCCATGACAGATACACACTACAAAAATTGATCCCTTTTAATCTTTAGCATGAATCTGTCATTCGCACTTTACATAGTTTGCTTTAGTTTAGTTTATATAACTGATTGAAAGAGCAAGTTTTTTCCCCCTAAATTACCCCATTTAAAATTAAAATTGTTCTAAATAAAACCAATTAAACATGACCAAAATGTCAAATAAAGATTTTTATTTATTTAAATTGTCTAGATCACAGCTCTGCATACACTGGTAATTTTTCAACCAATGTCGTGTGGTGCATGCTGGGATACTTTAAACCCCTGCTTTAAACCATTTTGAAGGAGTTTCCATGTATGCTGGACATATGTTGGCTTCTTTTTCTTAACTATACACTCCAATTAATACATTTAATACTAGCAAAAGGTTTTTTATGATCATGAGAAATATAAATTATTTTTTTGACTAGTAGTTCATGCTTGCATTGGGATGTTGTTACAGGCTACATGTAAATAGAAAATGCTAATATTATTGTAGTTACTGTTAGTTTTTAATGAAACATGTAAAGATCATGACTTAAATTTAGTTTTAAGTTCTGGAACAAATTAGGCTTTGCTTACTGTGAGAAAACACCCAAAGCTTCCTCACTCTCCATGCATAATATAAGTAGTTTACCAGGAAATAAAGCAAATCAAATTAATGACATCTCAGCCAAGAATAATTGCCTGTTAAAACCCATGGCGGCACAAGTGGACTGAGCATTTACTCGAGATGTATTAAACAATCGTCTTCTTTTGTATTCACACTCACTCTCTCTTTCTCTCAGCAGGTTTGTTAGTGGAAACAGAGGAATGGATGGTGATGAAGGAGCAACTTCTGAAAGGATTCTTCTGGAGCCGTACACGTACTTGTTACAACTCCCGGGTAAGAGCAACACTATAAAATGACACAATCAGTTTATTCTGGCTGCATGTAAACCGCTGTAAGAGGAAAGTGACATGAGAGCAAGTAAAACAATGTTTGTTGTTGCTGATGCTGTGATGATTTATCTGATCGATGAGTTGGTTTTGTCTGAAATGTCTCAGTGTGATGTCATGAAATGAGTCTATAATTGCTCTACGATCATTTATTATGTAATGTCATAAACAACATGGTTTAAATGAACTGATGATGACTAATATGACACATTACGTGTGAAATATTTCTGTATTTATAACTGCATGCATTACATAACTTTTCTGTGCCCTGGGTTTATCTGTAATTGTCTGTTGTTGAAGGTACATTGATTATTATAATCTTAAGCGCTACGGCACAATTTATGAAAATTGCCTTTGTTGACAAATACAGCGAGTGGGCCGGTCTTCCTGTCTAACCACTAACAGCTGTAAAAACCCACTTTTATTTTATTGTAGTTGAGTTAAACTATAGCTTATAGCATTCCTGCAAATTACAGGCTGTGACAGAATAAAGTAAGGCTTGTTTTGCAAGGCAACACTGACACAAAAAAATGCATAATCATTTCCTTTTGTGGGTTTTGGTTTGTCATTAGTGAAGCTACAAATCAAACTAAAAGTGTAACTCATGTTTCTAAATGTGTTACTTGTTGTAAATGTATATTTTGGTCAAGTCGCTAGTCTTTTACTGTATAATAATATAGATGTATATTATAATTTAGTCATAGATTTACTACAAATAAAACAAACATTGTTACTCTAGTTAAACCAGTAATATAATAATTTAACAATGGGATTTGTTGTAAATCTGTGGCTATACAAATGGTTATTAATCCATTTGAAACATGGTTACTACACATGATCAGGTTCGCTGCTGCCTCTTTCTGAAGGCTTCTAAACTCAGTCTCTTAACATCATACCGCACTCTTTGTTGTACTCTTAGTACATCCAACATAGAGACATTGCTACCTCCACACAGCACTGGCTGCTCTTTTTTGCATTGCAACTACCTTGTGATACTATTTGTTTGCATGTCCTTGTTCATGTAAATATTCACAGTTTAGTTTCTATCATAGACTATATGTTACCTTTATCTTTATATTATTTATATTTCAAGTTTCAAGTTTAAGTTGCTTTATTGGCATGACATTTAGGATAAAGTATTGCCAAAGCATTTTGCAAAAGAAATATAAAAGTAGAACTATAGACTTACATCACTACAATAAATTAAAATAAATACACAAACAAAAACAGATATAATCTGTAAAAATAACAAATTAAATGCATAAAAAGTACAGTAAGTAATAAATACAATAAAAGTAAATAAAATACAGTAATTACAATATATATGTTTTAGCCATTTCGGATAGTATGAATGGTAAATATATATTTTGCAGCTAGTTTGGCTGCTCTGTCCTCTTCTCCAAGTATATAATAGAGTTTCTCTGAATCACTCATAGTATTAAATAAAGGATTTAATGCTTCAAATTGTGGGAAAAATAATTCTCTTGTAGTGATGTACTTAGTACAAAAGAAAGTGTTTCTCATCTTCTATTTGATTTAGATCACAGTGTCTGCAAAGTCGTTCTTCTCTCCTAATCCAAGAATTTTTATGTCTTCCTTTTTCTATTTCTAAATCATGGTCACAGAGTCGATATTTTGAAAGGATTTGTCTTTCTTTAAATGGTTTAATTGATAAGTAATTTGCAAGTTTGGTGGTTCTTTTTAGGTCAGAATAACACTGAAGTTTGGTATGGAGGTCAAAATCTCTTTTTAGTTTTTCATCATATTTATATTTGAAATGTTTGTCAATCTCTTTATGGATGTTAGGATTGTTTTTGGAGTCGGACTTTGCTTGAGTTTCATTTATTAGCTGGAGTGTGAGTATATTTACAGGGTTTCATTAGTAAGGAGGGCTTTATATTGAATGGATTTCTTTTACCTTTGTTTAGTATCTTTATAGCTGATCTGACTTACATTTTACTACTGGTTGTATATCCTCTGTATATCTGTGTATGTGACAAATAAAAATCTTGAATCTTTTACTATAAAAAAGCCATAGTTATTTTTCAAAAGGAAACTTTTAGACATTTTAACCTTCATGAAACTTTATCTTAGGAAGCAACCCTTTTACTCTCTGTAGTGTAAACATTCTATGTCAGTCTGAGAGATTATTTTCACCTTATATTCATCTGCTGTCGTCTGAATCTGCTGCTGACCAGCAGAAGTGATGATGATGGGTGAGCGAGAGCAGGAATACTGCTGCACCATCACAATCTGCTGTTTTGCTGTCATCCTTTTGCAATTTTAATGATCTCTATAGTGACCGTATGTGAGGATGATGCAGAGATGCTTCTCTTGAGGTCAAAGAGGAACTGACTGAGGAAATGAAATAAAACAACCGTCTCAGGCAAACCGAGTTCTTCCATAAAGAGAACGCCGCCATTTACTGTACATGAGGAACGTCATTAGATCATGAAAACATATTCATGTCACACTTGACATCAAAATGCATTTTTTACATCATGACATGCAAATTGGCAATGAAGGCCCCACTTATCAGTTAGTGTTTATATAATAAAGTACTGCTAGTAATTTCATATGTCTGTTTTTTATCTCTTGTATGAGATCAACCCAACCCATCTCAGCTTTAGAGAGCAAATCTATCTTTAACAGAATATAGCCGGACACAGAGAAAACAAGGCCGTCTGTTGGCAGGTCATAGATCAATGAAGCTGCTATTACGGGACGCTCAAGGGGAAATGTTAATGATGCTAACACAAAGTAGTAATTTTCATTCACAGCCTCCCAGTAAACAAGTTTTTTTTACTTGTTTACTGGGCATTAAAGGATATGTGTTCAGTGGTTAGATCATGGCGCTAGCAGTCGTGGCCCAGTGGTTAGAGAGTTGGATTCATGACCAGAAGGTTGCTGGTTTGATTCTCAGGTCTGGCGGGTAACGGCTGAGGTGCCCTTGAGCAAGGCACCTAACCTCCACTTGCTTACTATACAAAATGTACAAATGTATAGTACAATGTAATGTAAGTCGCTTTGGATAAAAGCGTCTGCCAAAATGCATAAATGTAAATGTAGCAACGCCAAGGTCATGGGTTCGATCCCATGGATTGCACATATCTAAAAACAAATGTAGTATAAAGACAACGCAAGTCGCTTTGGATAAAAATATAATATAAACATTGATATTTATTAAAGTAATTTAGTTATTTTATTATTTTAGAGTAAATATTCTCATTTCATTTTGTTCCACAGCAGATATAAATTCTTTATTTTGTTCCCCTGTGGTTATAGAATATCATCTCTCATCTTTCATTTCCACATGGCTGCTGCAGCTAATGTTTTTTTTCTCTTCCTTTCTCTGCTTTGATTATTAGGAAAACAAGTCCGGACAAAACTTTCTCAAGCATTCAACCACTGGCTCAATGTCCCAGAGGATAAACTTCAGGTAAGAGATTGTTTTATGATCAGCAAATGATTGCATTGTTATGCTGTGTTCACACCAAACGCAAATTAAATGATTTGCGCGAGTAAATTACATACAATTACAAAGACAATGCAAAGACGTGAATAGACACAAACTCGTGGCAGGCGAATCGGGCGGTCATCCGCGCAAGTTGAAACATTTCAACTCGAGTGAGAAATTAGTGAGCAGAGCTCATTGACACCTACTGTTTATGTTGTTTTGTGTATATATATATATATAGATTTTGTATTGATCTGTAATTTGATATATTTTTTGATATATGTCTATTCTATGTTATCTGTAAGCACCTGGGGTCTGAGAGTAACGCAATTTCAATCCTCCATTTGTATGTACTGTACATGTGGCAGAATTGACAATAAAGCTAAATTTTCCTTTGACTGTTTGACGGGTCCGGATGCGTGAAGACACATTCCCCGTTCCGTAATGGTTTTCGCGTCACTTTCACAAAAATTACGAACTTTTCCCACAAGTAATAAAGAGCGTGGAACGCGATTGTTCACGTTTGGTGTGAACACATCATTACTGCAAGTTTTGTTTCTATAATGCAGAAAATGTATTTAATTCAGTATAAATTATAAACACTATGCTACCATGATATTGTGTAGACTTGGAACACTCTGGACAACATGCATGTTTTTGATTACGTTTTAGTTTGTTTGTGGCAATTTTATTTGTTTTAAAAAAGTCATAACATAATTTTACAGGATTGTTTTCACTGAATTTGCTACTGTACCATTTTAAAGGCTGCCCTAAAAATGTTGTTTTCAGACTGTTGAGGTAGTAAAATGACATTTGTTTTCTAACAATCTCTACCTAAAGTGTTTGAAATATCTTAATACGGAATGAACCAGACATGAATGTTGCCTGTAAATCTGCAAGGGTGATAATGGGTGTCTGTGAGGTTGACTATGTTAAGACGTGTTGTTGCTAAAGATGCCAAACTATTTTTAATCAAAGTGTGCAGTGGAAAATGTATATGATCTGTAACCCCAGGTGAATTTTTTTTAAATGATTTTTGTGATCCCCATATGCATCTACCATAAATGACCATCTTGAAAGCTTTTTGTATATTTTATGATTCATTCATCTGAACAGCGGCCTAAAACATGGCACACACAATCATTTCTACTCCCGGTTTACACTCCAGTGCCCTGCGCTGCTCTTACGACCTGCTTTAAGTGCCCATACAAATCCAGAGCACTGACCCAGTGTCACATCTCTTCAGGAAAATCTGCTCCTATATCATTCTTTCTTCTGCAGAGCGCCTATTTTCTCCTGCTTTCTCTGTCTCTTTTTTCTACACTGGCATGGCAGAGACTGAAAATAATCAATGCAAATAGGTTTAGACTCTTAAGCATCACATCATAGGCCATTTTAGGAATTCTGCCCTTCAAATGGAGTTGATGTGGAGTAATGTTACAGAACAGAGAGAAATGAAGGCACATGGAGGATTTATAAGCTCTTAAAGGAATAGTTCATCCAATAATGAAAAATTATTTTATTTTACAAACCTATCTGCAGTGAAACATAAGATATTTTGAGAAATGTCTGTTGTTTTGGGTCCATACATTGGAAGTCAATGGAGACCAGTGTTGTTTCTTCAAAATAGAAATAAGTCATACAGGTTTGGCATAACATTTGAAACATTTTTGGGTGAACTATCCCTTTAAGCCAAACAACCGTGCCGTAAATCTGTAGTAGAGATACGGCTTTGGAAGTGATTAAGCATGTTAATCTTGTCCTTGTAAATCAGCTGATCTCTGTCAAAGTGCCGCGTTCACCGCTGAGCCTGTCGGATCACATTCAACACGCTGTTCAATCGCTTTCCTTTTATCCTGAATATTTCATTAAAGCTCTTCAGACGCGGAACGTCTGTGGATCATGTCAGTTTTGGGCACGTTTATTTGATCCTGTGAATAGAAAACTACTTCCCTTCTGGATGTTTGTAACGTAGCCAAAGGTGTTGAGCACCATCTGTTACGCACCATCAGAATCATTCTGTATAATGTGACATTATTGTGCAAATTATACTTAAAATAATGGAGAATTAATCCACACTGATTCAAACCAATCAATAATAAATGTGAGATCATCTTACTAACAGTATTTATAAATTTAGGTCTGTTATCATTTACTATTCATCTCAGTAGTAATTGACTCATATGTGCTCAGTGTCTGTCATCATCATCACGGACTCACGGGTCCTGACAGTTTTATTTCATCTGTCATAATAAGCATGTACGTTATGACAGACCACAGGAGTAATTTGGTGACAGAAATTGAAATAATAGTTGACCAGATTAGCCTCGAATTGGCAGAAAATATCTGCTGCTCATATTTTGACACTTCAGGATGATTCTGAACAATGAGAGAATGATAAATGTGCATTCATTTGCAAAAGCTGGTCAATTAAGTAATTGCGTAACGCATCAGGTTTTGTAAGCTTTTTCTATAGAAAATCTAATGTGTTCATTCTGCTCAATTGTTTGAGTTATATTGACAATAAAAGCTGTGAGTCAGATGTCTGAATAATAAACAGCATTTAATCATTTCCAGGGTGCAGATGGCTGAAGTGTCATTTATAAGGAATAATAATGTGGCATGTGGTGTTGATTGAAGTTTGTTATTTTGGTTATTTTTTTATGCAGCATTTTGAATATATTCTGTAATCAGACATTTTATTTAAGCACAATAAGCATAGTTATTTTCATCTCGCATAGAATAAAATCATTCATGCAAACTAGAATTTTTAGATTTTATTAGAAATTTGATGGTGATTGTTTTTTCTCCTGGAAAAGTTTTTGAGTTACGGTTTTGCTTTCGGTTCTAAAATCCTTCAATAACAACAGCAAATCTGAAATGACACCGTGACAGATTCTTAAACAGTGAACAGTTTCTAATGTTATTAAAGCATTGACTGATATTTCTCATTTAAATTCTCTCTTCCTGTCTGTTGCTCTCTCGCTCTCTCTCATGGCGGTGTGGTTTATCTTCCTGTAAACTCTTCTTGAACCCTCGGCGTGTCTGCGCATGCGTTGTGTCATTAACACACTGCAGCTGACAGACTGCACACACGCGTCTCTATATCAGCTCATGTCAGACTCTCACATCTCCATCAGGACTCATGTGGCATTGAACTGCAAATCTGATTTATAATACGCCAGCATTTAGAAATGCATGTTTCTGACAGAAACAAAATGATGCTAGAGATTATTGAGGTCTTCTGCTGAAGAGTTTTCCTGTGAGCTCTTTTGGGAATGCTGGGTGTGAGGTGACCGTACTGCATTTCAGTCAGAGGTTATTTAATAATGTGACTTTGATAAATAAACCTTCAAACAAACTTCAGTCTCTAAATGTAAACTATTACTTTTGATTTTGAGATTTTGGTATTGGCATTGTTTTCATGACAGTACAGCACAAATTGTTATTACTTCAATGGTTAAGTTTCACTTTTTTAGGTTTTCATTTTTTGTGATCGTGATTCTAGTACAGTCAATTTTTATTAGAGCTGCAATGCGTAACTTTTTGGTTAAAAGAAAATATATCTAATATATATATTAGCTATTGAGAAACTACATAAGAAAATGTGTGCGCAATGAGATTTTTCCAGATATTGAAGTGAACGCTACAGAAAATCAGTATTTCTGCTGGTTGCTAGAAGGCGTCTGTAAGACTTGGACTATCAATAGAGTTTGTCAATCGACGTCACGCCGCATTGAATGTTTGCGCCATCTTGGTAGGATGGCTGCTATTGTGTTCAATGCAGTGTTTTGTTTTTTCTTGTTTATTTAGGAAATATAACTATAGTAGGTCAGTTTTACTGTGTTAAAAACTGCAATCGCATTACGCAGAGTCGTTCAGGAAAAGCCCCTGTTTCTTTCACTTTCGATTTCTCCATATATTAACAAAACATATAACGGCACAGAACAATAATAGCAGCGGAGTATGAGTCTCCCAAGATGGCGGCAGTGCCACCACTTTCTGCAACAGCGCGTGCCGTGACGTCCGCTTCACATTCTCTATAGACCATCTTGAAGATGTAAACAACACTGAACCAGAAGCACTTCCTGTACATATATGTGAATTATTCACATGTTCCTTTAACATTTTAATTGAGTTGTACTGTAAATATTCTGTTGGTTGTGTTGTTCTAATGTTTGTGTAGTGTTAAAAATGTACCTCTTGTCTTGTAAAATGGTCTATAGACCCTAACAACCATACTGTAATGCCCCCCAGGGCACCATAGCAATGTGTACAAACTATCTGAACACCTTAGCAACCATATACTGCCCTGACAACCACCCACAATACCCTGCAGCACCGCTCACATGTAAATATTTGTTCTCCTCCTCCTGTAGATTATTTACAATAGAACGTGAAATGATTTCACACCGTTTTGTTTGTCTAGCCAGTAGTCATCTAAACATTGCTTCTTTACACGAGCATGTTTTAGCGGTGCGTCCGTTTTTGCGAAACGATGGCCAACTCTGTTTGACGCCGCTAACCGGTGCAAAAACAACGTGCTTCACAATCGATAGTGTTTTGATGTTTACTGGAAAACAGGAAAAAGATTCAGAGTATAAACAGGATTTCTTGCACTGCAGGCAGTTTGGATGATGTCATTGCAGGATGATGTCATGTTTAGGTTTTATGCAAACAGACACATTCAATAATAATCCAGATTTTTACTCAGATGCTGACGTTTTTGGCTCATCACAAAAGCAGCGAGGTGTGCGTGTGTATTTGTTTGGGCGACACGTCACCTCATAAGAAACGTTTGTGGGATAAAGATATGAACGTCTCTGGCTTTATGCCCAGCAGGTTACCGCTCGCTTGTATTTGACAGTTATCGTGCTTTTAGCTTCAACGTGAGAGACTAGCTAATATTAACTCGCTGGTCTGAAATCTCGCCCACGGCTCAGTCTCTGCTGGAAGACTTTGTTTCCCTACAGTCACTAAGTAGATGCCAATACTGATGCCCCCTGCTGGTGGTTTTGGTGAGTTCTACAGTAGTTCTTCAGTTCTGTTAAATGTCACGCAAGCGTTCCTTAGGTTTGATTCTTGGGGAACTCGTAAACCGATAAAACTTGAAATGCACTGTCAGTAGTATTTTTTAATTTCATCTCTCTTGTTAACAGATTGCAGTAGATTTTGGGAAGTAGAACATTTGTTTGTTTGATGAAGCAACAAGAGAAAATATACATAATGTGGTTGAAAACACGTGGGTCACATGAGGTCATGTTTAAAGCTCTGACACAGCCGTGCTTGGCTCTTCCCCGAGCCATCAATAATTACTAAAACAAGTGAATACATTACCCAGCTCCCCCTCTGTTCAACATATGTTCTCCATCAGTCTGCTCACATTTACCTTTACATTTATTCATTTGGCAGACACTTTTATCCAAAGTCACAGCCTAACCCTAACCCACATTGCATTACACTATACATTTGTTTCGTTGAGATCGAACCCATGACTTTGCCGTTGCTAGCGCCATGATCTAACCACTGAGCTACAGGAAAGCGAATAACTATAAAACACATCCACATAACAATGTTTTGCATTTGACGCAAATATAATAATAACACACACCTACTGTATCTGAGATCATCGTTTGTGTTGTGTATTATAGCATTTATGAGAGTAATAAAACTCTCATGTAAACATGTTATTGGCATTAAGTCCTTACTCTGATTATTGGTGCGCATGTAAATGTTGTCATTGACTGATCTGAGCTTCATTCTGGTTTTCAAAGATGTTTAACAAATGTTTCAGACACATTGTTTGAATCTCTTGTCTGTAAAAACATACGTGTCAAATTCATTATCTCTGCATGTACAGCTGTGCTATTATCTTCTTAACATTAGAGCTGTGCCAAATATATAGAGATGTTATTGATTTAGTCACACCCTGTGTACACACACACACACACACAGTTCAGTGTGTTAACTTGCTGCCCTCTACGGTCCATCATCTGCATTACAGCCTTCTGTGTATTTCCTTATTTTCACCAAAAGCTGTTTCATTTCATTCATCGTCTTTTTGACGCTGAGGGATTCATATTGATCTTTATTTCTTTTTAATTCGCAGGTCATCATCGAGGTGACCGAAATGCTTCACAACGCCAGTCTGTTGATCGATGACATTGAAGACAGCTCCAATCTGCGCCGCGGTTTCCCCGTCGCTCACAGCATCTACGGCATCCCGTCTGTCATCAACTCCGCCAACTACGTCTACTTCCTGGGTCTGGAGAAGGTGCTGACGCTTGACCACCCCGAAGCCGTGCGTGTCTTCACCCGTCAGCTGCTGGAGCTGCACCGCGGTCAGGGGTTGGACATCCACTGGCGTGACACCTACACCTGCCCGAGCGAGGCCGAGTACCGTACCATGGTGCTGCAGAAAACCGGCGGTTTGTTCGGCCTTGCCGTGGGACTCATGCAGCTCTTCTCTGATTGGAAGAAGGATCTGAAACCTCTTCTGGACACTCTGGGCCTTTTCTTCCAGATACGAGATGACTACGCCAACCTGAACTCACAAGAGTACAGCGCCAACAAGAGCTTCTGCGAAGACCTGACGGAAGGCAAGTTCTCCTTTCCCACAATACACGCCATCTGGTCACGTCCCGAGAGCACGCAGGTGCAGAACATTTTGCGCCAGCGCACCGAGAACGTGGATATCAAGCGCTACTGCGTGGACTTCCTGGAGAAGGTGGGATCTTTCGCATACACCCGGCAGACCCTCGTGGATCTGGAAGCGGAAGCTTACCGGCTGATCGCAGAGCTGGGAGGAAATCCTGAACTTGAGGCCTTGGTGAAGCATTTGAGTCGCATGTACAGAGAGCCTGAAGACGGAACTTCACAGACCGGAGCTGAACCTTCAGAAGCCCAGACAAAACAATGACCACGCTTAGATTTCTGAAACCTTTTATAGTACAAGTTAGCGTCTGTGTTTTGCTACTTTGCAATGCATTAGAGAACATGACTGACACGCTTTGGCCCGAAAACAATTCTCTCTTCTTCCTCTTATGTTATCAAACAGTAGCTTGAATAAAAGATACGGCTCAGTATACAAACATACAGGATGACTTATATTTGGGAGCACACATACATTTTTTTGTCAATTCATGATTTTAAATGAATGCCTTCCATACATTGCACTCCAAAATCAAAACAGTCTAGATTTTTATAAGTAAAATATAGTGTGATAGTATAAACCATACTATGATCAGGAGGATGCTTAAGATTTTTCATTAAAGAGGCCTTACATTCATGTGTGTGAAGAAACTTGAAAATAGGATTTCAATATTTGAAGCCAATGTTTATTATATCTCTGTGTATTTATCTTTCACTTGATACTTTTTGAAAATAAAGTGAATTGGCATGAAAGTTAAAAACAAGTTTAGCACATGAATCTAATGTGCGATTATATTGTTTATTTAATACATTTCCTGCAGCTGAGTTTGAATGTTTTGTTAATGTTGATGTTTCTGTGAATAAACGCAGTCAAACGGTCTCTTTTGTCATGTGTATTCAATTTGCTATAAAAACAGATTTTATTATTTGACACTTAAACCGATGAGTGATTTATTCCTTTACCTGACCAAGTATCACAGCATTGTTCAATATTATATATTTAAATCAAATATAAGATTAAAACGCTTACGAATAATATGGTACTTTATCTTCACCAGAAGTGACTTCTACACTTTCCTGTAGCTCAGTGGTTAGATCATGGCGCTAGCAACACAAAGGTCATAGATTCGATCCCTGGTATTGCACAAACAAATGTCGGCCAAATGCATAAATGTAAATGTAAGTAACATTAAAGCTGGAAAGTCAGTTTAAAGAGGTTTATTATTCATCTGTTTCTCTGCTTTGTGAGTCAGGTGTATAGTATTGTATCTATTGGAGATTTATCTTGAATGTTTTGTTTCATTGTCATTCAGATCTGATTGAAGAGTATTAAGATTATCTCACGGTAATAAGATGATCTTTATTAAATATGGCGTCACTAAATACCGCACGTGTCTTTGCATATGATCGTTTATCATTTAAAATCAATGTAGGCTATATATTAAACAAATCTTTAACTATTATGCACAGTAGAGGTTTGACCTTATAGAACCCTATGTTTTAGTAATTTAGTGCATATTCTTTGTTAAACTGTTTAAATAAGTGCCTTTTGGATTTTACAAAATCCGCAAACTTCATGAAATCGTGTCTCAAATAACGTTTACGTTCGTTCACTCATTTACTCACCATCATGTCATGACGACTTCTCATCTTATATTCACTTCATCATTAAAATAATCCAGTGGGTTAACAAACGTTTTCTGAAGCTAAAAGATGCGTTTGTGAAAGAGAAAAATATCACGGTTTTGACCGAAATTGAGTTTTACAACAGCGGATAATTGAAGCGAGGCGACAGCTCGTTAACTTCAAATCTCGTTGATTCTCGCGGTGTTTCGTCTTATTTCGCCTCATTGACCGCCGTAAGCTTTTCAGCTTATTATTTACATTTATGTCAAGCGGTTGCGTTGATGTAACTTTGGCAACATTTAATGTAGTAAATTGAGAATGAATGATGGATTGGTTCATTGTGACTAACTGTGTGGATAAAAATAGTTTCTGGACCAACTTCATTCAAAGCACCAAGAATTTGTCTGACTGCCAGGAACATGTGTTTTAATCTCATGTAACTACATCTCATATATGGGTTTTGAGTTCATCGATGGGTCAAGAAGCACAAAAACAAGTTTATGCAGATGCTCAGTCATATGACAAACCCTGTTGTATTTGATGTCTCCAGTAGATCTACAAAGACAATGTTTATGAACTTTATTAGTGTCTTGTGTTCACCTGCCTGAAACCACAAGCTTATCAAACACACAAAAACAGCAAACAAACACAACAGTCATCCACACATTAACACATGCAGCAGAGAGACAGGCATCATGTGACCCGTCAGCGGTCATCTCAGGCACAGCCGCACGGGTCCCCGCACTTCCTCTTCCTGTCCCAGAGCGAGCGCAGTTCTTGAGCGGAGTGTTGTGGAGATGATAACATATCAACATAACAATCCTTGTCACACAACCATCCTGAGTCCTGCGAACAGACAGACATCACAGTCAATGTGTGTCCAGACCCATAAAACTGATCATTATTTACAGAGACTAACAGTGTCACGTATAAATATCTCAACACGACCTTCCTGGTTCAATATAAAGTAAGAAAACACTTTTAGGTGAACCGGTTTTATTCATTTACCTGATATTTGCGGGGCCCAATGGCGGACATCCAAATGCCCATACTCACATCCTCCCCCTGTGAACACACACACACACACACACACGTTGAGTTTTGACATTGGGCTGTCCAATGGAAATAAGCGTTGACTGTTCCAAGATGGCGGACACGTCGATGTGTCTGGAGCAGCTGAATGTGGCATCTACGTATAAATCATGTGATTGAAGCCATTTCCACGTATGCTAGACACTTATTGACTAAACAAACATAATGAAGTCTTGGGAAGATTGTGTCTCTGAAATAAACAAAACCGTTTTCAGCTTTTGTTGTGTATGCATGCGTGTACAGTATATAAGACGTGAGCACCTGGTAAGCCTTCAGATGTTCAGCGTTTCTGGCCAACCACTCCACCAGATCTCTGGACACCACGTATCCAGATCCACAGGCAAACGCTGGGTACGTAGGACTCGAGTACTCCACTTCCTGCCATTTACCAACACGATCAACAGCCCAATTCTGCCTGAAACTGAGCAACATATCGACTGAGAACACAAAGAATGATTTAAAACATCTGTGCTAATGTGTTTCATTTAAGAATACCGCTCATGACCTTGTTTTAAACGGGCACCCATGTGTTTATAAATCACTCACTTTCCCCACCACACGCTTCTCTCTGTCAGTCGTCTGTGGTCAGTTTTCAGCAGGACGGCGTCTATGTCGATATAACAGTCATCATCAGTCTTCAACAGCAGTCTGAAGTCAGCGTTTCTCACCGACCTGCACATGCACACAAATCACTAGTTTATTCAAAACATCTCCAATTCTTCTATCATTGGCTCTTCGGACAAAATAATCTCTCATTTGCTTTGGATATAAACACAAACAAAAACCGTATATTCAATCAATATATGAGATTTATAAAACCGAAAACATGAACATATTTTAATGTGTGTGAAACTTTGATCTTTTAACAACCAGTGAAATACATTTGAAAACTTTTAAATGCATTATTATGGGATGGCAGAAGAAGAAGAATGCAGCAAGTGTTGATGCTTGGACAGAAACTTCTGTTTAAAACTATCAGTTAACAAAAATCATTTATAGCATCAATTTATTTGGTGTAGTCACATGATCACAAGTGTTGTATAATTCTCAGTCCAGCAAACAAATATATGTATAAGGTTTAAGTGGTGATTCAGGTAAAACACTAACCATTTGTAAAACTGCAGTAGTTTTAAAGGCACATTTCTGTATGTGTCCACAACATCCACAAACACCATATCACCGTATGTGATGCTCTCCTGACGCAGAGCCTCGTCCTCATCTCTCAACTCAACTGAACGCATGTGCTGCCGTCCTGCTCGCCCACGCAACAGCTCCGACAACACCTCCGCATCTGAGAGAGAGAGAGAGAGAGAGAGAGAGAGAGAGAGAGAGAGAGAGAGAGAGAGAGAGAGAGAGAGCGAGAGAGAGAGAGAGAGAGAGACAGAGAGAGACAGAGAGAGAGAGAGAGAGAGAGAGAGAGCGAGAGAGAGAGAGAGAGAGAGACTGGTAAAGTTTTATTTCATATTTCACAATATACTTGTGATGAATGCTGGTATACATTATTATGTGTATTGTTATGTTACTGCTTTTATAAAAACATTTTTTATAGGAAACTTCGATTGAAACCTTGAATTTTTGACTACATATGATCATTTTTTTATATGGGTATAATGATACACACAATATACCATGATAAAAAATACAATATATACAGCCATTTTTATGGTATGGCACATTTTTGCAATATTTACAAATGTATTAATGTAGTAATTTGTGGGGGGGGGGGGTTGCGTTAAGAATGTCTCTCTCTGGGTTTTTCTTATGTTCATGTACAATTTTCGCTACATTTTTCAGTGTCTGAGTTTTTATTCATCTACACACAGAAGGTTCAATAAAACCCTGAATGTTGCCAATTTGAGAGCAAGCTGAAAAAACGAATGTCATTTATATTTCATCAAGAGTAAAGCTGAGAGGTGAGCGCTTACATTACAAAGCTAAACTCTGCCTCAGAAAATCCCTTCACAAAACACACAAACATACAGAATTCTTACCGTATACTGAAAACATGAATCCTCCAGCTAAACCTGGGAAACCCAAAGCAGTCCTGTGAGGCAGCGTACCCGCTTCAATCTGCAGAAAAACACCAGGAACTCGTTTCTACTGACAGGATAAATAAAAACGTGAAATGTTGTGGATCATTGAGAAATAATGTGCTACTTTCAAACACAGGCCTCTGGAATAGTAAGCTTAACCTTTTAGAAAACATTACTATAGTAAACTTACTTTGAAACTAATTACAGTATCTTTTAAAGTATACTAGAATAGTATTATATACATTCAAGTGTAGTCATATCTATAATATACTATAGTAAATACTAAAGTACACGACAGTATTTTTCAGGTGGGTGGTAATGACACGTTTTCTTTACATTCCACAATGTTAGTGAAACAGAAGATCATATTTCTCTCACAGATCCAAACTTGAGAACCCCTCCGCCGGTATTGAGATGAAGTGTTGATGTGTTGACAGACATCAGGCCGGATGAATCCTGACACTGCCACAGAAGAGTTCCCTCAAAACCCTGCGGTCACAACACGAGTGAGAACATCTCATGTCACTCTATATGTGTTTATAAAGCACTTCCACTTTAACGTTGAACGCGTCACCTTGGGTAAAATGAACTGCTCAACAGGTTTATAGAAGATGCTGCCCACACGAGTGCCAGGACTGACGGTGCTGAAGCGAGCCATCACTATCGCCTCCTGAGGAGAAACACAACCAGAATGAAATGTTTTTCTTAATAAGGCACGAGTGTGTTGTGATGTAAACAAAACTAAAAATCTGTTAGTCTGAAGCTGTCGGCCCGTCCAACATGAGAGCAGAGAAACTAAACCGACAGATAAGACTTTTATTGAATTTGCTCTGTCGGAATGAACAAAACGTCATTTGACTTCAGTTGTGCCGTATCGTCTCCTCATCCAATCAGAGCGAGTACATTTATCAAAGAGGAATGACTAAACTGCAAAAAAATGACTTTCTTGTCTTGATTTCCAGCAAAAATGTCAAAAGATTCTTAAATCAAGATGCAAAAGGACCATCAAGTCTTGTTTTTAAGACAAAAACAAGCAAACAATCTTGAATTTAGTGACTAAGAAAAAGGTTCAACTTAATTCAAGACTTTTCTGATTGTTTTAAGCCCAAATTCACTTAAATGTTATATATTTTTTGACTTAAGGAAGCTCATTAAGAAAATGCATCTTGATTCAAGAATTTGTAGAGATTTGTACTGGAAAACAGTCAAAAATACTAAGTAAGAAAGTCATTTTTTCACGTGTACAGAAGTTTCAGGTCTTACCTCTTGATCCACCTGGAAAAGTCGTACAGTCACATTTCCCCTGAAGTCCTGCTGTGGAGCGTTGGGAAAGACACCGAGCTGAGTGATGACCACAGGATGAAGGACTTTAAAGTCCAGACCGAGTGCGGCCACATCCGACGGCACCAGCGCAGACGAGTCGGGCACGCTCAGTATAGCCATTTCTTGCCCGGCGTCTGACAATAAACAGTTTAATTCCATTATAACAGGAAGCACACAGTCATTCAGAGGAAATCAAGTCTTGTCATTGAGACAAAAGCCAATGAAAGGTGATGCAGATGAGAGAAGCAGGCAGATGTTTGTGAGCGATCATTAGCATCCTGAAAGCACCGCTTTGAAACGTTCAAAAGATTCGCTCAGGAAACCATCGTGCTCTCTAAAAACAGACAAATCCCGACCATGACATAAGACATTATAACACGATAAAGCACAGAAATCTGCTGGAGGTCAGAAACCGCAGTTATAATTTCAGAGCGCATAGAGAAAAAAAAGTTGTTCTTTTAAAATCGAATGGCTGATGTTATTTAATGCTGCTAATATTCTTCCCAAATCTGAGACGTCTGAGAGCGTTTGTACCCCGTGTCTCTGTGAGGTTGAGAAGCGTGCAGGAATACGGATCTTCGCGATCTTCCTCCGGTACTGAACAGCCATATTTACCGATGATGAATCTCACCATCACCCTTTAAAAACAACACACACATTAAACACCTTCTGTTTCTGAAACATGCCACATTTATGATTTATACTTTATAAATAGTGCAGTTTGATTTATGTTTCCATTATGTTATGGTGCACATTTCATTTATAAAGTATTTAATAAACTGAGCATCACCTCATGGTTTCATGAAGTATAAACCACTTCTGTTGAATTTCCAGCAAAGATATCATTACTATTATATAAGTTCTTAAAGTGATCCTTTCATACATTTCTTTATTATTTTCACTTTTATGAGATCCAATTATAATGCACATAATAAAAAACTGTGCATTATTTATTAGAAGTAGAGCGTTCATTTAATGTGACGTTCTATACGTACCCTTCAAATATTCAATGTGCAGCTTTTAATGAGAACTTCCTGCAAACTTTTAATCATTCATAACAAAAATATGCAAAATTAACAAGTGAAAAAGTTGCCTGAGGCGACTGTAAAATGATTCAAGAGATATGTTTACAAGAATCTTTATATGGTTTGATTGAAAAGGTCAAGAGCAATGTTTAATTCAATAACACGTGGCTTTAATGAAGCACATATCTGAATAAATGATTGATGTTTGTCATACAGACCGATTCTGGAACAGTGGATGAGTTTGAACACATCCCAGCCATGTGTCTCGTATGGTCTGTCTGAGGTCATAGTGATGTCGAGCTGATAAAACTCCCACCAACACTTCATACACAGATTTCTGCGTGTCTATCAATAACACAAACATGTGAGTATCAATGTTCTGAGCTTAAACATCTAATATTATCGACTATTAATATGAATAAATCAATACTTTTATAAATAATGACAAATATAAGCACTGAACTTTAATGTTTTATATCGTTTGTCTAATATAAAAATATCACGTCACATAAATAAGTGTTGAAAACAACCGCGCGTTACCTGCAGACCGGAAACTTCTGTCCGTCCAGCAGCTCCAGTGCACGAGCGCCGCGACAAAACACGCGAGCAGCGCCGCCGCTACACCGCGCATGGACGCGCGCCGCGATCCAGGCGGTGCCGGTTAACGGGTCGCGCACAGAACCGAACAGACGCGCGGCAGGAGGACTTGCGTCTGACGAGCGATCGCGTCCGCGTCATGTCTCACTGCATGCTGATGACGACAGAGTCAGAGAGCCAATCACAACGCAGCCGTTAGCGCACTGCTGCATTGTGGGAAACGTATTTTTCTTTCTTTTGAACGCACGTACAGTTCGGGATTACGTTTTTGTTGCCATGGTGATTAGGTAAAGTTAATGATTGAAAATTAAACGTTAATATCAATACACACAAACTGACACAACAACACACACACACACACACACACACACACACACACACACTATATGACAGGATCATCACTCTCACTGGAGAACTTTAATCAATACTTTGCTCATATACTTTTATTTTATTTTTATCTTAACCTAGATTTGTACAGAATGTTTATATTTAATTTTCTTTGGCAGTGTAAGATTTATTTTATCATGCCAATAAAGCTTCTTTGAATCTTGAATATCAAACTGCAGATGTGCAGCATATAACTAACAAAATGCACAATGTATATATTTAGACAACTGATAACAAACCTAAAATATAGCCGTTTAGGTGCGTGTTTATTTAATACTGAATGATGACAACGAAGGCTACAGTTTTGTATAAAAAATAACAAAACAACACGAATTCACAATATATTTTTATAAATTTGCCTTACATAATAATGGGTTGCAATACTTCACTGCGCCACTAGGTGTCTCTACTGACCACAGAAACATGCGCTGTGGCACAATTTATAGCTCATAATAAACTGATTTTTTATTTTATTTTAAAAGTTTAATAATGTTTAACTTTCACATTCGTTCTACTTTAACTTTAGCTAGAAGAAAACACACGCAAATGAAGCAAACATCATTCTTATGATACAGGTAAACTTATGAATGAATGCAGACAGTTTTGAAATGTTTATTATTTTTGTACAACTGCACAGATCTACACATTCAGACTTCTAAAAGAGAAAAGTGCAGAAAAGCACCAACAAATCCAAACATTTAGGCATTGATTCAGTTACAGTGTATCTCAAAGTTCTAATACTTAAAGAGGGTATTTAGTCCATGCAAGTTATGTTTGTTTAAATAACAGTAGTAATAGTTCTTAAAGACAATTTACATTTTGTCATTTATTTGTACTTTTGTAGAAATGTTTTGGGCTCCGTCGATGTTTTAGCAGACGCACTTGGATACCCACCTTAATAATCTTCATCATTCTCATGTAACACATGGAGCGCGCCCGCGCACGCGCGCACACACACACACACTGTTTATTCTTAACATAAAGGCTTTCATGCAAAGTTAGCATTTACATCTGTACACTTTTAACTTGATATACAGATATTTGCAAGTTGCTGCAAAAAACCTGGATGGCAAAACGTGACCCTTGTCCTTCATCCACCTGTGTTTACTTTAAAGGGGCTTTAATACAGAATACAGAGTCAACATCTCATCAGGAGCTGTGCATTAATATAATAACATCGTGATTCGTATAAATCCATAAAGCATAGACTAATATTACAGTGATTAAAGAAAACATTTGACATTGTGCTTTTTTGTTTTAAATAGGAAAAAGCCTGTGAAATAACAGTGTAGAGGACACGCCATAGTCACAGTACTTGGCACTCAGAAATGACCTCTCGATATTCACGCACACACACGCACGCACGCACGCACGCACGCACGCACGCACGCACGCACACACACACACACACACACACACACACAGCAGGTAAACATGCAACCTCTCCGTTTGGCATTTCAGTCAAAGGCTTTGCTGTTTATATGAGGACATGGCAGAAAACAACTGAAAATCTATCATAAACATGCCCGGCCGTGTAAAACCATTCAGAGATGGTGAAATAAATCCTTATTATTAGAAGGAAGGTGAATAAAATCGGCCTATTGCATTGTGGGAAGCTTCCAAATAACTTTGTGATAGAAATGTGTTATCACAGTAATCGGCACGTCTGATTTTCGTAAAAGCGTGACGATTTAAAATTAAATGGGTAATCTGGTTAGTTCTTCCGGTTACGTGCGTCTCGCTGGAGTCTATGTGGATCTGCACAACACAACACCTTTAGGACAAAACTGAATCCAGACAGCAGCATCAAGAGTCATCTCTCAATAAAAACAATGGTTTGAATATATTCCCAGATGGACGGGGTATAAAAAGTCTATTACAAATACTGAGTTCACGTGATTTAAAAATGGACGCCCTTATTTTTCCATGAGGTATCAAAACCTGCTCTGTTTGTCACAACGTCATTTGGAAACCGCGTAGGACTTTTTAAAACGCTTCTGGTTTGATTTGCCAGTAGCACTGAAATACTAGAATGAAAATATAAATACACTACCAGCCAAAGATTTGGACACATTCTTTATCATTTCGTTTTTAGAAGAATAACTAAAGATACCAAACATTTATCATATGCTATTTAAGCATTCATTCAAGTCAACTGTGTCCAAGTGTTTGACCGGTAGTGTATATGAAATGTTCATAAAAATGTCCAAATATCAAACTCTTCCTCAGTGGCACGAGATATGAAGCGAAACCAAACACGAAACTCTCTCTCATGTCAGAAGCAGTGAGAAAGGCTGTTCTCTAAAATACGAAGCAATAACAAACCTATGAAACGAGACATGAAACGCTCTGACTGGGTTGCCAGTGAAATGACAGCCTACCCCAAACCCCCCCACAGGCCTTCAGGAGGGATCGGATCCATCAACAGATGCGGCTGCCGTTCAAACACAGCTCAAGGGAACACACAATCACTTCCTGTGACGCGGCCCGGCCTCAGAGGATGCTGCAGAAGAACTTCTTCTCTCTGAAGGGGTTTTCTGACGCCGGCACGGGGACGATGAGCGGATCCTCTCGTATATGAGCGTCACAGTACGCCATCAGATCCGCCGCCGCTTTGGACACCTGAAAACATACGAACGTAAAAGAGCTGAGATGAATTTTGTTTTGTCGACTCGAGTCGTCTTAACATTTACATTTGTTGTGTTTTTGAACACGATCTCTGCGACATATTTGGTCTGATGTTTAGAATTTCTTATTTCTCAAATGTCATGCTGCGTAAAAATGGCAAAACATGACATTTATTATCCTGCATCATATTCTCCAGCGTTCTGAAGTGCTTTTATTCTCATGACATCATGCTGTTTATAAAATATTAAAATCACTAAAATGATTATTACAAAACTCTGTTCATCTAAAAAATAAAATCACACATTTATTTATTTAGCAGACACTTCATAATGTATCCTTCCTCCAACTATAGTCTTAACTAAGGCTACAACTGTATTATTACATGGTTTTATTGCAACTAAATTATTTTATTATTATCATTATCATTTTTATTTATTTTATTATTACGATTTTTTTTCTTCCTTTCTGATGTCAGGTGTTTGTATGTCAATTTTCTAAAAATAAATCTTAAAAAAATAAATAAATGAATAAATAATGTATCCTTTTATTCCAATGTGGGTTTATTACTTTTACAAAGTCATCACACATATTATTTTCTGCTCGTGAACATTTAATAAAACTACATTATTATTGAAGCTTCAACAAAGAACGATGAATTCAGATATATAATGTTCTGCACTTTTAAATCTAAAAATAAAAAAGCTGATAATGACCCAAACCACGATTGTCAATAAAATGATGCAATATAGTCATGTGTGATGTGTGATGTGGTTGCGTCCGAGTTCGATTCCCGGTCCTTTCCTGACCCCCCCCCCCTATTCTCTCTCCCACTTTGCTTCCTGTCCTCTCTCCCACTGACTTGTGTCAATAAAAAGGCCAAAAATAAATATTTTCTTCACATATTCTTGTATATAGATTTATTTTTCCTTATTTAATCAGTGTTGTAAATTCTACACAATTTTCTTAATTGTTCTGAATCTTCAGATTTCAGGTTTCTTTCTATTTTTTCTTCTTACTTTTAATGTTCTATAAAATACACTTTTAATGCATATGTGATTGTGTCACACTGTTCATGTATGTGATAAACACAAAGTGATTCTGAAATGTGAGTTGTGTGTTTTGTGTTGTTGTAATATGTTGATGTGGTGCTGAGGAGAGCCGCAGATGTTCTGATGACAGGAGTCAAATACAGTCGTGTGTGTGATGCTCACGGCCAGATGCTACAGAAACAAACACACATCCCATCGCTTCACTCCTGTGGGGTCATCATGGTTTCTATTAAAATACCACTACGGTAAATCCATCTGATACCATTCACCTCCACACGTTGTTTTTAATGGGAAGCACCATGTGATGTTTCAGGGACAGTAAACTGTAAGTGTGATTCCAGTATTCCAGCGAGAAGAGACTCAGACCGCCGCTGCTGTAATTACACTGATAATGGAGTTTCACTAATGAACATTAAAGAATTAATGAAAGTCAGGATCTGTCAATCTAACCCAGGATCCAACACAATCTCAAAACAGCACGAGGTGCCTCGTTTTATTTATTGATTTAAGCACCTCGTAAAATACTTCCTGTAAGATCAGATGTGTAGTTTCTACTTCAACACAGATTCCAGCTTAAATAAGCATCTGACTGATGATATTTTATGCAGAAAACTCTTTTATATGTGCCGTGAACATGAATGTGAGTTGTTGAGTTGAGATGTGCTGATCAGATTTATGATTTACTCTCTGTGGTGTTGAACATCTGTATCGAGCTGAAGTTCACCATCTGAACAAGTGTTGTTGTTGTTGATGTATAACAGGATGTTATGACGAAGCTGCTGCGTTTTTCTGCTCACTGAAGCTAATGAAAGTGTTCAGCTCATCTGATTCTCTTGAGCTTTCTCAGGACGCACATAAAGACAAGCGTTGTGTTATTGTGAGATGTCAGAGCACATGAGACGCATCACAACAGTCAGATGATCACACACACACACACACACACACACACACTTGCCTTACGCTGACAGAAAAATCGAAGCCTACAGTATTTATACTATACTCGTACTCAAACTTCAAGTACACATAAATGTATATTTTCAAGTATAAAAATGAGCAAGATTGTAGTGTACTTAAAGTGCAAAAATAATGAATAAAGAGTAAACTTAAACATATTTACAAGTTATAAAAACTACTAAACTTGGAGTATACGTCAGTTTTTATCAGAATATTTGCTATGAGCAGCAAACAGAAAAATCGTTCTTCTCGTTCGGTGTCTCTTCTTCATCACATGAGTTTACACATCACATTACACAGCTGGACACATTATTATTAATGTCATAATGACACTATGGGTTCATGCAGAACTGAATCTATGACACATCATCATATCACATATCAGGATGCAAATGCATTGAGTTTGTGCTGTTTGTCCAACCAATGGCAGACAGCTCTTCACAATAAGATCAGGCACAGATTTTACACACCTTTATCCGGTCCATGCAAGCTTCCATCTTGAGCTGCTCCACGGCCTTCCGGGCCTGAGAGATGCTCGCTGTGCTGTTATTGGCCATTCCATCCTTCATGATTGTGTCCTGCACACAGATGAGACGACACATCAGACATTTCTACATCAGTAACACGCCAAACCTCACAAATGAGATTCATAATGTTTACATATCACAAGATGTAAACACTGGGCCACTTTCATTTTTATTTATTTTATAATTCTTAAAGATATTAGTACATGTTCTGTTGGTTGTAATTTGTTCTAACGTTTGTGTAGTGTAACTGAAACAGGAAGTTGCTCTATACGTTCACGTTTATCCAAAGCGACTTACAAGTATGAGAGCATTAAACATTTTGTCAACACGCTAAACAGTACCGATAGTTTACAAGACCATGTTACTAGGAGGATTAAGCTGAAGTAGGCAGGAGAGAAAATGAACAACATGAAATACATTTATTTTATTAAAACATACAGTTATTGGTTAGTCAGATATATACGTAGATAACTAATAAACTTACATCTTTGCATATTACTTACCTTTTATTTTTGAACTCTTCATATATTTTTTAGGGCTGTCAAAAGATGAATCGCATTCAGAATAAAAGTTTGTGTTTACATAATAGATGTCTGTTTACTGTGCATATTTATTTTGTATTTATGAACACAAACACATACATGTAGGCCTATATATAAATTTAAGAAATATTTAGATGTATTTGTTTATATTTACCAATAATTGAAATTCTGTTACATTTTTATTAATTGTTGTATTTTATATTTTTCCTAAGTGGCAAGAAAAAGTAGTGAACCATTGTCATTTTCCTGGTTTTCTGCTTGAATTGATCATGAAATGTGATGTGATCTTCACCAAAGTCACAAATATCAATGAACACAATATTTCTAAGCTGATAAAACACAAACAGTCTTTTATATCTTTATTGAACACACCCATTAAACACATAAAGTGATGATGGGAAAAGTGAACCACTAGGCTTGTGGTGTCACTAAATGCCAGTTGGAGTCAAGTGTTAGCAAACACTTAGAGTCCAGTCAATAAAAGGATAATAAAGATGTTGTTTAGAGTTAAATTGACTGATATAAAAATCCAAACAGTGACAATGTGCTATTCACAAGCAGCATTAGTTAATGTGATGCCTTGCAAAAAAAGACCTACGATTAAAAGTTGTTGATATGCATGTAACTGAAAAAGGTTACAGAGTTATTTGGCTCCAAAAGCACAATGCAGAATGACCAATGAGGTGATAAAGAACCTTATAGGATTCATTAAGGCAGGTTTTCATCTCTGTTCATGAGTTAACCATGTCAAATATTAAACAGGCATAGTATCCATGGAAGGGCACCATGAAGGAAGTCATTGCTCTCCAAACAAAACATTGCAGCATGCTTAAAGTTTGCCAAAGACCACCGTGACACTCCAAAACACTACTGGGAAAATGTCTTGTGGACGGATGAAACAAAAAATAGAATACCAGCAGCGCTATGTATGGTGTTAAAAGAATACAGCGTACCAACTTGAAAACATCAACCCAACAGTAAAGTATGTAGGAGGGAACATCATGATTTGGGGCTGTTTTACTGCCTCTGGATCTGAACCACTTGCCATTGTAGAGACAAAAAGTAATTCTACAGGATAATCTCAAAGTGTCTGTCCACAAGCTGAAGTGGGTAATGCAGCAGGATAATGACCCTAAATATTGAAGCAAAATCTACTACAGAATGGTTTCAGATACATAAAATCTCCTTTTTGAAGGGCCCAGACCTCAATCCAAAAGAAATGCTGTGGAATAACCTCAAGAAAGCCATTCTTACCAGACGTCCTAAGAATATGGATGAGCTGAAGCAGTTCTGTAAAGATGAATAACTCCAGGTCTACAGGAAGTGCTTGTTTTAGGTTATTGCTGGTTCAACCAGTGATTTAAGCAACGCTTCACTTACTTTTCCCATCATCACTTTATGTGTTTAATGGATGTGTTCAATAAAGATATAAAAGATCAGGACTGTTTGTGTTTTATCAGCTTAGAAATATTGTGTTCATTGATATTTGTGATTTTGGTGAAGATCACATCACATTTCATGACCAATTCAAGCAGAAAAACAGGAAAATGACAATGGTTCACTACTTTTTCTTGCCACTGTATATACATTTATGTGTTTGTTTTTATAAATACAAAATTACACAGACATATATTATGTAAACACAAACTTTTATTCTGGATGCGATTAATCGTTTGACAGCCCTAATATTTTGATGTATATACTGTAAGTAATTTAAAGTGTGTTCATTCAGATTCAGTAAAAATGTCAGATTAAAATAAAGCAATTAAAAACTACATTTTCACTCACAGCTTTTGATGCCACAGTAAGAATATTATTTAAATTCATTCACTGAGGGTCAATAATAAATATAGTCACTATATTAACTCATTTAAGGTTCTTTCTAAACTTGAAAAGTTTTCTTAATGTAAATCTAAAATAATGGTGAACATCTTGATGTTTAAATAAAGTAAGCTTGAGACTAATACTGAAGGTTATTTCATAAGATGTTATTATGATGAGTCCTTATATTCAATTTATGGCTTTTTAACAACGAATGACATTTGATGATATTTTCTAGTCTTTCCTAATAAAAGTTTATTTTGATTTTAAATGTCAAAAGTTCTCTTCAGATAAAGGGCAATGTATTTTCACCTTGATTGTACACTATTACATTTAAAAAAAATTATGTCAAAGGAGTAAATGTAATTTTAAATTATAAATTATTTTTTATACTAGTGTTTTTTAGTAACAGAGCAATGGGGTTAGAAATTACGACTGTACATACATTTATAAGGTCAGAAGAGTACAGTAAATACAGTAAATACAGTCATTCCACAGAAACATTTGAGGGAATCCCAGTATAGCGCTGCAGCTTCTGTATTTCACGGTTTATATCGTGACGATAAACTCAACATTTAAACAAAACTCTGTCTATTGTATTATTAGTGAGATATGAAATAATGTGATGACGCCGTATGTGCTGAGATTTACACAATGATCGACTCACGAGGGTCGTCGTGATAAATTCAACACAAGTGATCTCGAGCAAACACACTAAACGTGGGCGCCAAAACCTACTATTTAAACATTTGATTTGGCCTTTAAGAGACATTACGATCGACAAACGTCGTTTAAATGTACAGTTGGAATCCAACGCCCAAGAACGCGGAAGGCGCGCGCGTCCATCTTTCCTCCTCACGCGCTTCTGGCCAATTCGGCGTCCCCAAGCCTGAGGGATTCATCCATCCATCATCCCTGCGGTGTGGATCTACAGCACGAGCGCATTTTTATTCGACACGTTAACTTAAATATATTGGGCGAACCTCATTCAGTAATACGCTGTTATCCATAAACGCATCATCTCCAATGCTCACATCTCCAATGCTCCCAATGCATCCATAATTATGCAACAGCACATCAGCCTCCAACAGAAAAGCGCGTTTCTTTCGCTCGAGAAATTCATAATAATACATAACACCCACCTGAATTGTGTCAGTGGTCAGACTTTAGTATATCAGGAAAAACGGGGTCGACTCCACCCAAATGGGGACTGGAAAGCGTTGAGGGAAAACCCCGCAGCACCCTGGACAGAGGCGCTGGTCACCGTCCGCTCCCGTGTGTTCGCCAAACGCGTCAAACGTCGAGTATTTCCCCGCGTTCCGCCGTGCGCATCGACGCTGTGTCGGTCGATTCGATGTCGGTACACGAGCGTCTATCCAGATGTGAGGGGGACCTCGGTGTGACGCACGAGCCCGGGGACGAACGAAGGTGTAGCTGCGCCTTTAAGAACGCGGACGGATGCTGCACGCGCTGCGCTGGACTCGTGTACCGAGCATCCGCTGCTGTGATGAGCTGAAGATTAGCACAACATCATCACCACATAACACACTGTGAGGTTTCCCTGCTTCATTTGACATCACCGGATCTCCCGGTAGCGCGGATTACGTCACCATCTCCCGATGACGCAACACACTGCTTTCAGGAGTCACTCTACCTTATGACAGCTTGATGATGACGTAAGAGCTAGACTAGCCATTGTCAAAAAATAAGTATACTTCCAGTCTATTTTATGAAGTATACTTAAGCAAAGTATTTGAAGTATAGTTTACGTAGTAATTATTCTAATCAGTGTATTTCAATAGTATTTTTCTAAGCATAATTTTTTAAGAGTAACAGTAGAAACTTATGGTACACGACTAGTAGTATACTTATTTTTTATTTTAAAAGAAGCATACTACTAGCAAACTTGTCATTTGTAAAGGAGAACAGATCAAAACAGACCAGGGTCCAAAAAGTTTTTTAAATTTCTTGAATATTTATATTAATATTACATATGTATATAAGTCAAATATTTTATTACATCATAAATACAAAAAGGAAATAAATCTCCCAGCCAGGCCTTTATGAACACAGTCTGAAATAACATAAACCGTTAAACCTTTCTACTCCAACATATTCACAACACATCTTTTCTTTACAAACTCACATATTGCTGCATTCAACAATTCACACAATAACACACACGCAATCTGTTTCAAAGGGACCCGATCTGTGCACAACAATGATGACAGATACACGTGTGATGTAAGAATGAACATTCAAACACAAAAACAGCCAAATAACCAGTGTGACTGTAAACAGCAGATGAGTAAACACAATCTGAAGTGCTGTCTTTCTGGATCTGTATTCCACTCTGTGAGGGATTCAGTGACACGTTTGATGTTTAAGAAAATAATAGAAGAGATTGAAAGTGTGTAGTGTGACACTAGTAGAGAAAAGAGAAGAAAACATCACTCAAATGTAAGACAAACATGAGAGGAAATTTACAAACGCACAAAGAGAAAGATCCCCTCTAGATCTTCATCATTGCTTCTGAATTTAAAGCAGGCCACACTTAAGACATCATAAAATCAGAATGTGAATGTAGGAATATGTGATGTAGACTTTTATTGGAGCCAAAGGTGCACAAAACAATTTTCCTGTTTTAAGACTTTCCTTCAAACAATACCAAACCACATTTCCTCAAACACTCCCTCTTTCAGTGAACGAAACAACATCATCCTTCAGTGTTAGTGGACGATGGACGACAAAACCATGTCTATTCAAGTTTAGCCTTGTGCAAGTGAACACACAACATGCAACAATTTAATTTATTACCAAACAAGAACAGAACACAACAGACTGAACAGAAAAAAGTAGAATAGTGTAGACTAAAACAGTATAGAATAGAATACTATAGAACATAAATGTTGCATAATAACTTAATATGAGTTCCATATACTGATAACCTCAATATTTGTGAAAAATCTTGATGTCTGTGTTTGTCTGCACTGCATCGAGTGCATTTATAAATAAAGAACATATAGCAGAACAGGAGACTGTGGCTTTCATCCTGGTTTGAGAATAAATAGATTTAGGCAGAGCGACACATTAAAACAGAGCTGGAGCTGAACTGTTACTCGTGACATGCACACACATTTATTACATCACTGCACGTCACTCATGCACACACACACACACGCATGCATGCGCAGTAGCTCTGCTGTGGAAAACGATGAGTGGAAAATATCTCATTTATAAAAGTTTCGAATATTTCAGCATTTCTCTTTTGCAGAATATTCAGACAAGCATCTGAATGGTCAAAAAGACAAAAGGAAGGAAAGAGAATCAGGCCCTTGAACGTGTAGCCTGGACGGGCCAGACTGTAGCAGCATTCAAAATCAAACAACATCAAAACACAAAACGATACAAACTAACAAAAAGAAGATTTGAGAAATGATACGGGAGAAGATTAGTGATCCTTCAATACTAGAATCTGTCTTTGTCATTCTGTCTGTTACAGGAGCACAATATCAAGTGCCATCAATCAGCTAAAGTCTGCTCATACGTGTGCATTCCCATGACCTTTAAGGGGGCGGAGACTGGTGTCACGGGGCTTTGTGCATGCCGGCCTCTCCTCTTCATGGGTCAGCGGGGTCGCTCAGAGCGTTTGTCCTGTGAAGGATTATGGGTAATGGGGTGTTAGCGGGGTGAGAATCAGCCTGCGGCGTAGCTGCTGAGGAAAGAGTAAAACATGGGCAGCTTCATGCGCTGCTGGTCTCGTCTGCACCACGCGATCACGGTCCCGTCGCTGTTGGCCGTGTAAAGGTGATGTCCATCACACGAGAAGGTAAGACTGAAAAAAATTAAGGGCTTGTTTTATTGAGGAACTTTTGAGATCAAGACGAATCTGAGGTGTCGATGTGACAAGTAATGTAGAGAAGACTGTACCTTATGATAGGCCTGTTCGACTTGGGGAAGGTGATTTCTCTGACTGGCTTTAGGTCCCATGTGCTCCATAACCTGAGCGTGAGAGCAGAAGGGAAAGAGGAGTGAAATAAGACACAAGACGAGGAATAAACCAACACATAAGATGCCTGAAACGCAAGGCACTCTGGGAATTCAACACATCAAGTCACAAAAACTGTAACTTAATAACTTAAGGTGTATTTTACCTGACCACACCGTTCTCCAGACCTCCAGCGATCACGTTGACCGACACGCCCTCCGGCTGATTGGAGAACGCCACAGAGCAGATGATCTCTCGACAATGAACATGACCAATCAAATCTCCGTTAATGGTCCACAGTCGTAAATCACTTCCTCCACCCACTGTGCGCACAAACAACACAACTGCTGCTTTTAATGAGAAGCTACATAAAGTGATAAAAGACATTTTTTATCAAAACTGTGTATTGTTGCTTTTTTGTTGCCAATTTCCACCTGAATCACAAACAGTGGCGATGTCTCCGGTGGTCTCACTGGCTGACACTGCGTTCACTGGACTCTTATGACCCGTCAGACTCTGTACATAACACAACCTGACAAGAGAAAAACATCCCATCAACTCTCTCAACCTCAACACAGCATCTACAAGCTCTTAGTTTATACATATTACAGGCCGATGTCATCTTAATCACACACAAAATGACATTCACATGCTAGAACCAAAATTTATCATGGCACTATATCTTAAAATTATTTATTTTTAATTAAGCCCCCTCGCAAAAAAAAACATTACAAAACTATTCGGTAATGCTTATTTAATGAATGTTTTATTATAAATGTGACAACAGTGCAAGAGCAGCTCACCTGATGTTATAATGGAGCTACACATTTGATCTGTATGCGTGTTCCATGTTTCTTTGCTTTTAATAAATAACCTAAAATGACCTTGAAAGTCATAAAAATATATCCAACACAGCAGAACTAACAGACCTGTTGAGGTCCCAGAGGATGCAGGTGCCATCTCTGCTAACACTGATGAGGATGCTATAGGGTTTACAGACGAACAGGCCCGTGACCTCCGCCGTGTGGCCGTACAGATGAACCTGAGACTCCACCTCCATCTCTGTCGGCTGGAGAAGAAAACAATCAACTTTAACAATCGTGTTTCAAACGAAGAGGACTGAAGGGTGAGATGTTTGCTCACGGCCTCCATGAATCCGCTTTTACAGTCCAGAATAAACAAAACACACCGCGGCCATATATATCATTAAACAACAGTTTAAAATGCACTGAAATGATTCACGTCTCGATAGGTCAGGTCTGAAAAGGTTACGTTGCGCTCTCAGCGTGCGAAAGACGACATTCTGTGAAATTGGAATGAAGCCGGTTCGAGCTGAGGGCTAGCGAACCGCCACAGTTTCTGGTTTGCATGAAGCAAACCTTTAAATGTCAGAAAGATTCATTTAAGCGGCAGCGGTTATCAATGAGAGGGAAAGTGAGCGTTTGAAACAGCCGTCTGATGGCCAGACTTCAGCCCACCTGTGGGCCGCTGGAAATGTGTTTCTAGGACAACCGAGAGATGACGAACAAGGCCACTAGAAACAGTATGTGTGTGTGTAGGTGCTCTATGGGGAGCGATAATGGACGTGGGCGGCCGCGTGGGTGAGGGAGAAGGGGGAGCCTGTTGCCATGGTTACGTACCATGGTGGTGGTGAAGCGGTTGCTGTAGGCGGTAATGACTCCGCACTTGCTGCCCGTAAACAGCTGACAACTGTCCGGCACCCAGGCGCAGCTAGTCACCTGATGAGAAACACACGAGACAGAGATGAGAAAACACGAATAAAAGAAAATCTTTGACTATATGAAACACCACAGGAGCTGTAACTTTTTACATTTAACAAATGTGTGACGTACAGAGTCAGCTGGGAGTATTATATATAGGAGTATTAGTGATGTCAAAAATACTGGCAACTAAAATTTATGTTTATGTACCTTTTCATTTATGCATTTCGCTGACGCTTTTATCCAAAGCGACTTCATTGCATTATACTTTATACATTTGTTTCTGAGTATGTGCATGACCTTTGTGTTGCTAGCGCCATGATCTAACCACTGAGCTACAGGAAAGCTGTAATTGGCAAGTGCTTTTATCCAGTGTGTTCAAGATATACAATTTTATTGATCAGTATGTGTTGCCTGAGAGTTACACCCACAACCTTTGTATCGCAACAAGACCAGGTACAAATGTTACAACACCTACAGTTGTACAGCAACAGTGAACAGTAGATGTGTGATGTGCTCAGACCTGGAGCAGCGGTGAACACTGGATGAAGTTAATGGGCGGCTCGCTCTGTTTGCTCTTCAGACGTAGCATGTTGTCACTGTAGCCCCAGCTGAGAATGGCTGACCACTGAATGTCGGTACTGTGCATGCTTCTGACACCTGACAACAGACGAGAAACATCTCACACACAGTTATGAACCAAAACACAGTCATGCACCTATACAGTAGGTACATCTGTAGAATTTTATACGACATAAAAAAGCATTTTCTCTTTTTTTAAAAGGCAATACACCCATTTAGTTCAGCTCTGCATGGAGAGTTGCATTTTATCATTTTACTTATTCAGGCTTGATGTTTGTATTGTCACGTTTCAGCAAATGTTTATGTGTGTTCTCTAAACCTTGTTCCTTGCTGTAGATCATCATGAGGCAGAACTTGCGGGACAGACCGCAGATGGCGCGTGTGGGCAGGGCCAGCAAAGAGCCGAAGCGTTCACCGTGAGGTTGACTGAAACACACCACTGGGTCTGGAGCGCTGGGGGAACCCACATACTCGCCCCATTTCAACCCCTTTATCCACGGCAGAGGACTCTACGAACCACACAAGAGAGTTGAAAAACTATTTGTGCTGCAAAAAGTTTGAAAATAAATAAATAAGATTGTTTGGGGGTCTGTACCGGGTAGACGGCATCTTTGGGCTGCTCGCGAGTCTCTCTGAAGGCCAGCTGCACCAGGAGACCCATGGCTGCAGGCAGTTCTCCATCAGAAATGAGCTTGCTGCCGGCTCGGCTGATGTGGGAGGCATTGAACAGCTGTCTGGGAGTCTGGCCGTATGTTTTTATCATGGTCTCTAGAGCTCGACGCTGCACTGGATCTTCCACAGCAGACACATCCATGCCAAAGTAAGTCTGAAGAGAGAGAGACGATTAACTGTCATGAAAAGAACGTGACACACACGTGTGTTAAATGAGAGATGATAATGACGTACTGCGGGATGGAAAACATTGATGGCCTGAACTGCAGCTTTGCCCTTCTGCTTGAGTCCAAACACCAGGTCGATCCACTGGCACAGCGTCTGAGAGACCTGATCTGACTCCAGGGCCTGTCTGTGAATCAGGATGAAGAGTCGCGGGTCGTTCCGGGCCCAGGGCGGCAGGTTCACGTGATTCACCCGCTCGCTGTTCTGACGCACGCCAAAGTCAAAACCTGGGGAAATACCACGGTATCATTAGAAGAACATGCTAATGAAAGGGCATGTCTGTAATATTTTAACATGAATTAAAATTATTTTAAGCTCAATTCTTATGAAAAATTTTTTAATTCTCAATGTACATTTTTTCATTCTATGCATTTATTACAACAATGCATTTTTAATACCTTGTATAAAGGCGATAAAATAAATACAACAAAAATGAGGTAAATAGAAAGAGCTCTGAAAGTTTACCAACCTTCTCTGTTCACCAAAAACTCAGGCAGGTAGAAGAACTCGGGGATCAGCTCTTTAACATCCGTCATAGACTCGTAAGACGAGAGACGCCACGTCGTGTTCATGGAGTGGAACGTTCGGTCAGGAATATCAAAGCTCTGGTCTGTGACAAACACAAAACCTTTCATCAGTTTCTGTGTAATCGGACATGGAAAAACCAACTATGTTAAAAATAGAGAAAGAAAGATGAATAAAGAGGTTGATGAAAGAGCTCACGGTCTTTCTGAGGCTAATGCATGTAGCGCGAGACTTCAGAAAGACTCTATTCAATGAAGCCTTTAAAAGCGTGGTACAGAAATGTTTAAAGACCTCGCCGCGGATGCGCGACACACAGGTGCTGTTAAATATTTAAAGAGGAGCGGCGTGGATGTGTAATTGTTGAAGCAGATGCAGAAAAGACTGAACAAGCTGCACCTGTGATCAGTCTCTCATATGAAGTAATGAAAACAAATTCAATCCGTGTTGAGTGGCGTCATACAGCATTTTTGAATGGAACACGGCAGATGTAAAGTACAAATTTTATATTTTGCATTTAATATTCATATGGGATGTTTATTATTATATACAGTCTGTTAGCTAAAATGAGAGTTTCAGCCTCAATTTACATATAAATAAACACAACAAAGAACCTGTAGTCATTCTCGAACATTCTACAGTCTGGTTACATACAGTAAGACTATCTGAAGTGAAACTGACCTTGATAGGCCAGAAACATCTTTGTGAAGGGAGGCAGGCGGACGAGGAAGTGCAGCACTGTGCCGCTGTTAGAGTAGTGAGAGCCGTAGTGATAGGGCTGAACGGGTGGCATGGGGTCGTCCTCTCGCTTGCCCTTCTTAAACTCCTCCTCCAGATACTGTTGAGCAGAACAATGTTACTTATATGGCATTAACACCATCTGTGTAAGATATGCCAGCATTATAGGTACAGAATAGAAAGTGTTAAGCAGTAAAAAAAAGCTCATGTGCCTAATGTTGAGACTGGTTTGATAGTGTTGCTAACAATGCAACACTTTTTGAAGCATACAGATAGATAACACACTCAATCTGAATGTTTGTAAGGGATAGATGTGATGCTCCCTCAAAATCCATCTAAAAGAAGATATCTTAAAAGACAGCATAATATTGCGGCCCACTTCTCAGCGTGTCAAGTATAAACGCCATGTGTGTTTGGTGTACACACCAAGGCTAAACCAGTCTTTAAAATGCTGTCTATAAAGGCAGTGCACTAGGTTTGGAACAGATCCACAGTGTGATTGGATAACAGGAGCTGTTGTAAACAGGAATTAGACCCCGTGGTGCTGCTGTACCCTGTAATTGTCCACATAACGGTCTTCTTTCTCTTTAGACTGCACGGCGATGGGCTTGCTGAGGTTCCTGTTACATCACAAACAAAGAGAAAACAAACACTGAGTGTCCCAGTTCTGCCTCTTTCAAGATTTCACAAATATTACAACTCAATTCAAATGTGTGCAATGTACAAAGAGATCTGCGATGTTGTTGATCATTTGTTCTGTTCGTTTTATAATAATAATACAACATAAGGGCATGACAATAATGACCATTTTCATAACGGAGTATAAACGTTTCTTTTAAATATGATATTTTTATTAGCTTTAATATCAGAAGTCTTGGATTGGGTGGGTTCTGACCTGTAAATGGAGGCATCTTGCAGGTCCAGAGTTTCGCTGACGTAGTCTCGTAGGATAAAGGGGAAGACGGGATATTGCATGAGGTCATTGAACGAGCGGCCCGCGTGCTTGTTCAGATGTGTGAGGTACTCAAAGTTAGTTATCTGTCCCGAGCTCCACAGGTGCGTGAGAGCACTGATGTTGCCATATTCCAGCAGGTTGGGCAGATCTGATGTCAGGATGTTGTGATAGACGTCGTCACGGAACTGAGATGTAAAGAGCAGATTAAAGAGTCTGAGATCGACAAGCTAAAGTCTAACACATACTGTGTCAATACTCCATTTGCAGACGCACTGAACTCATTACCCATCATTCATTATTCTAATAACAGGTGTGTAATAGAGTTAAAGCAAGCAGAATTCAGCTGGTCATGTGATCTGAACATGGCAATCTTCAATTATTGATTTTAAACTGTAAGTGGTAAACCCGTCTGACAGTGACGTGTTACCTTGGTGGTATCAAATGCGAGCAGCAGTGTCCTGCCATTGGTGAGGAAGATCTCCACAGCGTTGTCTCTGAGCTGCCACCAGCGCTTGTGCACTTCCTTTATCTCCTCATACGTCCATGAGAAGGAGGCGGGCTCTGTCTCTCCATGAGGTGTCTGACAAAACAACACATCATGAACCTCAAACAACACACACGTCTCACGACATCTAGCCACGGTACTTACCTGGTTCTCATGAGTCTCGGCTACATTCTCCTCCACAAAGTACATCCCAGACTTCCCTACAGACATAAAGCATAGGAAAAGTCACGGAAGAAACTATTCAATAAGCAGTGATGAGTTAACATGATGTAATGTCAAACTTTGCATTAAATTTGAGAAGGTCTCACCCAGCAACAGTTCTCCTGCAGTCTCTCTAGAGGGCGCCACACTTACACATCTTCTCGTGAACCTTGATAGAGATAACAAATCATTCTTGAACATTCTGTGAACTCAATCGACAGACTGCAGTTGATAAAGTGATGGACGAGTACCTGATGGGTTCGCTGGTGGCTTTGTCTTTTACAATGGATGAGGAAGAGTGTGTTTTATCTTCAAACAGGAAGGCCAGCGGAGTTTTTATGGTGTCTGTGATGAAATCCAACACATGAGGTCAATAAACAAGAGCAATGAAAGTACCTCTTAACAAAGTACTTCTGTGATACCAAACAGAAAAATATTGACCATCGAGTTTGCGTCTGTCTTTGAGCAGATATTTGTTGGGGATGGTCAGGTAGCAGCGCTGCAGGCGTCTCCTCTCTCTGTTCGGCCCTTCAGTGGGATCCAGCTGCCATGAGGTGGGGTAAGATGACTGATCATACCACACCGCCCTAACACACACGTAATGAAACACTTTTTGTATTGCACTTCCTGTGTGAGTGGATTGTATTGGTGTATATGAGTGAGTTCTGACCGGTCGTGAGTCAGTTGCTGGACCAGTTCCTGCCAGTGCCGGCTAGCGCTCAGGTCTGTCTTATACAGTCCTCTGATATGCTGCATCACCTTCTTCCTCTCCATGCCCTGTCTCAGAGACACGCTCTGAGTGATGTCCGCCGCGATCTTTGAGATGTCTTTCGACTTCCCCTCCAACCTCTGCAGCAGACTGACATCCACAACACAATCACTTGAGGTCTACACACTTGTCTTTTGTATTAGTTAACATAGCTGCACTCACCTCCTCTGAGTGTTGGACAGCTTCTTTTCCCATGCTCCTTTGCTGGTTCTTGCCTCTGACTCATATTTCAGTTGCTCCTTCACAGGAAACAGTGATAAAGCTTCAGTTATACAACAAGAGAGTGAAGGATATGACCTGTCTTATTTTAACTTGAGTGTGATGAGAGTGTTTGTGGGATTGACCACCTCTCTGATGGCTTTCAGTATGTCTGGTTTGGCTGGAACACTGGGTGGGATAAAGCGGTGACCACACAGTTTCAGAGCTGTCATGAAGATGTTTCCAGCGGCCTGCTCTTCTCTGCTCAGAGCGTCTCTGTGATCGTTTAGCAGCTCATATAGATACAGAGCCAGTTTGGGTCCATGCTAATAACCAACACAAAGAATATTGCTTCAGTGACTGTATTACATTTTACAGGATGTATAAAAGTATTTGTTTCATTTTTTTTAGATTACAATTATTTTTTTATTGGCATGGATGAATTGTTCACCAAAAACAAACAGTATGTTACCAAAACGACATCATCTCCACTCTATAAAAAGCATTTCTGTCATATGTAAAAGAATAGGTTATATGTCGAATGTCACGTGACTAAACCGGTAAACAGGTCTCGTTACATCTGGTTGTTGGAAAACGTGTATTAACAGATTTTTAAGGTAATCATGTAACCTAGATAGCTGTTTCCATTTTTTTGCTGTTTTATGCTATTTTAAAAATCAAATGTCTTTAAGAAGAAAAAACAAACAAAGAAAAACGTTTATATATAAATCTGTTTATGTGATGCGCATCGATTTTGATTATCTTTGGTTGCTAATTTAAAGGCATTTTGAGCAAAATGCGCATACAAAAGACTTCAACCGGACGCGATTAGACTTGTTTTCCGGTTTCTGCACGTGACGTTCGGCATATACCTCATTCTGTGTGCTCACCTCCAGGCCAGGACTGAGGCATTCTCTTAAGATCTCAGAGTAGCTTTGCTCATGGACAAACTCTAGCGCCTCCTTCCTGTCCTCCAGAGGTACTGCAGGACTGAGCATGTGTACCAGCATGCGGCCGATCTGGACTCTGAACGTGTCGCGACAGGACCACAGAATTCTGTTCCACTGCTGCCGAGGAGCGCCGCCACGGCCGGAGCTGCCCTGAGGACGCAAACCATCACAACACCTCAGTATACAAGATACTGATCTCTTTAAATCGTTCATCCTAACAGAACATAAGGGCATCATTTCAGTGAACATGCAGGAGCAGAAATGTGTACGTAATGTTACTAACCAAACCGATCTTTATGCCCTCCATCATGAGTTTCAGGACGTCTTTGCGGAAGGTCTTTATGTTTCCTGGTGGGGTTGGGGTGGATGGCATCTCCTCTGTTGTGTCAGTGTGCTCACAATGCACAGACGCCTGGTGTTCAGGAGACTCAGGAAAGTTCAGGAGGTCAAAGAAATCCTGGTTGTTGTCTGAAAAAGAATTTAAGTATGTAATAACTGTTATCTCTTGTTTTGTGCTCATTCAAGGCACATTGATGAACTATTGAGCATGATAAGCATCCCATTTTGTACCTTGATAGATGAATCTGTTAACAGCCAGAACCACAAGCCTCTGCAGTCGCTGGACTAACTCGGTCTCGCTGGCTCTGATGGGGTTCTCCTGACTCATCCTGCGCTGCATCATCTGCGTAAGTTCATCGCTGGCTACAGAGCGCATTCGCGTCAGCAACGAGTCCGACTGTGCCAGCGTGAACCGCCTTCGACCTGATGAACACACGTGTAGTAAACACAACAAAATACATACAGCACTGACGCTAACAGCATCCCACCACCAGACAGACATTAATAGTAAGTGTGAACAGGGTCAGAGAGAAAAGAATCATACAGCACACACATGTAGGCACCAGTAGTCCAGGACACTGGGCGGATTAACAGAAGACATGCGGTTAAAGTCAGCTCTCTGCACACAGACACACATCCCCTGAAACAGACAGGATGCTGTCGTCCATCTGAGCAGACTTCTGGTCGATGGCTACCTGCGTCTGAGGGGAACATGTAGGAGTTTCCTCCAGGAGGGGAGGGGAGGGGAGAGTCCTGGGACAGGAAGGTGAACGGGGAGGGCAGAGGAATCAGGCCGTATGAACAGTAGTGTTGCCGGGGGATACGAGGGATTATGGCGTCTTTCAGGTCCATTGAACCTTGAGCGTGAGTGAAGGTATCGATACAACACAAACACATGAACGGTCAAAAGTGACAGCTGATGGATGAAGACAACATTAATGGAGACACAACACACGTGTGCACGGTACACACACAAATAATAAACTAATATACAAAAATGAAAATTGTTTTAAACATAAGAAACAAACCATGACATCAAACCCGGTGATATCCACATACACCAAACAACAACATTAAGGCTGTTTCTCACACATAGCTTTAGCAGACTTGGAATTTGGCATGTGCATTTTATGTTAAATATAATTTAGTATAAATAAATAATTAACTAGAAATCATTTACAGTAATATAGAAAGATTTACAATGTCCGTTTCTAAAAGAAATATTTTACTTTTTTTTACAATGCAAACGACTGAAGTTTCATACCTGCGATGCTCTTGCGCTTTTGCTGGAGAGCGTGATGTGGTGAGGTGGGGACGTGCACATAGCTGCTAGATTTCAGAGGGTCCTGATTGGCTGTGGTGTTGATGAAATCAATGGCGGCCTGGATCACTCGAAACTGCAGCGCCATGGCCATTTCTGTCAGGAAGAGAGTAGGTATCATTGCACTTATATAATAACACGTGTTGTTTCTTTGTCATAACAACATTCTTTACCCTGCGTGCGACGAACTTTGCTTGTCTGCATGTAGCCCAACAATGTGATGAGGTCCTCAATAATACGAAAGTACTGAGAGCCAGAGGAACTACAGGAGTGGATGGTGACTGCCACCAACAGCTGCTGAACGTCACAAACCACCAGCTTATAGTCATTGGGAGGAATCCTACAGAGAGTTTAAATGTGTCATTCATAAAATCACTGAGAATGACAAACAATAACAAAACCCTGTAAAGGCTGTCAAATGAATTCATAGTGTCCACTGCAGTTAAAGGGGATGGTTACCCATTCTCCAGGCCGTTGAGGGTTGAGAGCGTGTTGAAGAGCACATAAAGCAGGCCGTGATCCAGCAGAATGTCAGCCAGCTTCGGGCAGGTGTTGAGGAGCTGTAGCAGTACACACAGACTGTTGTGCACTAGTGAGTTCTCGTACAGAGAGTTCTCCAGGAGACCCAGCACAGGTATAATACAACGCTTCCGGAACGGGGAGATGTTCTCCATGTCCTCTAGATCCAGACTGACAGAACACAATGACAAGAGTAAAATACTGCACGCTTCATTTAGTAGAACTGGACCTGTTCTGACAAAACACGCTCAAAAACTCTTTAAACGTTTTAAAGTGTCTTGTGTTTGAGGAAAACAGGTTGTTTATATACTCACTCCTCCTCCAGCCCCACCGGTCGGCCAAACAGCATTTCCAGAAAACACTCGAGCAGGCCAAGAGAGCCCTGGTGGAGATACAGCTGATTGGCCAACAGCGAGAAGCCGTGATTCTTCAGAAACTTCTCCTTTTGCTCCTTCTGAGCGCGGCTGAAGTATGCATCCAGCAGCTACACGGTCCATAAATGTATGACAGAGAAACACAAATAATAACCAACTGAACAAATCAACTTCATATCAGCCTTCTGATAAATAAACTAATGCATTTAAAAGAAACTGTGACTAGTTAACTTTTCCTTCAACAGATCAATAATGTTTCAGCTAAAATGTTGATGTGCGAAGAAAAAGGAGACCTTCATGACGCCCTGCTGTATGAGAGGAGAAGAGTGATTGACCAGCACGAGGAGAGCCTCCGGCTGAACGAGTTTGTCCATCACCTCCTCCAGCAGGAGATCCGGCAGAAGCAGCAGAACTCCTCTCAACAGATCATACAAGCCACAGCAGATCAAAACCAGACAGTCTTCTGCACTGGACCTAAACAATACAAAAACAAAACAGAAATCAATATTTGATGGGCATCATTCTTACATTTGTAGGCAATCTAGTGTTTGATGCGCACCTGTCATTGCTAGAGTCCGCCTTGCTGTGTCTGTCATAACCGGGCGAGTACGTGTAACTCTCCCAGTCATCTGGTGGGGCAGCGCGATCAGCCACGCTGGGCCAGCGTCCGATCACCAGAGAGCCGTTCTGTGCTGGAAAAGCCAAACCCAAACTGGCCAAATTACTATGACTCCTCTGGAAAGACTGGATTCCCTTTAAGCTGTCTGGTCGCCGTGGCGCTTCCTCGCTCGCCCAATCAAAATGATCTTCTGACTCCAACGGGCTGCCCGGCTGCCCGTCATGCTCCTCCTCTACACTGATAGAGGGTGTTCGGTTCCCCACAATGCCACACTCCTCACCGTCCACATTCTGAGAGTCGCAAATGGTCTTTGCTGATTCACAGCTGCTGAGGAGCTGCTCGTCCCGTTTCAGGGTCTCTGTGCTGCCCAGGGAGACACCCTCCTCTGCCCCAACAGACCCTGTAAGGCTCCTGCGAGTCCATCGAGGAGTGAGTGCTGGGGATGAGTGAGGAGAGGGGCCGACGCTTGGGAGCCGCAGTGACAGTTCTTCATCTCCATGCTCTGGAGAGGAAGGGTGACGTGCTGTGGGACGAAGACACATGATTCAAATGTTTATAAGTAAAAAGAATATTTAAGAGACTTTATTTAATTCAATTCCATTCCATTCAAAGCGTACAAGCACACAAACTATGCATTTGATGATAGATGCTCGCACGAAGCTCGCTCAGATTTCACACTTTGATAAAACAGTCATGGATTTGTACAACATCAGCGCCTCTTCACTGCACCCTGGTTTGCCCTTCTTTTCATAAAGCGCTTTTGCAGAGGCAGGACTGTGCTGTAATTGATTTGTGTTCTCTAAAGGTCATGCATTTCAAAGCTGTGTAGAATAGAGCCAGACAAGGAGATTTCCAGCGAATAATGGTTTTAAAGTGCATCAGAATGAACGCAAGAATATTTGGATTGAGATCAGCAGCGAGTGGATTTAATGAGAGTGAGGGATCTCCAAACTGTGTGGAGGTGGACTGCAGTGAGGTTACCTTCAGATGACATCTCTGTGAAGACTGTGGGAGAGAGAGAAATCACAGAACTGCACGCTGATTTTCCTCCACTGCTGGAGTGTCGCAGGTACATCATGGACTGAACCTTATCCTGGTACAGTTTACCGTCTATAACAAACAAATGTTTACGAAAACGTCAAATTTTTAATTTGACATTTCATTGACTTTTGAGCTTGAATATGTTTATTATCACATTTGTTTGATGCAGTAATATGGGTATGACCTAAAGTAAGCTTGCTATTTAGCAAATACTCATTTTTTTGTTTTGGACAACAAACAGCATAAATCACAATGTACTTTCATTGAAGACATTGTACACAATATCTCTTCATGTGTTTCACAAGAAACAATACTACAGATTTAGAATAATGTGAGAATGAGCAAATGAAAGTGGTTCACCGATGTGCAGAGAGAAGTAGAAGCTGCTGGGCGTGTGGCACACATAAGTGTTGGTGGGGGGATGCACAGCCAACAGGAAATTATAAACCAGGCGCAACAGGTCCAGGTCTGGAGGTGAACCCAAAACCTCCTGGATGATTTTGACATACGAGAGACATACATTCTGAGGGATAGAGGTGAGGTACTCGTCCCGATGCTCCTATGAGAACAATGAAGAAAGAGAATGGTTGTTAGAAGCTGAAATGTTTGAAGGCTAGCACTGTATTGATGTTCTTCAAACTTCTGTTAATCTCATTCTTTACATTTTCCTGCTGAACTGGATAGTACGTGTCATCAGCTGGTAAAGAAAGGTAAATCTTGCACTGATGAATCAACCAGGAACATAAATGAGGATAGTATGACTGTGTCTGTTCTCACCTGAAGCACCTGGCAGGTGAGGAGAAAGCGATGAACCACCTGAGCCTTCAGAAGCTGCCGGATGTTGAACATCTGCTGGGGATGATGCACTCGAATGAGGATCTCAAGAGCGGTCAACAGCGTCTCCCACACGCCACACTATTACACACAGAAGTGATTCAGATATGATACACACACACACAGAGACACAAATATTATCAAGCAAGACTTATTATATGTGTTGTATATCGTATGTGTCTCTTCCACACAAAGTTATTGTATTATCAAGATTAAAGTATAGATGTGTGTATGTGTACCTGAGCTTTGGCCCATATCTTCCAGTCCAGCAGGATTTCAGACAGCAGTCGAAGGTCTTGCACCACTGCAGTTGATTCAACATCCAGATGAAACTGACCGTCCTCTCCAACTGTGAGGATAGAGTCACTGCAGCAGCCATCCAACAGTGTCTATCACACACACAAAGCATACGCAGAAGAAAACATTAAATATACACATAAGTGAACTGCAAGAACAGCAGACAACAACTGTTAACATCATGAATTATAGAAGAGAGTAACAATATATAAAGAGAGAGAAAAACAGGTATTATACAGTGAGCCTGCATTAATGTTGAACACCAGCAGGGTGCGCTGCTTAGCACAGCTGTGATAAACATAGGGCCAGTGTATATTTATTTCAAAAATCTGATATATCTCCATGCACCCTTACACACTGTAATGAATTTGCCAATATAATATACCAATTTTCGATTATATGACCTATATTTGTTACGCTAAAACTCACCTTGAGAATGTGGTATCCCACAATGCATTTGGGCTTGATGAGAACCTGATGAATCATGGAATAACCGTGGTAACACTTTATCTCGTGTGCGCAGTGCTGATTGTTTTTAACCAGAGACAGTAGCAGCTGAAGGGCGAGGGCTTGAGTTGTCTCACAATCGCTCAACTCCACGGCCTGCACGATAAACCAGAACGAGAGAAAAACTGAACAAAGAACATACGGGAACAACGCTAATATACAAAGTAAAACAAGAGAGACAGTGACTGAGGGAACACAGAGTATAAGAGAAAGTACTGAAGGTCTGAACACGATGAACATTTTACATATTAGGCGAAAGAAACGTCAGATTATTACATTACTTGCACAAAAACTCAATTTGGAATATGAAAGGAAAACTGGTGATCACCTCACAAGAGACTATAAGCCCAAAATGCATTAAAGAATGAAAGGAAAGGAAAAAAGTATTTCTTTACACAAAAGTACAATACCAGTGATTTTAAGTTGTCATGAATCTTAAATGTCAGTAGGAATTATATGAGGTAATAACTCTGAGCTGTTCATCCGTACATTTAGAGATTATTCGTTTTGAAGGCATTCCTCATAACACTGTGTGTGTGACTGGAGAATTCGTTCCCTCCATTCCTGGTCAATAACAGTGACAACCATGTAAACAAAGTCGTACCCGAGCAAACAAGAAGACAAACGAGCCGGTGCCGCCGATCTTGTGCAGGACGCTGTGCAGGCCGACAGAGTGACAGGGCATTATGGTCCTGAGAAACTGAGACTCCAGCACTGAAGTCTGGACCTCTTTAGCACTGAAGGGTCGCTGGGAGATCACTGCTGTCTTGGCCTGACCCTTCAGACGAATAACCGGCTCATATATAGTGTACAAAGACGGGGTACTTGGAGCATAAACTACAGCTAAACTCTCCTGTAAAACACAAACACTGAAAATCTAAACATTTTTCATAAAAACTTTTGATGTATTATAAACATTATTACACTCTCACAGTGCAAAAACTTTTCCAATTTTTATTTTTTTTTGACTATATACAGAAACTAAAATAGGTCAGATATCAAGTGTTCTCACACTATTAGACCGATAGTATGAGTGCAATAGTAACTCAAATGTAAATTTACTGAAAAATATTTGACTTTTTTTACGTGTAAAATTAAAATTTATAAATATCTGTAAATCTTCAATGCCTGTAGGAACACAACACAATCACTCCAGGCTGAATTTACAGCAATAGTAACTATGTGTAGGCAGTGCATAACCCATAATTCTAGGTGTGATAACTTACAGTAAGAGGTGAGATGTCAACTTCAGTGTTTCTCATGAGGAGCTCTCGTATCTGTTCACACTGGATACCCTCCTGCGTCACATACTTGGACAGAGTCCAGTGAGGTTTCCCGTATTTGCAGGGCATGATGGAGGTGAGGTCAGGGCCGCTGGCATACAGGTAAAAAGCTTCGGCAGTGTCTATCCTAGAGCCTAAAATAACCAGAGAGGAAGTAATCAAATGCAAATCTTTAAACAAATCAGATACTGACACTCAGAAGCGGTGACATAAAGAACAGAACAAGCAGTAATAACATTGAGGGAGGTACTGGGCCATCAGAGCGGTTCACATGTTGAGAACGGCCAGATTGAAAACATTCAGGACTGATTAGTGGCAACAAAACAGCCATTTTGTTAAGAAGAGCTCAAGGAATGTGAAGAATTCTGGACTCATGCACAGAAACTACCGGCAGCAGGAAGATCCCACGTTACCAACAACAATGCCAACCACTTATCTGTCCAAACTCAATGAACGTTTCTACACTTTCTAAAGAAACAGTGCAAAACTTGCCACCATGATGTGTTGTGGGTGGTTGATAAAATGTATCTTAGATATTCTGCTCTGTAGATTGACAATATTATCCCCGGCGGGTAAAAAAAACATAAGATGGTACTGAACAAGAACGACACCACTGCACTTACCGCCACAGTAGAAGTGTGAATGTGCGAAGACTCAAACATACTTATTTCACACATCACATCTAATGCATTTTGAGATTATTTTAGAGAAGGTCCCATAAGATGTTGTTTCATACCATTAAAGAGCAGCAGAGTGCCCATATCCCAGCACGCACTGGGGGTGGGCGGCTCCTCTGAGGGATGCTGAATGTGTCCGAGCATACAGTAGGTCTTATTACTGTCCGATGACAGACTGGACTTCCTGGGTAATGTGAAGTCCAGCGAGACGTCACACCTCCTGTTTATGGCATGGGTTGGTTTGAGTATGAAATTTACAGTTATGACAACTGTAATGTAACTGATGACATCATATTTACAGTTGCAGTCAATACATGTTAACGTGTTAAATCCATATGAATGTAAAGTCTGTGTTGTTGTGTTCCCACCTGATGCCACAGACCCACAGAGTCAGCTGACCGTGAATGTTCTTCTTGCCCTCTGGCTGTTGAGTGTACGTGAATGCCAGATGCTGCCACCTGCCTGCTGTCAACACACCCTCTCCTGACTCCGCCTGTGCCAGAAGCCCCGCCTTCATCTCATCATTCGGATCAATGCAGATCCTGATTGACACATGAAAAACAAAATCAGGTTTCACACCTAAATAGCCTTCTGGACAAACCGGTACAAAATGATTTACTTCTAGAAACAGTGGCTTTATTCTGCACATAATGGCCACCATGAAATCTCATAATTTAGACGAATTTAGACGACACTTAGACAAATCGCTTGCTGTTTTCCTCAATTGTAAGTCGCTTTGGATAAAAGCATCTGCCAAATGAATAAATGTAAATGTCATAATCTACACCCAATCAAAAACTCCATCTTGGTAATCCCCCAACAAAGCGTAACGATTAGAGGAATTCTGCAAAGAAACACAAACTTCTCTATACAGAGAAAATAGAATTTTTATTACAATATGCTAACCTGCTTTAATACCAGATGTGTACATAAAATTGTAATAAGTGACATACAGATGACATTAGTAAAATAAACCTTTTGATAGATGTTGGATAACTGTGAGAATAAAGTTCAAAACAATTGACATGAACAAAAATTTTAAAAATGACTTGTAGCTGATGTCTCACCTGAATATGAAGGCTCCAGTGGAGATGTTCATCCACACCTGAAGCATCAGAGCTTTAGAGCCCATGGAAAGAACATGCATGAGGTTTTTGTCTGCCTGCTGCTCCATCACTCCATGAGCGGTAGTGTGCAGAGACTCATCTGTCACAAACATCTCTTCTTCTGAAACAAACAGCCAAACATGCTCATAAAATAACCCCAGCTCCAAAAATACATTTAAAACCATTTCATTAACCCCAGATGGTACACTTTGGATCTTTCTTCATTACTTTAAATCAAAATATTATACTATTTTATTGAATTATTAATGCAAGCGAATCTCAAAACCAACATTTACCCCTCTTTGATCTTCCGTCTTCATCCTTCACAACTCGTACCCACAGCGAAGCACTGAAGCCACTAGCCATGTGAGGCCAGCAGTTCTGCCCCATCAGGGGCAGGTGATATGGTGCTGTATGCCAGGGTGATGTGCGGAGGTGACACGGCCTACCCGACTCTCCATCATCTCTGCCTAAAGGTAATTTAGCCCTCAAAAGTGTGTTTACTCCACTCTTACTCCCAGCTGTCCCATGGGGCCTCATTCCAGGAGAGGAGCTTACTCCTGCAGCCCCTGAGCCGGGGATCATGGGAAAGGGCATGAAGTACAGAGGTTCTGTATCAGTGTTTGCCTCCACAATCTGAAGAATTCCCCTTAGCAAGATCTCCTGCGAATAATATACAAAAACACAATCAAACTGTCCTTTACCCGCTTCCATGATGCTAGTGTCGTGACAGTTTACCAGGACGTGTGCTAATCATATCATATTGCTATATAGTTGCTAAACAGATACTGAGGTGTTGTGATTGGTAAACTGAGACACACGCACATTACTGCAATGCACCAATGTGCCTTTTCAACCACTGTGGAAACCAACAAAAATCAAGAAAGAGGAAGATGAAGTAGCAGAAGAACTAAGAATGGAGAAGATTAGCTCAGATGTGAATAACTGACTGTCACAAAGAAGGATTAAGTAACACCTAAGTAGCTGATTCGCATCAACAAATGAGTATAATACTGCTGGTAAAAAAGAAAAAGAAATGAAAAGGTACTTTATACATATATACATTTATTCTGCCCAGATGCCTGTTTTAAAGTAACTTAGGTGGTAATTACAGTGGGCGGAGTCTTCTCCAAGAAGAGGCGGGTCAACAAAGCGAGTTCTTCAGCAGTGATCCTGTCACTCAGCATGGCAACTAGCAGCTCCATAAGCATCGTCTGACACTCTGCAGGGAATAACAACACAAATATTACATAAGGAAAATCAACCCTATTTCAGGACTGTATTATCTGAAGGTATTACAGAATGAGACTTTAATATGAATCATTACTGAAAATACAAAGCGATTAAAAAAAAGCTGGAAAAACATTTGCTTGAATTCAGCCATTAAGTAAAAAAATAGTTTTCTGAAGTACCTTTATAGCAGGCATCTGACTGGCTGAGAATGTTGTGAAATCCAGTGAGAATGGCTTTCACACCCCCCTGTCAAAGCACAGATTAATTAACATGTTTCGTCATTTTACAGAATGCTTTAACAACACATCTCAAACATCCGCTAATAACACATCTACACAGTTTGCAAGCACAGCTGTCTTATTTGCTTTTACAGCTTTCTCTTATGTATGTTTTAATATTCAGAGGCAACTACACAGTAAGTGATGCATTTATATGTTCTGTTTATCTGAACATCCCACATTTTAACATTGGCTCAAGTGGGACTATCTGTTTGCTGACCAATCACTGATCTGAGAAGCCGGTTTAAACACAGTCATTACTGTTTGGTGCTGCTGGTGGCTTGACAAGTGTGTAATTTCTATGACACTAACATCACCAAACGCTAATGACTGTCATTAAAGCTAAAAGACAATCGCTAACGGGTTTTGAATTAGGTTAAGTTCCTCCTCCAACCAAGCAAGAAAAGTGAAAGTCTTCTTTAATAAGATCTGTAACAGTGTAGAAGTGACTGACCTGCTGGTACAGCAGCGCTGCATTGCTGCTGTGGCTTTGGACGGCTCCTAAGAGACTCTGTAACACATGACCCAGAACTTCCAGATCCGGTGAGCCGCTGGCTAACAGCTGCAGCTCCATCAGGCAGATCTCCGGGAAGAGCAATCGGCCGCGGCCGGAGCCCTGAGGCACCCCTGCCATCTCTAAAACACATTCCTCCAGCGCTGCTCCGGCCTCCACCTTTATCCCTGTCACAGAAACCAACGACACAACAGCGACTGTAAAACACACTGTACAACTCTCTCCCCGATGCAAACAGAAGAGAGAACAAGTGCAGAGTGAGCTCACAGCAGAGATCTAGCTCAGTAAAAATGAATTAAGCTGATGGGATTGCCTCATACCCGAGGACCCACATGATTTAAATGCAAACTACTCTGTAGCTCCTACACAACTTCTGCCTTTAAAATAATTAGGTTTTGCATCACATGCACACACGTTTTCTCACATACACACAAATGGACAGATACATAAAAATATTCATGAATCTAGATCACATTCTATTCTCAACGGTGATGAGAAGCATAACCCAACATGTTGCCATTTTACGCTTTTACTTCGATTCCCTTCTTTATAAATTAAATGAATCACCGGCCCGATGGGAAAGCGAGCGACCTTACATAATCAAACATACATCTGTGCGTGTTACAGATCTGTCAAAAGCAACGGTCACAAGACACGGCTCATAATGCGAGCGACTTACATCACAGCCGTAGGAAACAATGACACCATTCTCAAAGTGAGCGAGCCAGCGCCGCATGTGACCGGAGAACAGGATCACATAGCTCTTGACTACTCGTTCACTCGTCTACCTGCCTCTGACCGGCTGAGACCGGCTGCTGCAGAAACTTCTACTTTAAATCAAAACTTAAATCTTGATTTACAATCACACAACCAGGGTTGGTTGAATTGATTTTTACAAGACAAAAAACCTCACAAGCACTGCAGGCAACATCACCACAAACACACGAATCAACAGCGTAATGTATGATTCAACAACCGTACCTTCCTCCTGACGGGTAGAGTCTTCAGGATTACTTTCACTGTCTGCGTCATAACCTTCCTCTTCTCCCAAAGGTGGGACACCACTCACCTGAGCTTCATCTGTTTCCTCAGACAGATCACCTGCTGGAGGAGCGACCTCACTGCTCACCTGACACTTCTGCTGGACACAGACACATTAAAACAACAACATTAAAACCTACTCAAATGTTCAAGCAGCAGTTAACAGGTGACCACAATTTCTCTCTTACACATGCAAACATATGAGCTTCTGTCATTTACCAAGTAAAAAATACAGTGCATCATGACATAAATGAAAACAAAACCCAGACAGTGAACTCTTACCTCTAAGAAACTGAGCTCTTTTTAAAACAATACATATTTGCATTGCAAAAAACTGAAGCGCAAAGAATCCTGAAATTGCTTCTGGTGTTGCTTTTGTTGGAAAGAAAGTTTGTGATTTCAGAAAGCTGGCAATGTAAAAAAAAAAAAAAAAATTGTGGTCACAGGACCACATCAGCAGACCATTTCAGTATAAAATAAAGCCTCATGTGCCCCATGGCCCCTACGGTGCTTAATCGCACACAAACATACATAAACACACACAAACACAATCACACACTGCTGATCTGCTTCTGCTTGTACAGGGAAAGTTTACTTCACAAAGTAGAAAGCTTAAGATCAAGACCAAATGCCAAAATACCAAAATAACATTTCCTATTTCCACATGATAAAGTGATTTTGGGGAATTACCCACAGATCACGCTGTCAAAAAGCAACTGTGGGAATATTCTAGGAGCCGAATTATATAAAAGTCTGTGTAACAAACAAAATATTCAGGCACAAAACAACATATAAAAGCCATTTTAAGAGCACAATAAATAACTAAATGAAATGCAATAAACTAAATTTGACAAAGAAATCCCAATCTTATAAATATTCACAACAGCATTAAAGGATAAATCTAATGGCAGTTTATTCTGTGTTGGTACTTTTTTGTGTTGGTTTATTTCATCTGCACTGCTGTTTATTTCACTGGTTTGCACATTTATATTTATTCTATGTTATCTGTAAGCACCTGGGGTCTGAGAGTAACGCAATTTCAATCCTCCATTTGTATGTACTGGACATGTGGCAGAATTGGCAATAAAGCTGACTTAGACTTTTGTCTTTTACATCTTTTCAAAGTCAGAGTCGCTGTGGTCTACACATGTGCTCCATTATTGGGACAAAGGTTTGACTTATTTCCACTCTATTACACCTACTTTCCAGTCACACATCACTATCCTATTTACATTTTACATTTATGCATTTGGCAGACACTTTTATCCAAAGCGACTTACATTACATTGTATTGTACTATACATTTGTACATTTTGTAAAGTAAGCAAGTGGGGGTTAGGTGCCTTGCTCAAGGCCTGAGAATCGAACCAGCAACCTTCTGGTCATGAGTCCAACTCTCTAACCACTGGGCCACAACTGCCCCCATGTGTTCTTCATCCTATGAAGAACAAACTCAACAAAATAAACAACCTTACAAAATAAAAAAAAATAATTGGAATTAATTTGAGCACCTGACCTCAACAGCGGAGGTCCGCAAGCATAACCGCCACACCACCGCTTCAACAAGGGTACAAAACATTTGTTAAAAAAACACCAAAATACCTTATCAGGCTTCTCCTCAGTGACATCTTCATTGCAGAACATTTCCGCCTGCGCTACTCGCAGCAAAGAATCAAACAGAGGCACGGCCAGTTCAGAGTTCACCACTCCAGAGCGAGAGAGCTGATCTCTCACCTCACACAGGGTCTCTTCCACAGACTGCAGCTATGAACACAAAACATCAGGAATGAGTCGAGCTGTCAATCAACAGCTGTTTTAAACCTAGTGTATCAACAGCCTTTTCAAATAAAAAAGCTAAATAACTATGTTGTGGAAGAAAGTTAGCATGTGTGGATACCTGAAATGTAAAATCTGTCTCGAGTCTCTGTAAGGCTGAATTGGCGCTGTGGAGGCAAATCGCTAGAAGCGCCTCCAGCAGTCGAATACTTTGTATGGGCCATTCCTCCTCAAGCCGGTGTGCTGGATCACTCATCTTGCTCTCCATTTGTGAGGGGTTGAACGTGTCATTTTGATCATGTCGTTGAGCTGTACCTGCTGCTGCAACATCTGCCTGTGTTGTTGTTGGAGATTCGGTGTGGGACGGACTGACTTTGCCTTTATTCTCTCTCTTCTTCTTGACTTTACAGTCTTTGTTTTTAGAGGTGAGCTTCTGGATGACCATTGTCATTAGGCGTGAACACACGTCCAGTCCTCCCAGTCTGAAAAACTGCCTCTGGAAAACCGGATTTGCCATGTACACCCAACGGCACACCGACCAGACATCAGCAGCCCTTCTCACCTGCTCTTTGGAAGGAAGCGCAACACTATCCGGTGAGAGGCAAGGCAAACGCCCACCCAGCGGTTCACTGGCTGTGCTGTCATAACCCGAGGTATCCTCTGAGTCATTGGCAGAGTCTCTGTCAGATTCTGCCTCTTTGCTCACACACAGGAAGGCCACACACAGAAAAAGGTTGACTGTGTTTAGATGCGTCTCGCCTCGGTTGCGGCTTGTCCCGGAAAAAGACACTTTTCCGCTTTTGCCCTTTGGCTGTGGGCACGCTTCTTTCAGGCCTTCGTAAAACTTAAAGAGGCTCTGTGGGCCTTCGCCAGCCCCACGTGAACCCAGCTCCTCCATGAGTCCGAGGATAGCCTCCCTTTCCTGGGCTTCAGCTCTTTCCTGTTCCTGTAGGGCAGATTCTGCAGGATGGCGCCCCGCATGCAAGATCAACGTCTCAAAAACTTTCAGCGCCCATGGACGAGTGCAGTCCAAGTAGATCAACTCTGTGGCTTGGTTCAGTCCATTACAGCTCAGGAACAGATCACGTACCACCCGGCTGAGTTAGAACAAAAAAGGAAAAGTGAACAAGAGTTCTGCAAAGAATTTAAAAAATCTGAACTTGCTGTATAGTTTCAGGTTTACATCACACATTTTAGTATATAAAGCTTAAGATATAACTAGAGTAACTAATACTGAGAAAAAAAGGAAATACAGCTGAAGACATAGTCATACCTTGACTTTAGCAGAGCAGGCATAGTTTGAAGATAAACCAGCAGTACTTCAACAGGAAGACAATGGGTATGATAGCTGCAGATCTGGCTACATGTTGTTGACACACCAAGCTGCTGAGCATGATGGGTTAGCTCCACCCCCCGCTGAAGCACAGGGTTAAAAATATGAGTGTACAGTTGCCATTGCACTACCGCATTACCCCGCAGAGTCAGCTGGCATACATGACCGGCAATCTGTTGACTCAAGTGCCAGTCGTCCCCAAACACAAACTCCTGGTAGGCCTCTAAAGCATCCCATTTCCACAGCATGTCTTCAGCTCCTCCGCTGGGCAGGATACCTTGGGATCGATATGAAGGGGACGTTGATAAGTTTGATTCTTTCCCAGGTCCACAGCCCTGCAAAGTCTCTTCAAGACCCGGAAACTGACTGCTATCCAAAGTGCAGATGTTACAAGAGGCGAGTTTGGCTTTTTCAGATGGTTGTCCACCTCCGAGTTGTTCTAAGACAAGTCTGCTGAGCACACTGAGCACGTGAGACTGGTAGCTGCGCAGTCCTGGGGCCTGAAAAGCTTGAAGCAAAGGCCCTATGACAGACCTCGGGTCCATACAGCAACAGATGCCGACCGCTTGCACTCCTGCCAGCACCTGCAGCACAGCGGGACCTGAGGGTGAGAGGCGCTGGAGCAGACGCAAACATTGGTGTGCACAAGCCGCAAGGCAGCAGCAGCGTTCAGGGTATCGCACTTCTCCATCACGTCCCTCAGAGTCCTCCTCAAAAGGGTTCCGTCGGGCTGCCTGCTTGAAAGCGGACACAGGCAGTCCAGAGAGGTCACGATGGTGGTGCAAAAAGTGGGAGTATTCACAGCGACGGTGCCGACGACGTGCACAGACAGACTGGTGCAGCTGCTCTGACTTGGCCCTCTTGACCGCATTGATTACTTTAAGCACACCAGCTATCAGACAACGCAGACGCTCGGACGCTTCATTGCCGACTTCTGATTCTCGAGCACCTGCTAAGGCTTCAAGGCGCAGAGCCGTCACCTCGAACAGCTCCAGGCCACGGTGTTGCACAAACTCGTGAACTAACTCAAGAGACTGACTGAAGAAAAAAGGGTTGGGAGCAGAGACCTGTAAGCAACCCAGTAGTAGCTGTAAGACACCTTCAAGGAGTTCTGGCAGTAGCAATGCCCGATGACGGTACCTTGAAAAGGAGAAATCCTCCTGTATTTCCTGCAGAGTTATCTTCGGCCTCGGAGCAAAAGGGTCAGCTTGCCTTTCTAGACAGGCACGAATTTTTAATGTGGCTCTGAGGAGGTCAGTCAGGCTCCGACGCAGATTATCAGGCAGCGTTTCGTTTTGACCCACATCCACAAACATTAAGTGCAAAATGGTGCGTAAAAGCATTCTTTGAACAAGTGCAATTGGTTCCTCGGTCCAGCCTCCAGCCAGCTCATCGATCCCACCACCAACTCCACCGGGTCCGCAGCAGTCGCCAAACTCTGTGAGTATCTCTGTGAGTGTGGGAACAACACTGACCGCCAGGCCTGGGTTGTGATTAATGGTCATGTCAAATTTGCAAACCTTTTCAAGAAGAGAAAGCAAAACATGGCAAAGATCAAACGGCGAGTTCTCCATGCGGTTGAAGATCGAGAGAGCTGTGGGGTCTGTTAGCATGTTAGCGTCCAGTTTGTGAGAGCCAAACAGCCTCATGTGATGCTGAGATCGCTCAATGGTGCTCATGGTGTCAGGAGTAAGATGTTGTGATGGTGGTTGAGGTGGAATGTTGGACTGGTGAAGCTGGCAACTAACACGAATGGTGGAACTGTGAAATCGTCGATGTTTGCTCGCAGCATGGGTGGTTTTATCATCAGAGTTGGCTTCAGAATCCGACGTAGAAAGCTGAGATTTGCGTGCATCCCTTACAGAGTATCGCTGAGCTGTTCTGCGCGACCGTCGTGACTTCCAAGAGCCAGATAAACGTTTTCCAGAGTTCTGCACGTCACATTTATCTTGACCCGCCTTATGAGGGACGGTCCTTCCCTCCTGGCACAGAAACACCTCTAGTAGTGAAGGCAGGATGAAATCTAAACAAAATTAAACAAGACAAAGTTAGAAATAAGGTCTAGCTGTTGTTTACATATGTCTTGACTAGCATCAACCTGTTACACAACCTGGTTTGATCCTGTTTCATTATAACCAGTTGAGGGAACCTCTAGAGGTACACCATTACAGGAACTCATAAGCAAAACAATTTGAAAAGGAGCTGCTAGAAAATATTAGCATGCCTACACTAAATACCTTACATCTCAAGGTCAATGAATCTGTACTGTTTCATAATTCAAGTCATCTCATGGTTTCACTTTTTTTGCACGCAGTCAGCTACTTAACAATTTATAAAGTCTTTGTAAGATCAAAATCAACACCATCAGCTTATTAAAACATATTGTAAAGAAATACGATGTTTCCAAATGAATACAAATATTTAATATTTAATATTAGCACATCACTATTTAATACAAGGTTCAAAATGATGAGTTACAGCCAAATGCATGTTAACAATTTAGCTTGTAAAAAAAATGCAAACCCAATAGATTAAATAAAATGTGTTACCTTATATATGCTTTGAGTTTTTTAAAAGGATTAGCAAAGTTTAGACAGTCTCTCACCTGGGGCTTTCTCCTCCTGTACAGGAATCTTCCAGACCAGAGGTAGCAGAGACAACAACAGTGTAAGCAGCTCTTCCCGACAGGTCAACTCCTAAGCGACAAAGGTTTGAGATGGACAGGTTACTTCAGGATTTAAATGAGATTCTTCACTCTGTATCTGCAGATCCAATCAACTTCTTCTAGTATTGATAACCGCTCGGAAGAAGCTTAAGACTTCTCTCCCATCTGCTGCCACACAAACAGTAGACAGACACAGACTGGCACAGAATCCAAACATCTTGTAAATGTTTAAGTCAAAGAAGGGTTCGTTGGACATGAGGTACGATAGCGCACCTCTAAATACTGGCTCCACCCTAAGCGAGAGAGCATTCTTCACACGGAGGAGAGAAAGCCCTCTGACAAGTGTGAATTAAAAGCAAATACAGGAGGCTGCCTGCCACTGTGTCATGTGACCACAGATAAACAAGCATCTGACAGCAAGGTAATTAACACAGTGGATGAGGAAGCACTATGCAAACATACAGGCGATTGATGTTGTGCTAAGAGAGAGCAGAGTTATGAGAAAAGGCCAGTGAGACACTCCAGACATGATTCATCACTTCAAAGAGAGAGGTGACATTTTAATGAACTGAATATCTTGTGTAACGTTTTTAAATAACTCATGAAGTTTTTTTGGACCGACCTGGTCAATAACATAGTCCAAGGTGCTGAGGAGCAGGAAGCCGCGTCCCCGTACCAGGTACTCCCCCAGGGCCACCATGTGACTCTCCTCCTCATCCTCCGCCCGCTGGGCCACTGCACTGCACAGTTGGTGCACATCCGTCAGAAACTCCCGTGCCAGGGTGTTACTGGCCCCACTCATGTCAGAGCTAAAAAATAAATAAATATAAATTGTTAGAAATTCCAGTTTATACTGGTGGATTCTTCCCAACTGCTTTTTGGGTTTTACATAAATGTAACCGTTTTTAAAAAGACTGAGGCATGACAAGGAAACCGTCCATCCTTCACCTCTGTTACAAATAGCTTTTATTAGAGTTTTTATTTCCTAAGCTAACAACACAATATACTAACAAGCAATAAAGTTCTTGTCATACACAAATATGTGATAGTGAGACGGCCCATTTTCAATTAATGTTTTTACATATTTTTTGTTTATTGCATGAATTGTAAGTATATTTATAGCCAACATTTCTCTTGATCTGTAACTATGAACGAATAAGATCACATCCATTCTGGGATCATTCATTTGATTGGATTTTTGCTCATTCATTCATTGATTTCTAAATTCATTCACTTATTATTTCAATGCATTCTAGGATCATTCATTCATTGTATTCTGTGATCACCATCTTCACAAAGCACAGACTTAATGCTGTCTTTAAACTATCCTTTTGGAACAGCTTTTATGTCAGGAGCGTGCCAATGATTTAAAAGTCTGGCTACCTTTAGCTTAGTAGGTGTTGGAACAGATCCACTGACATACACACACAAAAAATGTATTGATGATCAATAACTCCAATCTCTCACAAAAGCAATGCCCTGTACATGTGCTGAGCACAGCTTACATGACCCCATCGGCTCAATAATTTGGATAATGCCGCTATAACTCATCAAAACTAGATGAATTGAACTGAACTAATGTGATGTTATGCAACAGGTTCAGGTTCAGAACAGAAGATGTTGTGTCAGTAGACACTGACCCAAGCGTACGGTATCACATCAAGCAGTTATTCAATCTTCCACATCATCCCTGGACAGACGTCTCACTTTACCAGATAACATTTATATCGAACAAACAGCCCTAAGACATTATAAAACATTAAACCTACTGTAGGTCCAAAAGGACTCACACTAAAAATGGACTGAAAAGTAACAGCCTTAAAAATAAGCTTAATTGTTTGTTTTTAACATATGCCAAATATTGTCTAGTCGCCCCTCTCCTTGACACACATGCTTAATCTTAAAAAAAGCGTTAAAGTATTTTTCACAACTTCAACAAACAAATGCAGTGTCCATTCTGTAACAGGAACATTTACGACAGCTTTTACGACACTCACTGTGTACACACTTCAATCATGTGTGAGACACACCTCTTCATTTTCATCATCATCACATTATTAAAGCTGACATACCTCCAACAACGGGCCCGATGAAGAACTCAAAATCACCAGACTCAAGTCTGAATCCACACTCATCCACATTTCAATAATGACTGAATTTTCTGTCCTATGCTGTCAATTCCCTTAAAAGGAAAATTCAAATGGAAGCTCTCCAGATTTTGAGTTGATCAGTGCGTCACATGAAAGCATGTGATGTCACATGGTCAAGCAGGGGCCGGCTGGGAAGCAAACCTCTGGTCATGCTTAGAATGAGAATCTGGCATGTGTCTGATGCTGAAACAAACTGACTAACAAAAGAAACGCCATACAACTCTTAAAAGCATGAATGCCTTTTCTTTCTATCCCATTGCTAAATAAAAATGTTAATGTTATCATTGGAGTGTATATTATTTTGTATATTAGATGAGGTTAATTTGACTTTCAAAATGTAATATGAGGAAAAGACTGACTGTTAAACACACACACACACACGCACACACACACACACGTCAACAATATTATATCATTGCAGGCCTTTATCTTACATTACCTTTGTGACACCCAGAAATAAGCAGCAGGCTCAGCAATAATCGCCTGTGCAGAACACAAGCTTATGAAAGAAACCATTAGGTCAACGGTCAAAAATGATTACACCCGGCTCTGTTAAACACTTACTATACTGTTAAGAACATACTAGTTACATTCAACAAAAGCCTAGTTATTAAAAAGAAGCAATGCAGCATAGCTTTATTTTAGGAAATGTTATATCAGACTGATGTTTAACAGAGCATCTGTGTGTATCTGTACCTGTATCTGGCTATTAACAGAGTAATTACTTTGTTATCTCTCTCAAATTAGATAAACCTTTCAAAGCGATCAAAGTGTTTCATAAAGAATGATCACGCGCTATTATATCAGTATAATGCGCTCACATCAGATGGGTCATGACTTCTTCAGTTCCTAAGTTTTGGCTTGTTCCAGGAAGTGCACATGATCATAAGATGAAGATTAGGAGCTGAAAAACACGCTTAATTGGGTGCATGGCATGTAGCCACTTGGCCAGACAAAGAGAGTCTTCTAATCGCTGGCCTCAATCAGGTCCTCTCAGCACAATGCTAATTAACATGAGCTCCTGTGGCTAGTTGCTATGATTCTCAGCCCATCCGGACACAAGGTTCAATTGACTGAAGTCAAGGGGAGATCTCTAATTGTGTATTTACATTATACAAGATCAAAGATGTCTACATATACAGTGTGTTAATGTTTATATTTAGTTTTCTGATATCAATGCTGGAACGGATATAATTTTTTCTATAAAACCATTTCTGAAATATGCCTTCAGATCAAAATATTATAAAGACCATGAGAATAATTTGTCATATATTATATACACTGTCACATTGAGTCCTTATGGATCAGATTGTTAAAAAAGTGTTTACCAGAACTTCAGTGCATCTTTTCCTCTTGGGTCACTGACGTGTCGCACACAGTGAAACAGACACAGAAAACTCTCCAGGCACTGAAGAATCACCTAAAACACAGAAAAACAATAACGTGTTGAGATTAACTGAAGAAAATGTCATGCTTGATGATACAAACTTGTCACCACTCGGTTTTAATGTGATGTAAATGTTCTGGCTGGACTAATGTAAACATTATGACTATATCAAATTCTTATTTTAAAAAGGTAAATTCCTGTTTTACTAAATGCTTTAGTATTTTCCTGAGAGCATCAGACATTTTCTTATTTAATACAGGGGTTTTCATCTATATATGCCATTGATTCAGTGTTTCAGCACATTCACTCGAGCAGCGAGCACTCCAAATGTCCCTGTTAGTCGTGTCAGCCTCCATTTACTGGAACAGACACAGGATAATCACATTACACAGAACAACTTCCACTCACATGAGCGGGGGTGAGTAACACACCAGACGCACAAAACTACTACAAAAGCATACACACTCAAAAGCATGCACACTCCTCATCACAAGCAAACACATACTGTATGTGAAAAAGCTTAAAGTACTTGGATGTTTTGAGAGTCAGATTAAAATCACACTTTTTAAAATACCATAATAAATAAATATACATATAACATAAATAAATAAACTTGTCCAGTCGTTCTAGGAATGAACTCCTGCAGACAGCCACCTGATCATTTTAACCAGATAACCAGTAACTGTGCAGGGTTTTTCCTGCATAGAAAAATTGGACCTCCGTCAAATTTCGTGCCGCCTCATGCCCCGTTCACATTACAAGCGACATGATGACCAAAATGATGTCTTTACAAAAACACTGCATGTATTCAACAGATTCAACATTTTGTAACTGCAGGTGTGGCATTACGCCGCAAAGGAGGCGCCTAGTAAGGTGCTGGAGAGTTGCAATACAAGACCTAATAGGAGCTGTTGTATTAGCTGTGTTTCACGGCTGTTCAAGTGAATATTGTTTGTTTTGCAAGTACGTTCAACTTCTTAAAAGGTTTCTTAAATTAACGTGCCGTACATCATTGTGATGTTTTAAGCTGTACAGTTGGCTGGTTGAATCAGCGTTATACTGTAGACAGCAAGTTCGCCAGTATGAACGCACATTGCGATCGAAACAACTCGCAAACAAATGACTCCTTTTGAACGGATTCGTTTAATTGTTCAAACTTTTCAGTCACAATATAAGAGATCAGTGAATCATTCAAAGTTCAGTGAACAACAAGAGAATGCGGGATGTGAATGAGCTTTGCTCATTTAGTAGTAAATTTGTCTCTATTGTGGGCTGAAAAAGTTAGTTAAAGAAGATAAAAAGCTTTATTTGTTTTAAAAACATTTCTATTTGGTTAAATAAAAGTAGTGTTTAATATAACTTAATAATTGTCATTTTTATAACATTTTTATGTTTTAATATGTAAAGTGTTTGGTTAAGCCACTAAAAGGTATGGTAGTCCTACATGTGCATGTGTACAAGATAAGGATGGCACCTCCTCCGCCTTATTTTGAGCCAGGAAAAACCCTGCTGTGGGGGGGTGTTGTCTGATCCTCCAGCTGTCGGCCATAACATGTCACGGCAGTTGTTGCGGCAGGATCAGCGTGCTACACTAATCCGTGTGACAGAGTTGAGCTCATCATCTGGGTCAGAGAGATCGGCTTCAATACTGAAACTACAATACAACTCTGACAGAGTCATTGGTGAGATTAAAACGCATTATCGCGGTTTTCCTTACATGTAGTAAATTTGCAAGATCTTCTGGCAGACACAATTATGAACTAAACGTATTCTCCCTAAATTGTAAACGTTTTCATTTTTATTCCTGGTATGCAATTTCTAAATATTATGTTTCTACATTAATCAGTTGATATAGCTTTAATAGAAGTAAACTGAAGTCTAGATGTTTGTGAAATCCTTTCTAGGAGACTGTACAAACAAATCACTTGCAATTGACATTTACAGTGACATTAAAACACGTCTGTCACATGAGGACACATAATACACATAATAGGTTCTAAACTTCAGCTAAACAACTGGCAAACACTCTAGTAAACTACACAGGCAGCTACATTGTAGGGCACTAGAAGCATCCTAACTGAAATGGAACCTCAATGGGCAGCAAGTATAAATCATAAAAACAACGTCTTACAAACACGTTTCCAATGTGTTGGCAAAGCATTTGTGTTTCAGGCTTTAACATTTGACCAAAACTAAATTGTTTAGCATCATATCAAGACAGTGTGCTTTTTAGTTCAATTGAATAAAACCACACACAGAAGAAACAGTTTTTGAAAATGTTTCTTAACTCAGTGTTAAACTTACTAAGTTCTAAAACAAAAGGCGTTACTGCAGAATCTATACACCATGTTAGTGGCAGTATCAAAGATTTCAAGGAAGGGTTATTTGGGGTCACAAAGGTCATGACCTCCAGCTTCGGAGACTCACCAGAGAATCAAGGTCCGACTATCTAATGAAAATCAAAGAAGATGGGATCAGCCACGGCACACAGCAACAGAAAGGGACTGGAAACATGGGACACAGGAGAGATAGAAATGACAGATGGAATTATGATATGAACAGAAAGTGATAATGATGCCACATGGTCAGAAATACAGAAGGAAAGACAGACAGTAAAACAATAATAAAGTAATGAAGTATTAAATTGTGCATTGAGTGAGAACGTCTATTAATACTGCTCCATGTTATTAAGCAAAAGCACATCTTTCTTCTCAAAATGATATGCTTTTTTGGGCTCGAGTCATTTTTGCAGCAGCTTCATATGTTTGGTATTGGCAAAGCATCCAATAACAAGTTCTCACTTAGTTTTCATGTCTGAGACACACAGACTCCACACAGCACAGGAAGTAACACATGGCCGAGTTTATATTGTTGACTTGAGCCAGTCATAGAATAATTTGAATGCATTTGCAGAAGTTCATGCTGCTATTGCAAAAGATTAAAAAGAGTTAAAAAAAAAAAAACAAGTTCTTGTTTTAGTTTCTAGTATTCAGGGCTTGAACTCAAACTGCTCTGATGTTAGATCTGATTAGATCAATACAGTCTCATAGAAATAAAAAAATATTCTGGGTTAAGTACAGTTTTAGGTTCATCACCACCCACCAGCATGTGGCATGCAGAAAATATTTTTGACTTGAAGGTTCCAACAAGGCTGTGGTGCTGCGACATAAAACGCCAGTGCTACTAAAATTAATAAATAAAAATAAAAGTGCCTGCATGCCGTTGGCCGCTGTTTTATCAGAAAACCACAGATTATAAAAAAAACGATGGCATGCACACTGTGAGATGACTTCATATTAACACAGTATACATCATGATAGCAATAAGTTTAAGCAGTAAAAATGCATCTGTACTGTTTTTCTGTGGTAAGGAAAAACATGAATTAAAGCAAAAACACATTGAGTTTGTAACATTTTACATTTAGTAAATTATCTTAGATTTCTACAGATGTTTCTGAAGGATATTATGCTATAAGTGAAAGTGAGTTTTCACGTTTAATATAACTTTTACAAGTCTGGTTTAAGTAAGAAACTGTACATTTGTTACACAGGAAGAGGTTGAAAAGTGGGCCATCCATCACATCACAGGCAGTGACAGCGGTGGAAACATGACTCACCAGACAGAGATTAATTATTCACGGCACTGAGTCAATTGACCAGCACGCATCACAAAATGTGCAACCAGGAGGACAGATGCCCCAGATGCCCCATTACACCAGCATTTACAAAAGCACAATGACGATCAACTGAAGCAAGCGAAACATTCTGATATAGAAAGGCCATTAACAGAAGTCACATCTCAAACCTTTAACTGCTGACTAAATTTCTCTTTACTTTGGCCTAATAAAGTTGCATAAGAGATAAATTCAGAGACGGATCTGACAGCTCTTTCACTGATAAGACACATTATGCAGCCGTGTTTCAAAATAACTCAGAATGTTTCCATGTTCATATATACCATTGCAGTTTGTACATACCATGCAGAGAAGCACACACTCCAACCAATGCTTTGCTTCCTAACTGACACTTTAACATAGAAAATTCAAACGCATCTTTTATCGTCTCTCTTATCAGAATATAGGCCTGCATGCTCCGCCCTTTACCTTATTTAACCCACAGCTGGATAATGATGACTCATAATCTCCAGGCAGACGTACCATAGTATCTAGGGCTCAGAACTGTGTTCAAAATGTCTGAGAGGAACAGTCAGTTTCTCAACATTAGTTGTTAGGAGGATGGGGTCATTTGTGTAAAATAAGATCAGAATTTGATTGGGTTGACAAAAGGTTATAGTCTCTATCATAGACACACAAAACTGATCTGACTACAGCACACTACAAGCAAGACCAATTTAAAACTTACGTATTTACACTTTCTCAAAACCTCATCTCACTGTCTGTGAGCTCCACACATGAGAAGTGTGTCTGTGAGACTACAACAGTCAAGAAATCAAAACTGTTACTTCAGTAAGACATGTCACATTAACACTACAGCAAGTAAACAAAAAGGGAAAAAATGCATACATTGTCACCGCGTTCAGTACATATTTCTAAATTAAGAAATGTTTACTACATAAATAATAAATATCATAAACAAGGCTTGACAAATACTGAGACTTAACATGAGCTACATCACACAGCCCCAGTTGTGAAAAGCAAACATGTGAAATCACTAACTTACGCACGATCCATCGACATCGCTCCAGAAAACAAAAATGTAAAATCTCTCTTTAAAGAGTCTGATGTATAAACTAACTTCTACAAATACAGAGATAAAAAAAGCCACAAGAAGTGATGCAAACTGCCAGCATCCTGCCACAGAATAACATTTCCCTCACCAAGATCACATCAAATCACATCTAAAAACATCACATGTCATGCTTCCTCAAGCGATTTAAAACAACACTGACATGATAAAAGTCTCTTCCAAGCGGGAGTGACATGCAAAAGCGTGCGGTTAGAGCGAGGCATCTAGTTAACGGTTCTCTGTGACTTTCACTTTAACCCAAACTTCAGAGGAAGTCATAATTTCACTGTACACAAAACATTTTCATCCTAAACAGAACAGTAGTAAAACTGCACAACAACCACTATACAACTGAACAGATGTACTCGATGGCTACAAATTATTTTGAAGGATTTTAAGGGAACTGGAGAGATGAAGAGGCACACTTTTCACCAAATGTTACATAAGCATGTCACAGTAATGTAGGTGTTGAGTAGAAATGTCAGCGAAACCAAATTAAAAGGAAGATGAAAGTGAGAAAGCTGCTTGAAACCTGTGAACACCTATGACCACAAAACGTGTGAATCTAGAATCTTACACCGTCTGACAAAGAAATAGGCAATAGGACCTTATGCATTGCATTATAATTATTTAACAAAACAAGTGACAAATATATAAACATAACTAAGCATTAGCAGACACCTTTTTTTTAAAACAATACAAATGAGAAAAACAATAAAGTGATTTGGGCAATTTCAGCACTATGGATGTGACATAAAAATGCTCAGAGAATGTATCTGATACAAATATACTGAACCATCTGTTTATATTTTACTAAACCCTTGTTGATAGAGTCTAAAAATCAGTCTATGCACAGGTTTTCGATTTTAAAAAGCAAAATAAACCTGCGTTATGGATGTGACAAAAAAAAGACACTTTTGTAGGATTTCTGTGAATTAAAATTAACAAACCAGAAGCAATAATACCCAACAAATGGAGAAGGGATGCCTCTTCATAGAACATAAAATAGTTACTTTACTTAAATTTGTATGTGTCCATTCATGAGGAATATGGACCGTTATGGATGCGACAATCGTGAAAATGGCACTGACTATGGAAAAGCATGCACTAAAAATAAAACAAATGCTTTAAAAACTTGAAGAGAGACCTCACATGAGAATTTGCCACACCAAATATTGACATATGTGCTATTAGTATAGTTAAAACCTTGGTTAAACTTCATGGTAAGGTTGACATTTTCACAGAATTGCCCATTTGGAGGCGTTAATATGATAAGTGATATACAATGTTACGAACTTTGTGTGTGTCCAGTTTTACTGCCTGAAATTAAACTAACTCAAAGTATTCACAAACCAACAGCAAATCTTGATATTTACATATACATATTTGTCAAGTTCACAAAGGAAGTGAGAGTCAAACCAATATTTAAAAAAAATCACCATCAGTGTTCCTCTGAAATATATGACAAGAACTAAACATGATTATAATCTACCTGAAGTGCATGTATTGATGCAGCTATAAATGTTTTTATATCTCATTGCATTTGTTTAACAGTATTTAGCTTATGGTTCTTGTAAACGCAGAGATAAGCATCTAAACTATAGACTACAGTAGATAAACCCCACACAGTGACAAGACAAAGTCTGCCATTATTTATTCCCCATTACGTCATGTCAAACCTGTATGAGTTTCTTTATTCTTCAGAACACAAGAAGATATTTTGAAGAATGTTGATAATCAAACAACACTGACCTCCATTGACTTGCATTGAACACACATCCATGGAGACATTTCTCAAAATATCTTCTTTTGTGTTCCTCTGTAAAAAGACTCCCATACAGGTTTTGACATGACGTGAGGATAAATAAATGATGAGAATGTTTATTTTTAGATGAACATCATGTATTCATATAAGCTACTATCATACATCCATATGTCTGCCAAATATTCAGAACAGCCGATGACTACAATTAGTTCTACATTTCTTCCAAAACACCTAAATATTCAAACACAAAGCTCAAGATGTTCTTCAGACTCCTGCAGGCAAGAGTTTGTTTAACATCTGAAGTTTGTCTTCTCTTGTCTACTTTAGTTAGTCAGCAGTCGGGACTTACCTGCAGATCTGCTCCCTGAGACCGACAGTCCATGTACTTCTCCCAAGCCCGGGACAGATCAGCCAGGTGTGGGCTGGCCATGTCCAGCTGATGGCCACCGGCTCCGGTTCATCCACAGCCGATGACAGGAACTCTAAACTCCGGTTAAAAGTGAAGTGGCTGCACCGGAAGGCCGCATCATCTCGCTGGCGGTCCGGCCGGATGAGAGAGAGTCCGTCAAATCCGTTAACGTTGGTTCCTTCAGAGACGGGAGAACTTTTGAGAATTTTAAAACGTACGACTGGCGCGAAGCCAGCTGCTCACGAGACTGTTCATCTAATGATTTTCAGTTTTCACACAAATGTTTGGTAAAGTATTTTAGTTCGTTTATTTCTGCAATTATATCTAGTTGACAGTTACTGTCAAGTTAAACAGCGCAAGTGGACAAATGGGGCAAGAGCAATGATATTAGCCCAAACCTGTAATAAACACAAGTTGAAGCTTCGGGCTTAACGTTAACGAATTTTACTGCGATTAAACGGTCAAATGAACATGTGTTAGGCTTATATTTGTGATAAGGAATTCATATTTGCAAATATCTGGATCGTGTCGCGCAAACGCCAGACGCAGAATATCCCGCAGCGTAGGCTAGCAGTCATTGATTTACTTCTGTCAGAAATGAGATAGCAAAATGTTATTCGCTCGCTTTTATCGTTGTATTCATACTGCATACGTCAATGCAACATTTACGAGGTGTACACCCGAATAAATGACATTATACGTACCTCCAGTCTCGCTTCAAACATGTACACAAGCAGTTTACAAGAAGAAAAATCGCATGCAAAACACTACAGGAAATAACGCCCACAAAACAGCATCCGGAGCCACTATTGGTTGAAATGACGCTAACCTCATGTCAATCAAAGCTGTGGCCTCAGAGGACGCTCCCTCTCACCAATCATTCGAGTGACGTCAACCGTGTCTCCCCAAGTGGGCGGGGACTAGGCTCTACACTCGCTGTTCACTGCTGTGGGCGGGGATAATGTGATGACGCTATTGCGCAGTGGCTCGGGGAGTACCAGTTACAATAACAAAGAATTGTTTTTATGATTTAAATATGTCATGTTGTCACATACAAACACACACTTTACTGAGGAAATAGAAATATGCATTTTAAAGCGGCAACCTCTGCAGCTTGAGGTCTGACGACTGAACTCAGATCAGATCGAGCGTGTTCAGCGTCACTCTGTTCCATGTCGTCACAGCTCTGTTGAATCGATTCATTCATTATTCACGCACGTTAAACTCATTTAATCCACAGATTACTATTGAACCGAAAAGCGCCTTGAATAAGAGCTACTAAAAATAAACTAAATATTCAATTAGTAATTTAAGATAGTATACTTACTGACGCACGCGCACAGACTACTGAAATAAACAAGATGTAAAATGTAAATAAAACTACCAGAAAGAAAAAACAGTTTATTGGTTATAAAATATAAAGATGTTTAGATGATTTGCAGGCTGCTATTGCCCTCTGGTGGTCTCATCTGTGTATGACTTTTTCTGATCATTTTTGCAGAAATAATGTTATATTATAATTGACATACTAAAAATATTAATACACTGTATCACATTTAAAAAGGTTATTTCACAATTCTTTGTCACGGTTCTTGTTTCTATTCTCTAAACAAGTTTTCTGCAACCGTTTTTAAGCACGGACCGAAAAACATCAGAAACGAAACAAAATCATTTAATTTTCTTTTCAAACCATAAACAAGTTTGTTCTGTCTGCATCTACTGTACAGTACATGTCTGTATAATACAGAAAAGTATTATACAACCCTATTGCTTGCAAGTTTGTTAAGACAACATCTAAAATTAGCTTTTCCTTTGACTGATAACATTATTTATTTATTTAATAAACACTCCAATAGATACTGTGGTAATATTGTTATTGTAAAATCTTTTGGCCACAATAGTCATGTAATGAAAAGGGATATTAAACAGCCAAAATCTTTATAATCTTAAAACTGTTTTTCTATTGTTCCTGGATATTTTGATCATAATCATTTTCACTCAAACACCTGAGCAGATGTTTAAAAACAGACAAACTATATATATAAATAAAACACCATTTTATTTTAAAACTGTATTACATGTAAAGAACTAATCTTCAGAAATTGTATTAAAAAAGAATTTAATTTCTTTTCAAAGCACCAAAAAAACCCCACTGAAAATGTAACTTTATTACATATTTATTCTTTCAGTTTGGCACCTTCACAACAGATACTATGAGGTGTCACAGTAACATGTAACATCACAGGAAAAATCTTTAATGTCTTCCCTCCACACAGCCCAATCCTGCAGAATCATCCGGACATCTACAGGAGCGACCAGCAGGAGTCGCAAGACACAAGTGACTACAGCCTCCGTTATTCACGGAGCAATAATTCTGACCTGATGGAAAAGATTTACAGTCGAACATTAATGCTCGAGATGTGTTTAAACAATCACATTAGTTCTGGGTTTCATATTAATATATATATATATATATATATTAGGGCTGTCAAAAGATTAATCGCATTCAGAATAAAAGTTTGTGTTTACATAATAGATGTCTGTTTACTGTGCATATTAATTTTGTATTTATAAACGCAAACACATACATGTAGGCCTATATATATATTTAGGAAATATTTAGATGTATTTATTTATATTTACCAATAATTTAAATATTTAAATTTTTATATTTTTCTTAAATATATACATGTATGGGTTTGTTTTTATAAATACAAAATTAATATGCATAGTACACAGACATCTATTATGTAAACACAAACTTTTATTCTGGATGCGATTAATCGTTTGACAGCCCTAATATATATATATATATCAAAAGTAAATGTCTGAAACCCTCTACAGCCTGAGGATTTACTGTTAAACAAAGAACTACAAAGAACATTTAGTACAACAGATGTCAAAGATTCATCATTAAAGACCTTTATGTTTAAAAGTGAAGCCAAATAGAGAAATGTTCCAGGTTCAGATTAAAGCTCTTTTAACTTATAAATAACAAGCTATACATTCTTTAAAGTTGTGAAACACATTTTATAAACAGTTGAGGACATTTTGGAAGAGAAACTCATACCAGAGGGACACTGAGCGTGTGCCGTGGTGATGCCGTACAGACGTGTTTGTTTCTGGGGCTGGAACTCATCGACTTCTTTGCCAGCGTGCCGATCCATCACGATTACACCGCCCCTGATGACCACAAACACACACGACAGAAACAACAACACCTGTTTAATATACAGCACATGCAAGAATATAAGACATCAAATCTGCAGACATTTGACAGGTCGGGTGTTTTAGGGAATGTTGCAGTTGCTATAAAAAGCTCTATTGTGACTCTATTTCCCTCTGTCTTCTTTCAGAAGTCCACTAACAGAGCGGAAAGGTCTGCAGGAGGATCAGAGACCAGACCAGAGGCCGTGAAATTACACACAGCTGCCACGAGCCTTTAAAGAGCCCCTTGACCTCAGATCAGCCCTACACATTCACAAAACTACACACACACACAACTATTTACAGCAAACAGACACATCAGAGAAACAGAGAGTTGTTGAGATGACCAACTGAACAGTTTTATGAGCTGTTTTTAAATAACACATTTAGCAATTTCACTAATGTATTTGGAAATATAAGTATGTAAATAAAGATCTGACATGTAGTAAAAAGTTGATGCGCTTTACAACTTGACAAAGCAAACAGTTCACTGCAGTAAATCTAGATGTGAACTTTGTCATGTCACACAGATTTCCACATGTTAGTTTAGCGTAGCTCTGAAAGACCGAAGAAAACCACGTCTAACACCAGATTTACTTCTATTCAGTCGTCTGAGATGTGGCACTTATAATATTTCACATTAAAGTCACACTGAACCACATTAAACCCAACAATGGAAAAAATAAACTCTCCTAACAAACAAAAGTGATTCATTTTTTATGAATTATTAAAATGTTGATGTTGGAGAATCTATTATTACACACGCACGCACGTACGCACAACACACACACACACACACACACACT